>BJKM01000536.1:0-391323 GCA_015082035.1 Chaenogobius annularis
ATTATCTAAGTGGAAAGACAGTGGATAAAATACATTAGGTCCTGTATGGATTTGGAAACTATTAGATACACTGTTCGTGGATCAGAATATATTTCATAAATTGTGGCATCCTTTTTGTCTCTATTGTGTCCATAGGGACATTTGTCCTCTGTATTTGCCCATCAGTCTACCAATGCCACAGGGCTCCTGACAGGATCCATCTCTAGATCATGGACTAGACTTGATCAAGAGAACCTTAGCTGGAGGATTTTACCTATTGTGCACATTTTGAGTTGATGGACAAGGGGCGAAACATGCAAACCCCACTCCCGAGAGTCCCGAGCTGGCCGGGAATCGAACCCGTGATTTTGCTTGCTGTGAAGCGAAAGTACAGCCACCGTCATGGTATGTTTCATGTGCATCTTGTATGTTATACATATATTATATTACATATATTTTTGTGTGTGTGTATATATATTTTTTTTTTGGTGTGTGTGTGTGTAATATATATATATATATTATTTTGTGTGTATATTATATATATATATATATATATATATATATATATATATATATTATATATATATATATACATACATACACACAACAAAATATATATATATATGCGCATGCAGTACACGCCATTGATCGCTCATTTGATAATAAAAAAAAGACCTTTGAAAGAAAGAAACACAACTTTAATGTAAAATAAAACATAGTAATCCAAAGTGACAATTCCATTCCAATAAATGCTGGTAAGGCTAAATTAAAGTCTAACACCTTTATCAGAGGAGTTGTCATGTCTGAATCAGTCTTCTTGGTTCCACATGTCTCTTCAGAAGAGCGAGTGATTGTGTCTTAGTACAGAGACTTGGAGTGGAGCCTCTTTGTGGGGAGACTGGGAGGTGAGGTCTGGATGGAGGGCAGACTGGAGGAGGACTCTGATGACTCTCTATCACAGATTTCAATGTGAATGTCCCCGGGGTCCACAGGCACCAAGGACACAGGCACAAAGGAGATGGGTTCACGGACAGGCGGCTGCATAAATACAAATCTTTTACTTTTGATTTTGGATAAAACTATTGAAACCAATGCTTGCAAAAATTTTATAAATGCTAAATAAATAAAAGGTTTCACTAAGGAAAAGGTGATTGCTAATGTTTTTATATGGAAATAAAACAGAAATGTGCTTGAAACAAGTCCATTGGCAAATATTCTCCTCTTGGCTTTGGTCAAACCGTTACTTGGTGTTTGAAGCAAACAGTCAAGGGTGGGACAGTTATTTTTAAATGGAAAAGACGGCCATGGTGCCAACTAAATGATGAGCTGTAGTTATATAAACGTGTACATCTCTCACTAAATTGTGACCATGGATGGGGTACTGACCGGCGATTTGGGCTGACTGCTGGGGGCTGGTGAGGCTGCTCTTGGTCGCTGTAGAAACATTCCGCAAAACTGGCAGCAGCAGGAGCAGCAGCAGGAGGCCCAGAGCGACCCCCACGACCAGCAGAGGCCCCAGTCCTGAGGAACACAGATGTACAGCATGTATTGGCATTTGAACTGCATTTTTGGTGGTTCATGACGTACTCTAACTCGTCTCTTCACCTGCGTAGGACACAGTTTGGATGCACTGAGGACTGGACCTGGGGGAGGAGGCCATGTTGACGTTTGGGAAGGAGAAGTTGGCCACAGCGCAGTAGTTCTGACCAACAGCTAAACCAGATCCACGAAGGACAGTTCGTAAAGTTAGCGCTATATTCCCAGATTCGGACTTCCGCGGTCAATAGCTCCGAAATGCAAACGTCTCAACGGATCATACACATGCCAAATTACTCACATTAACACTGCAAGCGAGTTCAACCTCGTTTTTCAAAATCAGATGCGTATTTGGGGCGCAGCAATTTACATTGCTCCGAATGAGCAGCCGGAGCCGAGACGGGCGCTTAGGGACCGTAAACAAATAGCAATACCAAAAACGAAAACTTTTTATAACTGGAATGGAGCATCAAATAGGGCAATACAATTTCAATAACACAATAAATACAACATGATGGACACCACAACAACCTTTATTTTTCAAAATCAAGCTTTACTGGTGTTTTATTGATATACAAAAACTTTTTATAACTGGAATGGAGCATCACATAGGGCAATACAATTTCAATAACACAATAAATACAACATGATGGACACCACAACAACCTTTATTTTTCAAAATGAAGCTTTACTGGTGTTTTATTGATATATGATTCATTATGAAAATTAATCTTCAATGTATTTTTAATATTTGATGTAGAGTCACCATGTTCCCAGCACTTATCAATAGTGACAATATCTATCTACTACAACCCTTATTTTACCCATCAGAAGCTTTATTCTCTTTTTTATGACGAAATATGATAATTCATCTTCTATAACTTTTTTAATATTTGATGTAGAGTCATCAAATTCACAGCACTTATCAATAATGACAATATCTATCTACTAAAACCCTTATTTTACCCATCAGAAGCTTTATTCTCTTTTTTATGACGAAATATGATAATTCATCTTCTATAACTTTTTTAATATTTGATGTAGAGTCACCATGTTCCCAACACTTATCAATAATGACAATATCTATCTACTACAAACCCTTATTTTACCCATCAGAAGCTTTATTCTCTTTTTTATGACGAAATATGATAATTCATCTTCTATAACTTTTTTAATATTTGATGTAGAGTCATCAAATTCACAGCACTTATCAATAATGACAATATCTATCTACTAAAACCCTTATTTTACCCATCAGAAGCTTTATTCTCTTTTTTATGACGAAATATGATAATTCATCTTCTATAACTTTTTTTAATATTTGATGTAGAGTCACCATGTTCACAGCACTTATCAATAATGACAATATCTATCTACTACAACCCTTATTTTACCCATCAGAAGCTTTATTCTTTTTTTTATGACGAAATATGATAATTCATCTTCTATAACTTTTTTAATATTTGATGTAGAGTCATCAAATTCACAGCACTTATCAATAATAACAATATCTATCTACTACAACCCTTATTTTACCCATCAGAAGCTTTATTCTCTTTTTTATGACGAAATATGATAATTCATCTTCTATAACTTTTTTTAATATTTGATGTAGAGTCATCAAATTCACAGCACTTATCAATAATGACAATATCTATCTACTAAAACCCTTATTTTACCCATCAGAAGCTTTATTCTCTTTTTTTATGACGAAATATGATAATTCATCTTCTATAACTTTTTTAATATTTGATGTAGAGTCATCAAATTCACAGCACTTATCAATAATGACAATATCTATCTACTAAAACCCTTATTTTACCCATCAGAAGCTTTATTCTCTTTTTTATGACGAAATATGATAATTCATCTTCTATAACTTTTTTAATATTTGATGTAGAGTCACCATGTTCCCAGCACTTATCAATAATGACAATATCTATCTACTACAAACCCTTATTTTACCCATCAGAAGCTTAATTAACATTTTTATGACGAAATATGATAATTCATCTTCTATAACTTTTTTAATATTTGATGTAGAGTCATCAAATTCACAGCACTTATCAATAATGACAATATCTATCTACTACAACCTTTATTTTACCCATCAGAAGCTTCTTTTTTTTTTATGATGAAAGATGAACAATTTTCATAGAGAGAGAGAAAGCGAGACATAACACATTTATTAGTAAAAAAATCTATAGACAGATTTTCTATAAATGAAAAACATTTTAGAAAATAAATTGAAGGCCTATATATAATATTTAAATATATAACTTACATTATTTCACATGCATTATTACTGTGTAACTTTAAACAAAAAAATACAGCTTTATTATGGCTTAACAAAATCAAGTGCTCAATGGTTGACACCACTGACAATACCAGGGGTGTTCTTTTGGTGGGTATTTGCTTTTTGCTGCATTCCAATGCACTTCAGATGCAACCATCCAAGGCATTTCTCACACTGTATCTGCATTACAAAGAGATGTGTTCAGTTTATTGTGAAATGTTATATTTCAATTTTTATTTATTCAAAATCTTACCCAACAGGTTCTCTTGTTCAGATTTTCCAACCCACATAATGTACAGAAGTCATTTGATGATACTGCAAAATACATGCATATCAATGAAATCTATTTAGTTTTTTATTTAAAAAAAATAATTGTATATATATATATACAAAAAAAATTAAATTACGTGATTGGTTCAGAATTTCCTCAGTCATCTCTTTTCTTAGATTTCTAATACTTTTTTTTACTGGGATCAATGTTAAAATTCTGTGGTATTTGTGGAAATCCCATCACCGCCATCTTGGCCATCTAACAAGACATGTCAAGTCTCTAGGTCATTACTGATGTTAAAATAATCTTTAAAATTTATTTATTACCTGCATGACAAATACCCCACAGCTGGTTTGATCCTTTTGGAAAGTGTGCGGAATTGTTCCAGGTTTCCATTTGATGGCAACCCAGTCTTCTTTTCCAAGACGGTTGCGTCTCATCTTGAAGTACTCACTGTGAAATCGGTAGATATAGATACAATTCATATAACTGTGTTTACTGCACCATTAATAAATGTTGTGATGTATTTTATAACTTGACCCAAATCGACGAGCAGCCATTTTTGAGTCCGCCACTTCATTAGATGCATGTAAAGGGTCCACCACATAAATGGTTTGAGTCAGAGCATGAAGATACTAATGGAACCAAAAAGTGAAAACATGTGACAAGAGAATGGAATACTTTTCTGGCATGGCCATCCTTTCAGTTCCTTGATAATGACGATCAGTGTTGGGAAAAATACTTAAGAGATGTATTTAGTTCCAGAACACTAAATACCTTTTTTAAAATGTAATTATTAGTATACTTCTTACGAGTATCATTATATTTATGGTATACGAAACACAGCAAATGATTGAACTAACTCTGTTTGTTCTACTGTTTACAATGCATTTCTATCAGTGATTACAAAAATAGAAATATCACATACACATACAACATTTTTTCTCCCTCCAATTTCAAACCATTTCAAGCCTTAAATGTGTTATCAATGTATTTATTTGATTTTAGAAAAGGAACTGTATTTTGAATACTTTCCAATTTAATAGTAACTGTGTCGGAGTAACAGTAACTAATTTCTGTGCATTTTGAAATAAATATTTTGTATAGTTTATGCATTTTACGAGTATAAGGGCCAAACCAAAAAAAGGAGGCGGAGCACTACGAGAATAAACTTGTAAATTAACGGGAATAAACTCGTAAATTAACGTGAATACGCTCATAAATTAACGTGAATAAACTCGTTAATTAATGAGAATAAAGTTGTAAATTATCGAGAATAAAGATTCAGTTGTAGTCATCTGGACTCTGTTTTAGAAAAAACATTCGGGCATTCGGATGCTAAATAGGCACTCAATGTGAGGCAGGGAACAATACAACAATAGGCCCATCCCAGTTTCAATGGGCCATTAGCAGGAGGTCCCGCCCTGTGGGCAGGGCTCTCACAGAGTAGGATATAAACAAGAGTTCTCAGACTTGTTTCTCTGATTGAGAATGACTCTTGGATGAGAGTTGAAACGTTTTGTTTTTTCTAAAACAGAGTCCAGATGACTACAACTGAATCTTTTTCTACAATGGAACACACCGATAACGAGGATAAAGTTGTTGTCGACATTTAAACGTTTAGGGGCCGGTGTCAAAGTGACGTGGGCAATCCCCACGTCCAGGACGCAAACGAATGGGCTTGGATGAGTAAACATCTTAGAATTACATAAAATCAAGACTGATCGCCACTGCAGTTTAGTACACCTCTCCTGTTACACATCACATCACAAACAGTTTTTCCATGGCGTAGCCGTAGTGGACCAGCTGTGCTCCGTGCCACAGCCGCCCGCAGACAGGTGGAGGAGCCTCGGTGTTATATTCACACATCAGCTGCAGCTCCAACAACACAGGCGCACCCAACACCAGAGTACGTCATTTTACACCCATATCCCTACTGTGAGGTAGCTTAAATTTGTGAACACAAATGAAGTTCCATGTTCCCCAGAGGACTAAGAGCATCCTCTAACTGCACACTGTTTGTCTACAAATGTTTATAAGTTTGTCCAATACACATATGGGTTTGTCCCTGATCCCGAATTCTGCAGAACCCGTCCACAACGCCCCCAGGCCTGCAGAACAGGGTCCAGAGCCCTGGCCCCTGGCGCAGTGCGCACGGCTCCACAAGCCTGTTGTGCTGTGTTGTAAAACCTATGCACATAAATAACTCATATGAACAGTGACTTTATACACATTTTAGAAGGGTGAAGCGGCCAAAGTCGAGGGAGCAGATCATTGGTGAAAATCGTCCATGACTCCCTCACCTGCGGCTGTGGCTTTGACCACAGTCAGTGTCCTGCCCAGGCCATTAACCAGAAGGACATGGGGGCACTGCACGGGGGAAATGATTGATTGTGATGTGTAAAAGGTCCGCATTATAAAGTTCCATTTCTACTGTGGGCTTTTGTGTTAACTTTTAACTCTCCAAGCCATTTTGACTCAAACTTTATGCTCGTTAATTTACGGGTTTATTCTCGTTAATTTACGGGTTTATTCTCGTAAATTTACCGGTTTATTTAAGTTGTGCTCCGCATTTTTTTTATTTGCGTTGGCCTTTAAACTCCGTCGTAGTATTTAGTTACTTCTCAACAGTGATTAGGATGACAATGCCAGGGAGGTGGTTGTGTCATGCATAGAATAAAAACTATTGTATGTAGGGTCACCAAACTACTACTTACCACAAACTTCCAGTGATTCCCTGTGTTAACAAATCCAATGACTCCATCATAGTCATCAAACGCAACCTGGAAATAAATACATGAAGATAACAAATCAAGCTAAATATATCTTTATGATGGAAATAATTACATTAAAAAATGTGTACCTCTCGTAGACCTTGCCTGGCCATTTGTTCCCTCGTCCCATGTAAAATTACTCCCATGGAATGGTGGTTAAGCTGATAGAGCCGGCACGCTGGGTCAAAAGCATTCAGGGATGCCCTCACATAACACTCCATTGCCTTTTGTAGAGACAGAAAAGTAGCATACATTTTTTGTTTTGTCTGTTCAGTGGTGTACGTCCATCTTTTTTCCGCTTATCCGAGGGGCAGCAGTTCCCAGGCTTCCCTTACCCCAGACACTTCCTCCAGCTTTACTGAGGGGATCCCGGGGCGTTCCCAGGTCAGCTGAGAGACATAATCCCTCCAGCATGTCCTGGGTCTTCCCCGGGGATTCTTTCTGGTGGGACATGCCCGGAACACCTCAGGAGGCTCCGGAACACATGGCCAAGCCACCTCAGCTGGCTCTCTTAGACGTGGAGGAGCAGCAGGTCTACTCCGAGCTACTCCCGTGTGACTGAGCTCCTCATCCTATCTCTAAGGGAGCACCCAGCCACCCAGCAGAGAAAACTCATTTCAACTATTTGTATCCGTGATCTTTGCCCAAAGCTCATGACCATAGGTGAGAGTAGAACGGTACAACGAGAGCTTTGCCTTTTAACTCAGCTACTTCTTCACCCCAAAAGTCCGATACAGCGCCCGCATCAATGCAGACAGTATTTCTTATACCGTCTGACAACATCCCCAGTCGAGGTCAACAAGTCTCAACACGCCCCATGAACGGTGTTGGTGAAGCACTGCTTCCCCCTCCTGAGGCATCAGACAGTTTGCCAGAATTTCTGTGTGGCCAAACGATAGTCCGCCTCTAGCCCAAACTCCTCCCAGCCTCTGCATCTGTGAGAGCACAAGTTACAGTGCGCTTGGCCTGCTGATACCAGTCGACTGCCTCAGAAGTCCCATAAGCCAAAAGAGACCTGATATGACTCCTTCATTCTAATGGCATCCCATTCTTCCGGTGCTGCTGGAACAGGCACTTGAGACATTGCTATGGATTGATATGGACCCCGAGGCCCCTACTTTTGACTGCTGGCCAGATCTCTCTGCTCCAGGGTGGGGCCCCAATGGTGTGTGTGTCTTACCTCTCCAATGATGAGTCCATTTGGCTTTAAACTGAGGATTTCTGGATGCCTCAAGGTGAATGTCATCCTCTGTTTTCTGTTTTGGACAACGGCTACCACTCTCTCCGTTGGTTTCTGACACCAGAAATCTTCCACCTAAAAAGTAAAAATATAAATGTAAATATTACATTGAACTTCAATAATAATGTAACTTGTGATGTATGTACCTTTGATTTTTTGGAGTTTTCAGTCTTTTCTACCTTTTTCTTTTTGCTTTTAGACATGGACTGAGCTGGCACATCTTGTGCTTTGGAAGCCATCACATTTTGTCTTTTTTTTTGGAACAGGCATCTTTTGGGGAGGGGCAAAATATTTTGATCTTTTGATACTTTGATTATTTTCCGTTTTTGCCCAACTTTCTTGGGACTGGCCTAAGTCTTTTGTTTTTAAAGGCGTCAATGAGCTTCCAGCAAGATTATGGTGAAGAGAGTGCTCTCGATATCTTCCCTGGAGCGTGCTGTTCATCTTCTGGACAAAAGCCCCTGGCCTCAGCCTCAACTTTTTTCTGAGGATTGAATGTTTGACAATGCCAAACCACCTCTCAACGTGACAGTTTGTGTCTCGACTTTTTGATGTTTTCCCATGTCCATCTTGTCTCTTGTCAGTGGCATATCTCCTCAGGTCCCCCAGCAGCACACCACTCCATAGAGGGAAAAGCCCAATGTAATTATTAAAGAGGAGATCTAATATTCCGGGACAGTAATAAGGGTTTCCTTGGTCCTCATCATTGGTCGCAGCGTTTTTTCTTTCTTCCTCAGCCTCCTCCATAACTTTTCTAAAATGAAAAGTGAATGGGGATCCCTTGACAACCTTATTTGCATCATTCTTTTCCACTTCATCATCAACTGGAAGGTTTCTATCGAAAGTATCTCCGGGCAACTGGGTGTTCTGCTGATCTTTTATTGCCTGTTGCAATTTGAGAAGGTGTGTGTCGGTGGTGTTTCCTTTTGTTTCGGACTGAAATAAAATGCAAATGGAATGGAATAGGGTGAGGGCACGCTTCAAACAAGTGCAGTTTTGTAAAAGAGCAAATACATAAATTGCAAACTCTTTTAATCCCTTGTCTGTTGTTTTCTTGCCAATGGCATGGGCAACCGCTTTCAAGATGTGAGCAGAACACAAGTGCAAGATGGTGAAATGTTTAATTTGACACCATGTTAAGCTTTCAGAGCAGATGTTTATTGCTCTTTCAAGGTAGGAAGGTATGCTTTCCTTGTTGAAAGCCAACAGGACACCTTGCATCAGGGCCCAGCTGAAGTCTGTTTCAACCTGTGAAACCTTTGTTTTGGTGAAGCGTGAAAGATGCCTGTTAAACTGCATTAACCAAAACGTGATTGGGGGTATGGAATGCTCGTTTGTGAGCATTTCACACACAGGCAGTGGGGGGGAGTCTTTGCCACTTCCAGGGAGAGTCAGAGCATAGTACAGAATCCTTGTTTTTTTGCCCTGGAATTTTAGACACAACATTACCTGTAGCATCCAGGTACAGGGTGACACCTCTCTTTTTTAGATGTTGTGATGTTATACTTAGGCCAGTTTCAGTGTACAAATGCACAGAAAATGGTTCCAGCTGGAAATGCTGCACATACCCAGGCAAATGTTTGTAGTTGGTATCACACTCCTTAATAATTGCCTGTGTATGATGCATTTCTATCAGAACATTATCATGCACTCTACTATTTTTGCGAAACTCTGAAGCTATAACCTTCAGCACATCTTTGCTCAGAGTGCTGCTCATATTTCCAGAAATCAATTCTTCGGCCGGAGTTGTTCTCATTTTATTATAGAAATAATTACTTATGCCTTTACGCAATACCCTTGCAATGCGCCCCCTTCTCAACCCGGTGGCCGGTCTTGATTTCTTCTCTTTTTTTCCATGCTTTATTTCTCCAGTTTGTAACACAGTGAGTCTTACTTTCTTTCCGTCTGTTGGCTTTTCTTGTATTTTAAATTTGTATCTTGCAGTACATGATTTGAAAGTGCAACGTGCAGAAACATTGAGATAGGGGCTGATGATTTTTCTGCTGTTGGTTGATTTAATGTTTTGGTTTTTGAATGAAAGAGGGCAGCAAGGATTTTTTTCTTTAAAATATTGGTAAAAAATATTGGTCCAAGGGGTTCTTAACCTTTTGGTATTTTTATCTGGTGATATAGATTTCCAGACCTTGTTAGGAAGTGAAATCATAAACCTTTTTTTAACTGCTGGGCACCGTCTGAAATAAATTTGGCGTTTCCCTTTGTGTGCTCCCAGACATGAAATTGTTCCTTCTCCATGTCCTTCTTTGTTCTTCATGTCTTCTTTGTTCCCTGTGTTTTCATCACCTGTACTTCCTCCATCTCCTTTGTTCTCCGTGTCTTCATCCCCTGTACTCGCTCCATCTCCTTCATTCTCCATGGCTTCATCACTTGTACTTCCTCCATCTCCTTTGTTCTCCGTGTCTTCATCCCCTGTACTCGCTCCATCTCCTTCATTCTCCATGGCTTCATCACTTGTACTTCCTCCATCTCCTTTGTTCTCCGTGTCTTCATCCCCTGTACTCGCTCCATCTCCTTCATTCTCCATGGCTTCATCACTTGTACTTCCTCCATCTCCTTTGTTCTCCGTGTCTTCATCCCCTGTACTCGCTCCATCTCCTTCATTCTCCATGGCTTCATCACCTGTACTTCCTCCATCTCCTTCTTTGTTCGCTGTGCCTTCATCACCTGTACTCACTCCATCTCCTTTGTTCTCCATGTCTTCATCACCTGGACTTCCTCCATCAAGTTCACTCCCTCCATTTACGTCTTTATTTTCGATTTCATCATCATCCTCATTACCATCTTCACTTTCCCTGGCATTTCCAACAGTCACAGATCTCAAACCTCTTCTGTTTTTGGACCAGACCACCCACAACCAATGGCAGTTTTCTTTATTGGCATTGCCAAAAAGATTTAAGGAAACTTCAGGCCATAATACAGAACTGTATGAAGTGTTGCTATTTTTAGTTAAAGCACTTTTGATAGCTTTACTTATGCACGCCTTACCACCAGCAATTTCCCATCTATAAATTTTTTTCCTACATCCTTTTTTATACCTTCCCATCTTGAAGATAAAACTTCTTTAGGGTCACACAACCTTGGCCTAAAAAAATAGAGAAACCAAAATTATAACAAGTAAAGATGCATCTCAAACACGTATACTTTTCCTTATTCCACTGAACACCTTGTTCATGACAACGTAAAAATAATACAAGGAATACTGATTCTGCTGCTGTGACTACTGCTGCTGCTCCTGCAACTACTTACTACTACTACAAGTAGTGGTATTAGTACTATGAACATTGTTTATTCTGTTTTTATTCTCTTTTTTCCACTGTAGCCCCTCGAGGCAACTACTCTTGTGATTTTGGGCGTTACAAAAATAAATTGAAATTGAAATTAGTAGTAGTAAGTCCACTGCCTGAAGCAACCCCTGCACAAGCCCTTAATATTAGTAGTTAGTTTGGCCTGTGAAGCTTAGTGGAACTCACAAATAGTAGAAGTTTTCTGGACATTGACGGGAAGAAAGATTCTAGATTACAGTGCCATTTAGAGCCACCCACTAATGAGCATACAATACAATGAACACAGAATGATAGAAAAAGCAAATAAATAACCATTCTGGGCCTACTTTGATTAATTATATAGCCTCTTCACATATTTGCCTAGACAAATGCCAGCCATAGCATTGTCAGAAAAACACCTTACATAAAATATAATATACCATATACAAGTTTGTGTTATTCTAAAACTGTCCTGATGACTACAACTGAATCTTTTTTTACTTTACCAAATGCATATAATTTCTATAAATTTCTAGTCTAGAACATCCCAGAAATGTTTACCCAGAATATATGTATATATTTTCAAACTATACTATGTGGTTGTCAAATTAATTTTTTTCATAGCCTTTATAAAAAAAGAAAAGCAAAGTAACAGCATTTCAGAACCTTGAAAGTCATACATTATTTGTTCTAAATAGGCTATTTAAAACTATTCGATTATGTAAAATTAAGATACATTATGGTTAACATCTTTTGCATCCATTCTGGAATTTATAACATTTAGATAACATGGCATTATATGTTGGTTTACTTAATAAAAATAAAAAAAATAAAAAACATCTTATCAAAAGGGGAGCAATAAAAAACATAAAACTTATGAGCTTGAAAAAATATATCTTCAAAACTACCTTTTTGTATCACACTACAGACTACAAACTTACAACTAACTTAGAAAAACATAAAATAGAATCATTACTTACATTTAAATGAAGTCTTGGTGTATAGGCGACATCCAAATCTCCAGTGAAAGGATTTCTTTCCAACAGTTGCAGATGAATCTTAATTGAAAGTTGTTTCTGATTGGCCCATTTTTCATCTGATCATGTAGATGGTGAATGCAACTTGCATGCTTAGCTAATGCTTAGAGAATGACCACTAGGTGGCAACATTTTGAAACAGGTCAATAAGAAGTAGCCAATGTTTGAGAAATTTTATTTTATTCCAAATAGAAGCCAAAATATCACATTGTAAAACTACTGCATTATATTTTTAGAAATGTGTAGTAGTTGCAGTGTTGGACACATGTTATTGCAAAACGCAAACCAAACCAAAAAACATTTTGTAAAAAAAAAGAAAAGGTAAAAAACAAAACAAAAAAGTAGTAATACAAGTAGAGAAAATTAAAAATATATATATATGGTTGTAGTATATTTGTATTTACATTTGTGAATTTGGTGACTCTACATCAAATATTAAAAAAGTTATTGAAGTTTATTATCCATAATTCATCATATTTCATAATAAAAACATGAATAAAGCTTCTGATGGGTAAAATAAGGGTTGTAGTAGATAGATATTGTCATTATTGATAAGTGCTGGGAACATGGTGACTCTACATCAAATATTAAAAAAGTTATAGAAGATGAATTATCATATTTCGTCATAAAAAAGAGAATAAAGCTTCTGATGGGTAAAATAAGGGTTTTAGTAGATAGATATTGTTATTATTGATAAGTGCTGTGAATTTGATGACTCTACATCAAATATTAAAAAAGTTATTGAAGTTTATTATCCATAATTCATCATATTTCATAATAAAAACATGAATAAAGCTTCTGATGGGTAAAATAAGGGTTGTAGTAGATAGATATTGTCATTATTGATAAGTGCTGGGAACATGGTGACTCTACATCAAATATTAAAAAAGTTATAGAAGATGAATTATCATATTTCGTCATAAAAAAAGAGAATAAAGCTTCTGATGGGTAAAATAAGGGTTTTAGTAGATAGATATTGTCATTATTGATAAGTGCTGTGAATTTGATGACTCTACATCAAATATTAAAAAAGTTATAGAAGATGAATTATCATATTTCGTCATAAAAAAGAGAATAAAGCTTCTGATGGGTAAAATAAGGGTTTTAGTAGATAGATATTGTCATTATTGATAAGTGCTGTGAATTTGATGACTCTACATCAAATATTAAAAAAGTTATAGAAGATGAATTATCATATTTCGTCATAAAAAAGAGAATAAAGCTTCTGATGGGTAAAATAAGGGTTTTAGTAGATAGATATTGTCATTATTGATAAGTGCTGTGAATTTGATGACTCTACATCAAATATTAAAAAAGTTATAGAAGATGAATTATCATATTTCGTCATAAAAAAGAGAATAAAGCTTCTGATGGGTAAAATAAGGGTTTTAGTAGATAGATATTGTCATTATTGATAAGTGCTGTGAATTTGATGACTCTACATCAAATATTAAAAAAGTTATAGAAGATGAATTATCATATTTCGTCATAAAAAAGAGAATAAAGCTTCTGATGGGTAAAATAAGGGTTGTAGTAGATAGATATTGTCACTATTGATAAGTGCTGGGAACATGGTGACTCTACATCAAATATTAAAAAAATACATCGAAGATTAATTTTCATAATGAATCATATATCAATAAAACACCAGTAAAGCTTCATTTTGAAAAATAAAGGTTGTTGTGGTGTCCATCATGTTGTATTTATTGTGTTATTGAAATTGTATTGCCCTATGTGATGCTCCATTCCAGTTATAAAAAGTTTTTGTATATCAATAAAACACCAGTAAAGCTTGATTTTGAAAAATAAAGGTTGTTGTGGTGTCCATCATGTTGTATTTATTGTGTTATTGAAATTGTATTGCCCTATTTGATGCTCCATTCCAGTTATAAAAAAGTTTTCGTTTTTGGTATTGCTATTTGTTTACGGTCCCTAAGCGCCCGTCTCGGCTCCGGCTGCTCATTCGGAGCAATGTAAATTGCTGCGCCCAAAATACGCATCTGATTTTGAAAAACGAGGTTGAACTCGCTTGGCAGTGTTAATGTGAGTAATTTGGCATGTGTATGATCCGTTGAGACGTTTGCATTTCGGAGCTATTGACCGCGGAAATCCGAATCTGGGAATATAGTGCTAACTTACCGAACTCTAAACTATCTGCACCTGTACCGTGGGACACACGTTAGCTCTAGTTTACTCTCATACCAAATCAGATCCATATTTGTGCCTCTAATATGGCAACAAGGTGAAGCAATAGGCGACATTTAAACCTGGCTCTTTCCATTGATGAAAATATGGTGGCAGAGTGGTTAGCAAACTCCTCACCTGAGGCCAGACCAGGGCGTTTGCTTGTCTCGTGTCTGGTGGGTTTCCTGGGCTCCTGTTTCCCCATCACCCCAAAACATGCACAATAGGTAAAATCCTGGTAGTTCTGACCAAGACTGGTTCCTAATCCCACCTGCTCCTCGCTGCTCCTCGCTGCTCCTCGCTGCTCCTCGCTGCTCCTCGCTGCTCCTCGCTGCTCCTGAGGCACCTTGAGTGGACAAGTTTCCCTTTGGGAACATAAAGTGACCTTAAATTTAATCTTATCCTTAAGCTTACATTACATGATGGACATGTATACATTTGTCCTACATTTCTGCCCAGTGTTTTCACACGTTTTACTCAAGAGCAAACTGCTCATCATCAGAACATATCACAACATTCATTTATTAAATTGAAGCTTGACGTTTTGGCTTTCTTATTGAAATAAAAATGATTAGCATTCACTTGCAAGGACCACAACCCCAGCTACGATGCAAAGTGTTCATTTACATACGAGAAATTGGAACAACACGAATGTACAGAAAAATGTCTTTTTGGGGCTTCTGGCGATGAGGGCTGTGGGCTCCTGGGCCTTAAGACCCCCATCTAAGAGATCAATTCGAATAATTCGAATATTTAAAAGAGGGTTGGAGGGAGGGGCATAAAGTCACAAACATAGGTGTGTGTTAACTGGATGGTTAAAGGGGTGGTCCTGCTCCCGAACTTCAAATAACAGACTTCTCTTCATTTCAAATCAACTGTGACGAAAGCCCTGGTTGTCACACTGCGTGGGGCTGGTTGTTCCTGTTGTTATTATTAATGGTGTTTTGGGTCAAAGCGCGCTCAAAGAAATACTCTAACGTTTTTGTCTTTTGAGATGAAAGAATAACATTTTTAAAACATTTGCCAATCATCACATTATATGTTCAATGAGGACTTTGAGCACGTGATTGCTTGTTTGATTTTTACTCCGTAATAAACTGTAAAATGGGGGAATTCTTCCAGTGTTGTAGATATCTACACAAGGATATGATCAATAACCAGGGTGACCATGACCCACCATTTATGTTCCATGACACAACCAGCCCCGGCCTCCACGAGACAACCAACTCCAACTGACCTTTTGACATAAAGTTTAAGTTACACTTGGCTTCAGCTTGAAAACTAAACGTTAGCTGGATTCATCTCGCTGACTTCTGGCTTTAAGCTGGATATTTGACTTTTGAGATTCTAATAAACTTACACAGACCTATAACATTAGAAATTGTGTTCTTATTTAAATGTTTTTATGTGATTGGAAAATATTAGGGAGAACAAACAGGATATTTAGCATATAACAACAGCGTCCCCTGGTGTAGTTGTAAAAAGTAACGTGACAACCAGCCCGCGAGACAACCAACCCCGGCCTCCCACAGGCTTGAGGTTTGTTCCTTTTCACTCGCCGCGTCTCGCCTTGACCCACGCGTGGTCCGGAGCCGGCGCTGAACTGCTTCTAATTGCGTCGGTCTTGAATTGAGCACGTATTTGGGAGAAACATAAGCTCGTGTGTAAACAGGAGCTCAGTGGCCCCTCCTGCGCCTATTTTCATTTTTCGGACCGACTTTGGTTATGTAAGAGATTAGTATGGGGCTGAAGGTGCAGTCGGAGCGCGCTCAGAGGCGTCAGAGCGCGGCAGAGGAGAGGACGCGCAGCAGGAACACAGTGCGCGCACAGCGGAACAGAGCAGCGCCATGCGGCTGAGCGCGGCGCACGGCACACGCTGAGAGCCGAGCCTCCGGCAGCGCCACGTGACAATGCCCACGTTCTCCGTCATGTACAAGGGAGCGGTGATCATCAGCAGGTAAGAGCGGGCACCCACACCCCGCGCGGCCGTGCGTTTTGGTCTTGGTGTTCGGCTGTTGTCTGGGTGATGCGTGGTATGCGCGTGTGCGTGTTCAAAACGTCAGTGTACTCGCTGTAAAGAACCTGGGACTTACGAGAGGAGACCCGGGTTGGTTGTCTCACGGGTTGGTTTTCACATTGTTTTTCAAAGCCACACCAGGGGGCGCTGTGGCTTGACTTTGTTATCAAATATTTACCAATCCAACAAAAACATCTTCAAATGAGGGGACTGGTCTGTTTCCCAAAGGTTCGGTGTATTTGTGATAGAAGCTTCAAGAGTCTGAAAAATGCCATATCCCGTTCAAAGTCAGAGCTTAGGTTGGAATCCAGCCATCCTTAGCTTCCAAATGAGCACATTATTATTCTGTCTGATTGTCCTTAAAACACCTGATTAAGATGATCCCCAACTCAATGTGAGCCCTTTGGAACTAGAGTCTGGACTCTGTGAAACCGAGACTGTGGTTTTGGCCTCTGATTCTGATCTTCTCTAATTAGAAGTGGTCAAGAGCTCTGCACAGAGGAAAGCTTCTGCTGGAGGACTGAGCTGACTGACACTTCGGTGGGTTATGATATTTCTGTCGTTGGATGTTTTTTCATGCCCAGCAGAAGGGGGCTCACCCCTCCATGTCCTGCTGCTCAGGCTTGTCATATCAGTTGGTGTTGGTTGTCTAATAGAGTCTGGGGCTGGTTCTGGAGCCTGGGGCTGGTGGTAGAGCATGGGGCTGGTTATCTCATGGGACATAAACAGAACATGATGTGATGATGGGCTAATACTGAACATTCTTTTCGAAAAATATTAACATGACAGAAAAATGTCGGTGTAATCCCTCATTCGTCCAGGAGTGTTCCATTGTAGAAAAAGATTCAGTTGTATCATCTGGACACATTTGGACTCTCATCCAAGAGTCATTCTCAATCTGTGAAACAAGTCTGAGAACTCAGCTTTTTATCCTACTCTGTGTAAGCCCTGCCCACAGGGCGGGACCTCCTGATGAAAGGGAGTTTTTGATGGGCTTTGAAAATCCTATTGTACACTGACTTTGGCTCCCTCCTCATTAAGTACCCGATTAGCATCAGAATGACTCGGGCGTCTCCAGGGTTTCAACACACTATTATAAACAACCGGAAGGTTGAATCTTAAACCTGCATTGTGGTTCAAAGAAGGATTCTCCTCATTAACAAAAATAGCCTCCTTAACCATAGAGTGGTTTGTGGCTCTAAGATGAAGATGCACAGCGCTCTGGGGTCCTGAACTCGAGTGTCTTCTGTGTTGATAAGGCCTGAACCTGACAGAAAAATACAACAACAACAACAACAACAACAACAGGAACAGGAACAACAACAGGAACAATCATAACCACACATTCTAAAAACCTTGTGTTTAACTTTTTATCATTCAAAATAGATATTATACAACATTGGAAATTTCACAAAATATTTACAACATACTGTATTAGATAAATACATAGGAATAAACAATCAAAACATTAAAAACATTTCAAGTCAGTAAATACACATAATTTGCACAAAATATATTCAGAAGTTAGAAATAAACAATGAGGAGCTGTCGCGTTATGCAGTTTTAACTCACAGTTTTGTCTTTAATGTGCTTGGTTCAAACTCTGGGAACCATTAAGACACCCTAACCCTAACCCCAGTCCCAGCTGGTCTTTCAACTAACTTTAACCAAATACAGGTTCTAGATAGGGAATATTTATGAATGTGTAATATTGAGTCAAATCTGAAATGGTTTATTCTTTTACTCATTTTGAGTTGACAGTGCCACTGCTATAAAACCTCATTGTGCATGAGTTTTGTCCAGACAAAGATTACAGTGATCAAAATATGATCATGATTATTTTGTAAAGTTGACTAGTATAATTAATGCAGCTCCAACCCAACTAGTTTACAATGTTAGAATGAAGCGGAATGAGTGAGCCGTGTGTTAAAGGCGTGCACAGCGGAGCGATAGGCCTCTTAACTCAAGGTGACTAATCCCCCTGCAGCTCAGGTGCCCATGTACTGGAGCGTTCCTGAGCTGTATGCAGGAGCGAGGTCATGTTGTGACCCAGCAACAAGGAGCCTAAGCTAAAACATCCAAAGACCCGACCACAACGTTGTCCTGTTCATCACAATTGTGGCAGAGAAGGTGTTACAAATATTCTTCTGGAGGTCACATGTTTAAAAGTGAGTGGAGGAAATAATGGAAAAAGAGAGAATAGTGACCCAACTCTACATTGTTAACCAAGTACGAGCTCAAACTCAAAAAAGGAGCCAGATGCATTGAGCAATGGGTCATTTGAAAAAGGCATCCAAAGACAAGAATACTTCAACATCTAAACAATGGATGAAAAACCAGCCCCTCAAGCTAATGTTAAAACGTCTACACCATCAATCTCAGAAGAGTGGCCCCTGGAGGTAGGAGGATCGGCGACCGTGGCACAGGCAGACGGAGAAGAGGACTGGTGGCAAAACATAACACTTGACCGGATGGTGAAGATGCTGATTGAAATGCAGCGTGGGATGGCGGCAATGAGAGCTGAAATAAATTTGCCTGACTTGAGTTCAAATCCTGCTGACAACTGCAATATGTAGATGTCAATGTAGATGTTAAAATGTGGCTTAAATTGATATTAAAATAGGGCCGGAGCAGACGACATGTAGCCGTGCTCTCTCCTTGTTGTCGTAACTGCTGACAGCTCATGAGATGAGGGGTAGAGGGAGTCCAGGCTAACGCTGACTTTATAAACCCTGACGTATTCAAACCAGTGGACAGTCAGCAAAAGAACACGTTGTGTGGTCAAATGGTGTGTCTCAGCAGTGTGGAGACATGTTCTACAGCTCTGCACACGAGTCATGACATGTAAACCTGTCAAATCACATGCAGAGGGGAGTGATATGGCAATGAGACCTCAAATGTAATCTTAGTGATACTGTTTTTGGATTAGAATTCTATATAACTCAACATGATGACCAGGATGAGTATCTGGCATCGGAAATGTATAGGATCATCTGGTGGAGCATCTAAAGTGCAGTCTAAAGTGCATTCTTTTGCGTTAAACTGCAGAAGTTTTGGGCCGCACAGTGACTAGTACTCGTACCTCACAACAAGAAGGTCACAGGTTTGACTCAGGGCTTTGAGGGGAAGTTTGCTTGTTTCTCCCCATGTCTGAGTGGGTTTCCTCTGGGCTTCAACTTCCCTTTTTATTAAAGATTATGGCCTCATGGTTGAAATGTAAGTACCCCACAAAATGTGAAAGGACTGTAAAATGTATATTTTATTTGGATATTACAAAATGTATATCCAAAACTTTTTACATCAATTTTTACAATTTACATCCAAGAAACACATTTTGCTAACCCTTTAAAAATTGCAAAACTAATTTGCAAAATTAGCAAAATTTTTGGCTAAATCTGTAATATAATAAGGAAAACTGTGTTTTGGTGAAAAGAGTAGTCCAACTTGTCATAGGCACTAAGTTTGTAACATGATCTTAATGCTCAGTGCACAGACTGTAGAGGCTCTGAAACGCCACAGGCTTCTCAGACAGATCAGGACGTCTAAACTCATGTTTGCTGTCACTTAAGTTGCTTACTATGTGGGAAATGTGCTTTGCTTTGTCAAAATTAATGGACTTTTTCAAGGACACAAATAATCACAAATCTGCGAACGTGAGCTCTATCTTCATAAAATAAAAAATGGGGAAAGGCCTGTGATCAGTGGAGTGTCGATCTGTGCTTCCAAACACCCCTAAAGTGGAGGATTTTAAAGTTTTTAGTCTTCTTAGGTCGACCAGATTGATTAAGCAGCAGCCACGGCACATTCACGGCACCTTCACATAGTGCTTTTCTAACTTCAAGGCATTCAAAGCGCTTTACTTCACACATTCACACACCAGTTGTTCACAGACACTGGGGGCGAGGCAGGTTAAGTGTCTTGCCCTAGGACACAATGGCAGTATTCATTCTTCGGATCAGAAGACGAGCACTCTGCCACTGAGCTACTGCCACCCCAGCACATTCGCGGCACATTCGCGGCACATTCGCGGCACATTCGCGTCACATTCGCGCACATTCACCTCACATTCGCCTCACATTCGCGCACATTCTTCGCCACATTCGCTTCACATTCGCTTCACATTCGCTTCACATTCGCGGCACATTCGCGCCACATTTGCGCCACATTCGCTTCACATTCGCCTCACATTCGCGGCACATTCGCGGCACATTCGCGGCACATTCGCCGGATACGACCCGCCTCCACATTTGACCCGGCCCCCTGAACAATACAAGAGATGCATTATTCATGCTCATATGAGTCATAGATTCTGCTCTGACAACTGAAGCTGAACTTTTACTCAAGACTGTGCACGGCACAACACAAACTTTCTTTCTGTGAAGAGAGGGTTATTTGATTGATTTATTTATTGATTTCATGAATAGTGTTATTATATATTTCCTGAATTATTTTTTTCTGTGAAGAACCCAGAGAGGGTTATTTGATCTCGGAAAGGGTTATTCATATTTGGTTATATGTGGCTTTCTGGAAAACAATACATGTTTACATTTAGGCACCCCCTGCGATCGTCACACTTTTTTCTGGTTCAAACTGACCCTGGCCCCCCATCAGAGAAGGGAAAAGTTATGTGGTCCTTACAGGAAAAAGTTTGGGGACCCCTGCTATAGACTGTAGGAAGGAAAGACTGCATGACGGGGGAGTTGAAGGTGCGTTGTGTTGCCCAGTGTTTCTCATGCACCTGACGTTTCCTCCTGGTCTCCTGTGCTGTTTTTAAGTCCATCAATCATCACAGACTCATACTCATATTTCCGCCTCAAATCACTTTAAGTTGTAAAACATTCATCAACAGATGCTAACACAAACATACAAGAGCATGTTTAAAGGACAAGAACACTGCATATATTACATGATATGTGTTCTTTAAGGTTATTTATTATTTACCCGGCTCTCCAGACTATCCCTGTCTCCCAGGGTTTCTGTTCTGTCTGTCTGTGGATGCATTTATATTTATTTTGACAGATTTCTCTGTGGTTGTGAACACAGGGGGGAGTATTTTTGGATGTGCTGGTGAAAGTGCTGAGTGGGCTGTCCCTGTGTACTGTACACTGATGTGAGGATATGTCTTTGTGACTCTGACAGGGCTGTAAGTCATTAGCACATAAGCACACACACAAACATGCCTGAAGGTATGTGATCCGCTCAGATGCTGCTTCAAGTGAACGTCCGTACTAGAGTTTTTTTTTACTCTAGTAAGAGTTCATAATTTTGATGGATTTGAACATAACACATAAATAGCGAGATAAAAGAAGCACATTACATTTAGGTTGACTTTTTGGTGCATAGATTGTATTAACATTACTCCTTTGCTTCTGACAATTCTCACAATTATTGTCTTACAATAATTGCAATTATCTTTAAATGGAATATCCTTGACATGCCTATACTCATTAGTAGGGCTGTAGTCAACTAAAGTATTCCTTGCTTGACTAAAGACATGTTCTGTGTGTCGATTAATCAACTAAAGTGGACAAACGCTCCCAAAATAATTAGGATCTCGCACAAAAACAACCATGTAAGTACTGGTAAAGTAAACAGCATCTTCACAAGTGAAAAGGCAGATTAAAATGTCCAGTCACTCCAAAAACTCTAGATAACTCATAAAAACGTGATCGACTAAGACACCATCGGCCAATGAATCGACTAAATGACTAGAGGACTGCAGCTCTACTCAAGATACACTGTATTTGTAACTGTAAAGTGCATTCTACTGATCAGGTATTTCTGTTTTATTTCCCATATATTTTATTTAAAAAATGGATTACTCTAGGTTTTAGGGCCTTGGTGTTTCATCTGTAATTGTAGTGTCGTACCAAAATGAGGAATTGTCACTGGTAGTGCATACAGTTTAATAAAGGGTTTGAAAAATGTGTTTGTATTCGATCCTATAATGTTTCTTGTATGTCCTGTATGTGGGTCTTGGATGTTGGATGCTGATGTCTCTGACCTGTTCCCTGTCCCCCGTCCTCCTGCAGGACTCTGATGGGCCCGTATGGGGTGGACCGCGCTGTACACTCCCTGGAGTTCAACGAGTGTGAGAACGGCCTGGGTAAGTCTCTACGTAATGCATCTTAAACTTTTGAGGTACATTTAAGTGCCTATGATAGGTTTTTTTGTGGGACTTTGGTGGGATAGAAACTGTGGTAAATATGTATCAGTCAAGTGGCAGTGAAGAAAGTTTGATAGATAAATGTTCAAAGTTACATATTAATCATAAAGTAGAATTGAGGTCTAAAACAGAATCCCTCTTTAATTTCATCAAGTGGTATTCCATTCAAAATGCAGCATGGACTATTGGCTCTGTCTACACTGGTGCTGTGAGCTTACAGCAAGACACTAATACTACTGTTTTATGTCGAGGGGGTTTTCCACAAATTGCATTACAATGAATACATTCTGTGAGATCAGTTAGTAGACATAGCTGTGGACACATATCACTAACAACATGTTTAATCAGCCAAAAATACGAGTCGCTGCATTCTTCTTAGGATGACTGCAAATAGGCAGTCGAAACATGTCCAGGTATTACCCTTTGTCTTCACGCTTATGCGTAAACTAAATACTAACGCTAACCGTAATGCTAATGCTAATGCTAATGCTAATGCTAATGCTAATGCTAATGCTAATGCTAATGCTAATGCTAATGCTAATGCTAACGCTTTAGTCACAGTTTAAAAAATATTAAGGCAAGGCAAGGCAAGTGTCTTTGTAGACACACAATTTGTACTCAAGGCAATTCAAAGTGCTTCACACAACACGAAAAAATGCATTACAATCAGAAATCACAAAACAGTTTTTAGCTTATATTAGAACAATGCCAGAGTAGAGACCTCTCACATCCTCAGGAAGACTGTTCCAGATTTTAGCTGCAAAGCAGATTCCCCATGTTTAGTCCTGACTCTGGGCACAAGCAGGAAGCCGGTCCCTGAGGTCCTCAGAGTCCGAGATGGTTCATATTGCACTAACATGTCCGAGATGTACTTTGGTGCTAGGCCATGGAGAGACTTGTATACAAGCAGAGCTGCTTTGAAGTCTATTCTCTGAGCCAAAGGGAGCCAGTGCAGAGACCTGAACTAAGGAATAATGTGATCGTACTTCCTGGGTCTAGTCAGGACCCGAGCAGCAGCGTTCTGGATGTACTGCAGCCGTTTTACAGGTCGTTTGGAGAGTCCAGTGAGCAGGCCGTTACATTAGTCTAATCTACTAGAGACAAACGCATGGATAAGTTTCAATTCAATTCAATTTATTTTTGTAACGCCCAAAATCACAACAGTAGTTGCCTCGAGGGGCTACAGTGGAAAACAAAATAAACACTGTTCATAAGGACTTGGTAATGTCCCAGCGTCCTGTGTCCTTAGACAGATGTCCCAAGCTCCCCTGTCCTTAGACCCTCCTTCTCGGCCAGGAAAAACTACCAAACCTCTTTGGGAAAAAGTAGAAACCTGTAGGAGTTCCACAGTGAAGGAGAGATCCGACTCCCTCGGACGGACAGGCGGACGCGCCTCAATTTGCAGATACACGGTGGAGCTAGACCCACTCAGGAGGAGAACCAATTCTTCGAGGCCGATGAAGAACCGTTCATATGGAGTAGAGACCGTTTCTCCAGGCAGACCGTTTCTCCAGGCAGATGAGGAGCATCTGGATCCACAGGTCCTCGATGTGCCTGCTCCACTCCCGTCGGGGAAGTGGAGAAAAAGAAGGAAAAAGCGATGAAACAAATTGCCAGTGAAATTAAATATTAAATATTGTTTGATAGAAAAGTAGTAGGAAACTGCCATACTTCCCCCAGCATAGTTGCTCCTAGGGCAGCATAGCTGGGAACTGTAGGTTTTTATTCCTGTTCCTAACTGGCCTGACCATAAGCCATTTCAAAGAGGAACGTTTTAAGCCTGGTCTTAAATGAAGAGACTGTGTCGCCCTCTTTAACATGGACAGGAAGCTGATTCCACAAACACAGGAGCTTGGTAGCTAAACGCTCTACCTCCTACTGTGCTTTTAGAGACTCTTGGGACCACCAGAAGTCCAGCATTTTGAGAGCGAAGTGCTCTGTTTGGATGATAAGGTACTATAGCCTCTTTGTAAGTCAGGAGGAGGATTTTGCATTTGATTCTAAACTCGACAGGAGCCAGTGAAGAGACTCAAGCACCGGCGTAATGTGCTCTCTTCTTTTAGTTCCTGTTAGTAATCTTGCTGCTGCATTTTGAACCAGTTGAAAGCTTTTTATGGCACTTTTAGGACACGCTGCAAGCAGGGAGTTACAGTAATCTAATCTAGATGTTACAAAGGCATGGACAAGTTTTTCAGCATCGCTTTTAGGCAAGATTTTTCTGATGGTGGCGGTGGTTTGGGAAAAACAGACAGGTCAAAGAAGACACAGAAATGATCAGACAGAGCAACATCGACCACATTGACGTTTGAAATATTAACCCCCTTTGTAATTAGAAGATTCTGCTGTGGGTGGGGCCACTCGCGTGCTGAGTAAGACTGAAAGTTTCAAGTACAGCATGAAACTCCTTAGCGTTTCTGTCACAGATATTATCAACAACATTTTGGGCAAAAAACCTTGTGTTTCAGATTCAAACATAAAGTTGGTTGGAGCAGATTCTATTAAAACAAAATTTCCTGTGTTTTTGTCAAGCCATGTTTCAGTTAAAAACATAAAAATCAACATTATAAGAAGAAATAAAATGATTAATTAAGAATGATTTGTTACATAAGGATCTGACATTTAGCACAGCAAGTTTCAGACTAGTTTCAGTGGGACTGGGCATTATCTTTTCATAGGGAATTTTTCAGATTGGGCTGCCTGACTCGCATTTTTTTTTCCCCCATCTGTGTGATGTGACTACAGAAATAGCATTAGGGCAGCTATTTTTACACAGGGCCCAGGGTTGATTTGATTTTTATTATGACTATAAGTCCCGGCAACGCTGAGAACCAGTCCATCCTAGCTATGGAGATACCAGGTGAAAGTTGAGGGGGGATAGGGGGGGAATTTTGTTGGTATGGCGGGAGCCAGTGAGAGTTTGGGAGCAGGTGAAATGCGGGGGGGGGTTTAGGTGGGGTGGTTTTTGTCTGTATAGCAGCAGTCAGGGGAGAGTTCATCATCGTTGATATCAGAACTCTTGATCTTGCTAAATTAGGCGTGAGTGGAGCCATATTAATGCCTGATTTGATCAGATATTCAAGATGGCTGGGAAGGCCCATGGGTGAGAGTGGAGATGGAAAGGAGAGTGAGGAATCTGTAGTGGGAGTAGATGTTGCAGGGGGGCCCCAGGGCCTCTCTAAGGGCAGGGGTGCTGCCGGGCCTGTCACAGATGGGTCCAAGGCCTTTGATGGGGACCGTGCGGGAAAGAACTGAAATGACTCCTGCGCTAGCCGTGGTGAAGATTGTTGTGGTGCTGCTGCAGATGAGTCCTTTGCTGGCGGTGGAGGTGATCGTGGAGCAGCTGCAGTTGAACCCTTTACTGGTGGTGATGGAGCGGCTGCTAATGAATCCTTTGGTGGAGGCTGTGATTGTGGTTGTGTCCTCATCAGCTGAAGTAGCCGGCTAAATTTGTTTCCAAGATGGCGCCGCAGACGGATGCCCTGGCCTTTAGGTGCTCTTTTTATGTCTGTTTATGTTCGTAAATTGTGTGTCTGCGTGCTCTTACACCCGTGAAGAGCTCTTGTCCTTCCGAACAACAACTCCTACGGACCTAGTTCCAGTTTTTTTAGTTTCTGCTGCTGAATTAGCCCTTCTTTTGGCTAAAAGAGTGAGACGCCGCAGGCGAGGAAAACGTGCCGGGGTCCTCGTGCGGCTCAGGAGACGCGGTACACGGACGCCCTTACCTGGGATTTTCCTCTCCAACGTTCGCTCACTCTCCAACAAAATGGACGAACTGGCGCTGCTGATGAGACGAAACAGAGAGACTTTTCTTCATCTCCTGTTTTGTGCTTCACGGAGACGTGGCTCAGTGAGCCGATCCCGGACGGCGCCGTACAGATCGAGGGGTTTTGCCTCTTTCGTGCGGATCGTCATAAAGGTCTCTCCGGGGGTAAAACACGCGGCGGCGGAGTCTGTTTTTACATCAACCAACGCCTGGTCTTCAGATGTGACCGTGATCTCCAAAACACTGCTCTCCTGATCTGGAATATCTTTTCAATTAACTGCAAACCATTCTACTCTCCACGTGAGTTCGCCTCATTCATTCTGGCTGTTGTTTACATCCCACCGAGCGCAAACGTGCACGTGGCACAGCGTGCGCTCGCGGACTAGATTCTGAGTGTGGAGCGGACCTTCCCGGACTCCTTGTGTATTATCCTGGGTGATTTTAACAAGGGGAATCTCTCAGCCACGAACTACCAAAGTACAGACGGTTTATTAAAGTTCCAACCAGAGAGCAGAACACGCTGGATCACTGCTACACAACAGTCAGTAACGCCTTCGGCGCCGTGGCTCGCGCTGCTCTCGGGCTTTTCAGATCACGCCATGGTTCACCTGATCCCCACGTACAGACAGAGGCTGAAGCTCTCCAAACCTGCAGTGAGGAAATCTAAGAAGTGGACCAATGAGGCAGCGGAGGAGCTACGTGCGTGTTTGGACATTACAGACTGGGAGGTTTTCAGAGCTGCCACAGAGAGTTTGGATGAGTACACGGACACTGTGACGTCATACATTCGATTCTGTGAGGACAGCATCATACCAACACAAACCAAAGTCACTTTCAACAATGACAAACCCTGGTTCACAGCAAAACTGAGGCAGTTTAGGGCAGCAGAAGGAGGCAGCGCACAGGGCTGGAGACAGGGGGCGCTACAAAGATGCAAAGTATGGATTTAGCAAAGAGGTTTCTCGAGCGAGATCACAGTACAATACGCGTCTGAAGCAACAGTTCTCTGACAACAACCCCGCCTCCGTGTGGAGGGGGCTCCGGCTTCTCACCAACCACAAGCCCCGAGCCCCCCCTGCTGCAGACAATCGAAAACTGGCTGAGCAACTTAACACCTTCTACTCCAGGTTTGATGTGACCACCCCCTCCCCCATGGTGGCCACCTTCGCCAACCCAAACCTGGTCCCCCCCACCACCCCCACCACCCCCACCACTCTCTCAGTTCAGGAACAGGATGTTCACAGGCTATTTCGGAAATCCAACCCCCGAAAAGCTGCTGGACCAGACGGCGTCTCTGCCGCTACATTAAGACATTGCGCAGGAGGGTTAACCCCCGTCTTCACAGACATTTTTAACACCTCCCTGGGGTCATGCCATGTCCCAGCCTGCTTCAAGTCTGCCATCATTGTCCCTGTCCCCAAGAAGCCCCGGATCACTGGATTTAATGACTACAGGCCTGTGGCGCTGACGTCTGTAGTCATGAAGTCATTTGAACGCCTGGTCTTGCCCCACCTCAAGTCCTTCACCTCCTCCCTGCTGGACCACCTGCAGTTCGCCCACAGAGCCAACAGGTCTGTAGACGACGCCATCAACCTGGCACTCCACTTCATCCTGCAGCATCTGGACTCCCCGGGAACCTACGCCAGGATCCTGTTTGTGGACTTCAGCTCTGCTTTCAACACCATCCTCCCTGCTCTGCTCCAGGACAAGCTCTCCCAGCTCAACGTGCCTGACTCCACCTGCAGGTGGATCACTGACTTCCTGACGGATCGGAGGCAGTGCGTGCGGCTGGGGAAGAATGTCTCAGACACTCGGACTATCAGCACAGGAGCTCCACAGGGCTGTGTACTTTCTCCTCTGCTCTTCTCCCTGTACACAAACTGCTGCACCTCCAGCCACGACTCCGTAAAACTGATCAAGTTTGCGGATGACACCACTCTCATCGGGCTCATCTCGGACAGGGATGAGTCTGTCTACAGGAGGGAGGTGGATCGGCTGGTGTCCTGGTGCAGCGGCAACAACCTGGAGTTCAACGCCCAGAAGACAGTGGAGATGATCGTGGACTTCAGGAAAGTCACAGCCCCCCAGCCCCCCCTCGTCATGACAGACTCCCCCATCACCACCGTGGACTCCTTCCGCTTCCAGGGCACCACCATCACCCAGGACCTCAAGTGGGAGCCCTCCATCAGCTCCCTCATCAAGAAGGCCCAGCAGAGGATGTACTTCCTGCGGCAGCCAAGCTGCCAGTGCAGATGATGGTGCAGTATCACACGTCCATCGTCACCTCCTCCATCACCGTGTGGTACGCTGGAGCAACAGCCAGGGACAAACAGAGACTACAGCGCAATGTGCGTTCTGCTGAGAAGGTGATCGGCTGCAGACTTCCATCTCTGCAGGACCTGTACGTCTCCAGGGCTCTGGGACGAGCAGGTCGGATCACAGCTGACCCTTCACTGTGACCCTTCACCCTGGACATGGACTATTTGAACCACTCCCCTCAGGCAGTAGGCTACGGTCCATCCGGACCAGAACCTCCCGCCACAAGAATAGTTTCTTTCCCTCTGCCGTTGGACTCATGAACACTTCTAAACACCTGTCACTTTAACTACACTATTCATCACTCACTGCACTGTCACTTTCTGCACTACAACTTTAAACTTAACTGTAAACTTATGTACATAGCAAGGCCTATTTTTATTTTATACTATAGTAATTTTAAATTGTCCCTTAAATGCATACCCTATTGTTTGACTGAATATATGTTGTTTTATTATTGCTCAGTGTTTTGTGTTGCACCTTCATGCCCAGACAAGTTCCTATGTCTGTGAAGTTTGTTCATTGACAATGGCAATAAACCCCTTTCTGATTCTGATTATCTTCCTGTTGATGTTTGGAAGAGGTCAATTTATGAAAATGTTTTGATTTCCATTTTATCAAGCACGTCGAGTAACTCCAAGAAGTATCTTTTCAAAACTTCAGTCTGTTGTATGTCCACTGCACCTACGTGCACAATCAGCTGTTTAACTCCTTGATATGTGGCCAAAACATTAGAAATGCTTGACGTAATCTCAGTAACTGTGGCGCTGGGAAAAGAATGTGTTCTAATTTTTTCATGCCTCACGTGACTTTATTGCGCCATCCCCAATCAAGATGACCTTGACGTTTGTCACGGATTCTCTCTCTGTCTGTTGCCTTTTGGACACGTCATGGATTAAATTTTTCCTGTTGTTCGTTTACTTCAGTCTCTGAAAGTGGTAAAGATCTGTTTGTAAGCCGTATTTTAGATGACGTTACATTATCTTTGTATCGCTTAGGCTTTGCACCGAAAAACTGATTAATAAGCAAAATAAATAAGGAGTGCAGCTATAGCAAGCAGGAGCAAGCAGGAAAGCGCCTGCACTCTTCGCAAGCAGGAAGTACCAGTCAAGGAATTACCAGTCAATTAACATAACATCACAAACTTAATTCATCGCACATAAAAGCAATTGGGTAGTCTTTCCTTTAAATTTTAATTTTTTTTTAATTTATATTCTAATCAAAGTTAGCATTAGCTTTAAGACATACACCCTAACCTTTCTAAATGTAGAGGTGTCTCCAGTGAAGCATTCACTTCATTTGTAAAGTCATTAAGTGTTCTGTGACAGCCACCTCATTCTTGATCTGTCAGGATTTAAACCGGGTCTGCAACAGGACTAAACCAGGTCTGACGCAGGACTTAAACTAGGTCTGAATCAGGACTAAACCAAGTCTGAACCAGGACTTAAACCAGGTCTGAATCAGGACTAAACCAGGTCTTTATCAGGACTAAACCAGGTCTGAATCAGGACTAAACCAGGCCTGAACCAGAACGTAAACCATGTCTGAACCAAGACTAAACCAGGTATAAACCAGGACTAAACCAGGTCTAAACCAGGACTAAACTAGGTCTAAACCAGGATAAAAGCAGGACTAAACCAGGACTAAGGCAGGTGGCGTTGTCACAATGCTCCGTGTACGTTTCTGTATTTAAACACATGAGTGAGGTGTGTGGGACAGAAGTAGGTCAGCACTAAAGCCTTAACCCATTTGTGAGTGAGCGCGTGGGCCCCAGATGCAGCAGGACTGGCTAATCCTGCACCGCACAGTCACCACAGCACAACCACGGCACAACTACAGCACAAGAAAATATTATAAGATGGGAAACACTGTTGCCTCCCCGGCAAGGTGTATTGCAGGGTTCTGGAGAGGAGGACCCGACTGATAGTTGAACCTCAGTTTCAGGAGGAGCAGAGTGGTTTTTGTCCAGGTCGTGGAACACAGGACCAGCTCTATACTCTCCATCGGATGCTCGAGGGTTCATGGGAGTTCACCCAACCACTCCACATGTGCTTTGTGGATCTGGAGAAGGCTTTCGACCGTGTCCCTCGATGTGTCCTTTGGGGAGTGTATGGGGTCTGGGGCCCTTTGCTCTTTGTGAGATTGACAGGTGGATTGGTGCCGTGTCTGCAGTGATGCGGTTGCTGTATTGGACTGTTGTGGCAAAGAAGGAGCTGAGTTGAAAGACAAAGCTCTCGATTTACCGGTCAATCTACATTTTTACCCTCACCTCTTGTCATGAGCTTTGGGTAATGACAAAAAGGACAAGATCGCAGATACAAGCAGTCGAAATGTGTTTCCCCGCAGGGTGGCTGGGTGCTCCCTTAGAGATAGGTTGAGGAGCTCAGTCACACGGCAGGAGTTTGGAGTCTGTTCCGGATGCCTCCTGGACGCCTCCCTGGGGAGTTGTTTAGGGCATGTCCCACCGGGAAGAGGCCCCGGGGAAGACCCAGGACACGCTGGAGGGACTATGTCTCTCGGCTGGACTGGGAACGCCTCGGGATCCCCCGGAGGAGTTGGAGTAAGTGTCTGCGGTGAGGAAGTCTAGGAGTCCCTGCTTAGACTGCTGAGAAACACTGTAAAACAATGTGTAAGACTTTTTAGTAATTTAAAAAGTGTAAATTAGTCCTTTCAAGTTCAATCTTAACCCAGTTCAGCACATATATGAGATGCTCTGTCACGTGCACACTGAGGGATATGTCCTTGCAGACTCCGAACAAGACTAAAGACATGAAAGTGTTAGTTATCTGAGTTTAGGAGTTGGGGCGGTGTTGTTCTCTTTAAAGCCGCTCTCCCTATATCCCATAATTACCCCCTGTCCTTGGATTCTGGGCCAATTAGAGTTCACTGTGTTCAGTGCCTGTGCTTGGAAGAAGCGCCTGATGGCATGTTCTTTATTGAGGAGCAGAGGGAGGAGGTTTCATTTCCATTCAAACTGGGATTTTCTCTTTTTGTCAAATTGTATGTCTCTTTTTAACTATATTGTGGATTTTTACTCTTTCTATGCCTAATGCGGGGCAAAGGGGACTATAATCCTTTGCGCTGCTTCACTACTAACATCCCAGCGTTGCACAAGACAACCATTTAGACATTTAAAAATTTGATTCAGCAAGAGGAAGAAAAACTCAGAGTGAGGATATAACTGCTTACTTATGGTTTATGGAGGATTGACAGGTGTAAAAATAGACCATAACATTTTAAAAAGGATGTGTCCTCTGTGTCCTCTGGTCAGGAATCAAAGTGATCGGAGGAGTGAAGGAGCAGACCGGAGAGGAGTTTGGAGTCTACGTCAAGCGCATCCTCCCTGGAGGACTGGCTGCATGTGACGGTATAGACACACACTCACTCACTCAAACACCACTCAAACATTGGAACAAAAAAGTCGTTATGTAAATTTTTATGCCTAATGCAGAACAGAGAGTACAACAAACCAAGTACAGTATGAATTACATTATAAGCTATTTGTGCTGCAGCTTCACGATTCCTTTTGCAATTAAACTTGGAGGATAAAGTACAAAACCAGAGTTTAACTTCTTACAAATGCCTAAATCATGTTCTTCATAAATGCAGCTGAAAACATGAATAGTTTGCAGCCTGTTGTGTTTTCTAGAGCCTCAATCTGTTCTGCAGAAGAGCAGGAGAAGGGCTCCAGGTGATGCTGGAGCAGGGGCGGTGCAAAGAAATTTAGGGACTGCTTCCGAGGTCTGGGGGGCTGGGGGGCTGTGACTTTCTTGAAGTCCACGATCATCTCCACTGTCTTTTGGGCATTGAGTTCCAGGTTGTTACTGCTGCACCAGGACACCAGCCGGTCCACCTCCCTCCTGTAGACAGACTCATCCCTGTTCGAGATGAGCCCGATGAGGGTGGTATCGTTCGCAAACTTGATCAGTTTTACAAAGTCGTGGTTGGAGGTGCAGCAGTTTGTGTAAAGGGAGAAGAGGAAAAAGTACACAGCCCTGTGGTGATCCTGTGCAGATAGTTCTTCCCCCAGCCGATCTGTCAGGAAGTCAGTGCTCCCCCTGCAGGTGGAGTCAGGCACGTTGAGCTGGGAGAGCTTGTCCTGGAGCAGAGCAGGGAGGATGATGTTGAATGCAGAGCTGAAGTCCACAAACAGGATCCTGGAAATTACAATTTATATAATATATATTTAAAATGTATATTAACAATACAATTGTTAATTTAGCTATTCCATGCTATTCATGGGTCCAAAGTGACGTCACACACTCATTGCCACTGCCATAGGGAGCAGTGAGTTGGCACAGCTCACTGAAGCTCACCAAAACGGTATGAATCAGAATCAGAAAAGGTTTATTGCCATTGTCAATGAACAAAATTCACAAACATGACTGTGGTCAGGTGGGACCAGTGGACTTACAGAAATCACTAAGATAAGATAAGAGAACCTTTTGTCCAACAATGGGGAAATTCTAAGGTTGCAACACAGATTAGGAACAGAAGTGGAATAATAAAAATATACTTAAATCTATATAAATATATTTAAAACTATTATAAATGTAAATAGAAAAAATACACACTCTTATATATAGTAAGTGGCTGTTATATGGACAGAAAATATTGCACCAGGGATGATGGACATTATGTGACAGTATTGCAGTATTGCACATGATTATAAAAGCTGAGTGACACGTTCAGGACTAACAGTGTTTGTTGTAAAGTCTGACAGCAGCAGAAGGAAAGACCTGTGAAACCTCTCCTTCACACAGCGAGGGTGGATCAGTCTGTCACTGAAGCTGCTCTCCAGAGCGGACAGAGTGTCCTGCAGGGGGCGACACGCATAGTCCAGTATAAGACGTGAGTTTAGCCAGGACCCTTCTGTCCCCCACCTCCTGCACCGAGTCCAGAGCACAGCCCAGGACGGAGCTGGACTTCTTGATGACTTTGTCCAGCTTGTTCCTCTCTCTCTCTGTGATGCTGCTGCTCCAGCAGACCACACCGTACAGGAGGGCTGATGCCACCCACAGTCGTAGAAGGTCCTCAAGAGTGGCCCTGTCACTCCGAAAGACCTGGTAGTGCCAACTCTGGCTCTTCCTGTAGAGTGCGTCCGTGTTATGAGTCCGGTCCATTTCATGGTTCAGATGAACACCCAGGTACTGGTATGAGTCCACTCTCTCAATGTCCCTTCCCTGGATGTTCACTGGTGAAGGGGCAGCAGAGTGGCATCTGCGGAAGTCCACCACCACCTCCTTGGTCTTCCCCGCGTTGATGAGGAGGTGATTCTGCTGACACCAGTCCACAAAGTCCTGCGCTTGTCCTCTGTATTCCGCATTGTCGTCGCCCTTGATTAGTCCGATGACGGCAGTGTCATCAGGGAGCTTTTGCGAGCAGGTGGCTAATGCTAGTTTACATATTATTTGGTGGCTATGCTAATAAAAGTTAGCCTACTTGCAGACTATCCGAGTGTTATATTCATTCATGTTGATCAGATACAAAGTCCATGCTCTTGAAAGCTTCGAGGGCTGAGGACTCGTGGACGAGGAAGAACAGATGGAAATGTTTGTCTCGGCTTTTAAGTGTCAGTGACTCGCTGCTGTAGATAAGGATCAAAGCCCAGAACTTCTGTCTTCGTCAACTATCAACCCTTTTCATCTTCACTTTTATGTGCTGTTTTTCATGACTATCTAGCAGCAGAGAGGCAACAAGTCACGTGACTGACACCCATAGATAGGACAACAACTGTTACAAACTAAAACTCCAGAGAACATAACAAACAGACGACTTAGCTGTTATGAGGACATCAGGATGAATCCAGTAACTTCAAATAAAAGCAGATGTTTTGTGTGTGTGCATGATGGGGTATATGGTGCTTCCGGAAAGTATAATAAGCTTTTTGCTCATTTTGTAATGTTATTGGAATAAGTAATAAATGGATTGACTTAATTATTTACCTAAAAATTCTACAAACAATATCTCATCATGACAATGTGAAAGAAGGTTGTTTGAATTCTTTGCAAACATCTTTTTTAAATGTAAAAAGTGCATTTACATAAGTGCCATAACACTCAAAATTGAGCTAATTTGATTGGACATTGGAAAAGCACACACCTGTTGCTATAACAGTGATGTCAGAGCACAAACCAAGCCATGAAGTCCGAGGAATTGTCTGTAGACCTCCGAGACAAGACTGTATCAACGCACAGATCTGGCAGGGCACAAACATTTCAGCAGCATTGAAGGTTCCTCTGAGCAAAGTGGCCTTCATCATCCGGAAATGGAATTACTTTTTAGAGCTGGCCGCCCGGCCAAACTGAGCGATCGGGGGAGGAGGACCTTAGTCAGGGAGGTCCAAAATGGTCCAAAATCAAGCCTGTATGTTAGAGTGGCCAGACGGAAGCCACTCCTCAGTAAAGGCACATGACAGCCCACCTGGAGTTTACGAAAATCCACCTGAAGGACTCTCAGACCATGAGAAACAAACAATTCTGGTCGGATGAAACAAAGATTTAACTCTTTGCTTGAATAGCAAGAGTCATGTTTGCAGCAGTGTACAGAGACGTACGTGATGGCTCCATCACATATGCTCCAGCGTGCTCTGGACCTCAGACTGGGGAGAAGGTTCATCTTCCAACAAGACAACGACCCAGGATAACAAAGGAATGGCTACAGTACAACTCTGTGAATGTCCTTGAGTGGCTCAGCCAGAGCCCTGACTTGAACCAAATTGAACAACCCTGGAGAGACCTGAAAATGGCTGTGCTCACCATCCAACCTGATGAAGCTTGAGAGGATTTGCAAATAAGAATGGGAGAAACTGTCCAAAAATGTGCCAAACAGCATTATACTAAAAAACGCAAACGCTGTGAATCCTTATGTACAAGTGCTTTTTTTATTTTTATTTTTTTTCTACAACCTTCTTTCACATTTTCATTATGGGGTATTGTTTGTAGAATTTTGAGGCAAATAATGAATTTAATCCATTCTGGAATAAGGCTGTAACATACCAAAATGTGGGCTGCGCTGTATGGTGTTATGGTAAAATATAGAGTGGAAAGAAAAGAAAATGGAGGGATCTGGTCTGCTGGTAGCAGGTGAGCGGCGAGCTGAGAGAGACTGCAGCACGCCAAGAGCATCAGCTTGAAAGGCTCCCCGCACCGCCTGGGCTTGTGAGCCTCGTGTCTTTCAGTGGACTTGTGTGATCTTTGGTGAAACCTGGTAATGTCAGTTTACTAATCAGTGATGCCGTCATTGGCTTGCAAAATGTCTATTGTCATACAGCTATTGTAAATTATTATTCATAGGCTAAATGAATAATTTCACTTGCCTTATATTTAATAATGAGAATAAAACCAGAACAAAACAAGGGCTGTCATTTCAAGGGGAAAAAGCTTGATAGTGTCTTGAGTCATATCGGCCAGCCCTAGTGAAGTGTGAACTGCACTATATCATAAAGCGAGCTACATCCTGAGTGGTGACTTGTGATAAAACATAAGAGGCCCCAGTCTAAGTCAGTGTGTGTGTTTCCAGGGAACCTCCAGCCTGGGGACCAGATCCTGGAGGTGAACGGGGACAGCCTGGTGGGGGTGACCAGTGATCGGTACGTCCCACGCTCCAGTGTTTGCATTTAGCAGAGAAAAGCTGCTATTATACATTGGCTTGTTACACATGACACAAATGAGAATTTGATTTTGAACAACGCAGAGTTTCAGCTCCCTCCAAAGATTTTCTTTTGGATTTAGGTCTGGAGACTGACTAGGCCACTCCAGAACCTTGATATCCTTCTTAAGGAGCCACTCCGTGGCTCTCCTGGCTATGTGCTTCGGGCCGTTGTCATGTTGGAAGACTCAGCCACGCCCCATCTTAAATACTCTGACTGAGGGAAGGAGGTTGTTACAAAAATCTCGCAATCCATGGCCCCATTCATTCTCTCCTTAATGCTGTCTAGTCGTCCTGTCCCCTGCGCAGAAAAGCACCCCCAAAGCATGATGTTTCCACCCCCATGCTTCACAGCAGGGAAGGTGTTCTTGGAATGGTACTCACCCTTCTTCTTCCTCCAAACACGGCGAGTGGATTTTATACCAAAATGTTCTAATTTGGTCTCATCTGACCACATGACTTTCTCCCATGGATCATCCAGATGGTCATTGGCAAACTTCAGATGGGCCTGGACATGTGACGATTTAAGCAGGGGAACCTTCTATGCGATGCATGATTTTAAACCATGACTGCATTGTGTATTACCGATAGTCACCTTTGAAATTGTGATCTTCATGTCATTGACCAGGTCCTCCTGTAGTTCTGGGCTGATACCTCACCTAACCTTATCATACTTGAGACCCCATGAGATAAGATCTTGCATGGAGCCCCAGTTAAGCATCTTCCATTTTCAAACAATTGCTCCAACAGTTGATCTTTTTTCACCAAGCTGCTTGCATGAGATTTACAGTTTTGTCTCTGGTGTCTCTTGACATTTTGTCTCGCCCATGGCAGTAGTTGGAGTCTGACTGATTGTGGGGTGGACAGGTGTCTTTATGCAGCTAACTAGTTCAAGCAGGTGCTAATAATTTAGATTAATAAGTGGAGTAGAGCAGAGGCAGACTAACAGGTCTTTGAAAGCCAGAATTCTTGCTGATTGGCAGGAGTTAAAATATTTAGTTGTTGCAATAATATGCAAATAAATCATTTTAAAACATACAACAAAACATACAATTCCATTTCTGGATTTTCTTCTTTAGATTTCGTCTTTCACAGTGGAAATGCACCTACAATGAAAATTTCAGACCCATCCATCATTTCTAAGTGGGAGACCTTGCAAAATTGCAGGGTGTTCAAATACTTATTTTCCTCACTGTATATATAAATGACACAAAATAAAATTTTGTATTTATTAGAAACTGATTATTAGGAACAACATATGTTTGTAATATGGGATCAAAAACCATAATAACAATTCAAATGCAACGAGCCACTGTTTGTGTCCCAGAGCCGTGGACATCCTGAGAGCCGCCTCCGCCACCAACCACATGCGGCTGCTGATCGCCCGCGACGAGGAGGCCAAGTAACTCTGACACGCACATTTTACAAGTGACATATTATGCTTCAGGCTACATATTGTCAAATAAACTTTAATGGGCTTTTATCATGCTTCATCCACATATTTAGTTTACTCAGTTGTATTTTGACCTACGCCCTATCCCATATCTTGGAAACAGCAACACTGCACTTTAAAATGCACTGTTCGCTATGATGACATGCCTCTACAAAATGTTCGTGACCTACATAGGTAATAGTTTATCACTGAATACCAAAAAAGTAGAATGTGTTCCCTTGATAAAAGCCAATTATCCTTTCAGATATCTAACAGTTTGTATCACCAATATTAATGTGTTAATGTGATGTGTTAACATACAAAATTTGTATGAGTGAGTGTGATAACATCCTGAATATTTAAGGGCTTTATTTGTCATTCCAACATCAAACACACATTTGGAAGAAAATGTAATAATTAATTCATCTATAATATGTGTTTTATAAAAGGCGTTACTGTGCACAGTTTATCAACCTTTTTTGCATCTGGAAAGAAAGTGGATTTAAAGGGTGAATTTCAATTTCGAGGTTGTGTTTTAAATTTCTCAGATTGCACTTGGTACAACCTTTATTAGCAATTTTAGCTTCAAACATTTACTGCTAATGTTAGATGCCCTTGAAAAGCTCTTAGCCACCATCATACTTTGTTTACTTCGTAGGTGTAAAGCCATGTTTTCACTGGTTCACCGTCATATTTCCAGTGATGGTAACTTGTATGATGAGTTCATAGACATTCATAGACCTTTTTCTCAAACTCAATCATTTGGCTGGCCAGTGCTACCCGGCGTTATGTCAAATCGAATGTTCCATCACAGGCAAATGAATGGTGAAGCCAATCCCCAAAATGACTGTTAACAATGACTGTTAACATGTCGTAAATGCGCTTGGTGGGTTTGTACCAACCCAAACCCTTTTGATTATTCATAACATGCGTTTTTTGCGAGCTAATTCAAACTGCTATAGGAAAAAATGCACCGCTCCGGTGTCCTCCAAACTTACCAGATTAGCCGAATTGCTAATTGTTCTACAGCATTTACATGCTACACCTCTATACTATTTATATCTATGGTTGAGCCCACAGGCTAGTTAGCAACAGCTGTTTCTTGCTTGTTGATTTAGCCAAACCCAACACATTACATTGATAAAAGGGAACATATGGAGAATAGAGCTCAAAGAATAATTGCTGTAACAAAATGTATTGGTCGCTATTAGCAAATGGCTGATAACTCTAATCTGTCTGAAGTTGAAAATGCCCAACAAATGTATTTATAAAAGAAAATGTGTTGTGCCTCAGCTGTTTAGAAGAAAAGCTGGGGCTTAAACTATCTTTATTCTATTATTACATATTATTAAATATATTACTTTTTTTGGTGAGCGTATGTGACTAAATACCATGCTTCACTTCTTTCGCTCATTTTATATTATTTTCCGTAGGAGAGAATTTGCTGAGCTGATGGAGAAGTATGGCTCAAACGGCAGCACAGGTTCCACACGGAACTCCCCCATCCAGCAGACGAACAGTACGGACGCCCATGGGACCCAGCCCTCCAACACCAAGACCTCTAACGGTACCATCCACCAAAGCCACTTCCCGTCCCAAGCCTGATACAGTCAAGTGTAGGCAGGGCCAGTGACCTGCAAGGGAAAGATCCAGGTCATCAGAGCTTGGCCAAGTGCTGTTCCAATTTACCCAAAGCCCTCACGTCCTCCGTGGCTCCACTTCCGAGTTTGGCTCATTTACCCAGGATGCACCTGTAGATTCTTGGCTACAACGCACTGCAATTTAATTTTTGCCAACTTAATTTACACCACATTTGTCAAACTCACATCATTGTATGTTGCGAGTGCTTAATTGGTCTTAAAATAAAGTCGTAAAAGATGTCTATGTTGCTTTATAATTAAAATTTAAAGTTTAAACCCTTATGCTTAGCGAGGGACTGTGGACTTTTTCTTTAGTTATTCCGAATTACATTTCCCACAATGCATGGCGATTTTGTTACCCCCGAAGTGATGGCATCCCGTGTCAACATCAGTGTTTTAAATTGTGAAACAAGTGAGATTGAGCAGATTCAGAAATATCAAAAAATGATCCCAAAATGTCCAGGAAGCGAAAGATTGATGCAGATGGAAGGAAGTTTCAAGATGGGAAGACAAATATATGTTTACGCTTCAAGGAGAAAAAACAGTACGTCGGCATTTTGACACCAAACACGGAGCAAAATATTCTAAAGTTAGCCTTCAAAAAATTGTCAAAGAATTAAAAGGCAAACTGCGATTGCAAAAGAATGTGTTCACAAAAGCCACCACCAAAAACGTTGCTGCAGTGAGAGCTTACTTCATTGTGGCTGAAGAAATTGCCCACGCTTCGAAGTCTTTTTCAGAGGGTGTCTTTTTGAAGCAGTGCATGCTGAAGTTGTGTGAGCAGGTGTGCCCCAAGCATATACAGACTTTTAAAAATGTCAATTTGTCAAGAAACACGGAATTGGACAGAATCAGTGAGCGAGCAGCAAACTTGTCAACACAGCTGGCCGAAGAGTCACGCAGTTAAACACAGCTTTTTCATTAGCTGTTGATGAAAGCACAGACAACACTGACATGGCACAGCTGTCTAGTTTTATTAGAGGCGTGAAGTCGGACCTCTCTGTCACAGAGGAGCTCTTGGATATCCATGCATAAGACCACAACGGGACGGGATATTTATGAAGCAGTGGAAAAATTCGTAAATAAAACTGGATTGCCCTGGGAAAAATTGGTGGGATTAACGACAGACGGTGCACCTGCAATGTGTGCAGGAAAAAGGGGCTTGGTTGGATTAATGAAGGAGAAAATGCAAATAGGTAAATGTCAGACGCCTCTGATAACGTATCATTGCATTATCCACCATGTGCTTGCATTTTGTTTTGTGTTTGTTATCTTCAGAATATGATCAATGGATGAGGATGGTGGAGAGGGGATCCACTTGGTGCGTTCAAGGACTGGCAGTATATCCTCATCACTTTCAAATCATAGTTGTGAACTGAGACAGCCCTCATTTTCGTTTTTTACAACTTTATGTGTAGCAATTTGTTGTTTAGAGGTTTATGTTTTTGCAGACAAATGTTTACTCCTGCAAGGCTGTGTGCAGCTATATTCTTTGTAAAATGCTACATCTGTCACACATGTTTTTTTCAGCAGCTGGTTGGTTGTATGCTATTCTGACCCTCTCGACTGTGTTAAAAATGTTACATTGATTATACATTATATTTGGTTACATTTATACTGTTTTACAGTTACATCTGGCCCTTTGAGGGCAACCATTATGCTGATGTGGCTCTTGGTGGAAAATGAGTTTGACACCCCTGATTTAAGCAGTGAAATACATTTTAATAAAATATCAAGTACTTGTTTGACTGTTTAAGGTGACATTGAGGTAAATTGCATTATTATCAGATCAATTGTAATTCAAATCAGGACACATGCTGCAAATTAGGCAAGAAGATGCTCTTCAAAAATAATGTTTTATTCTAAGTTGATCATTTACATTACAGTAAGTCTAGTTTATTGTTGCTTTAATGATTGTCTGAACAGCAGAAGATATTAAGGGCTGTACAATTCTTTCTCAGCCTCAACATTTAATAGGCTAGACATTTCTGGGCTGGCTCCTTTCCAGAACTTGGGAAGAGCCGACTCCGTAGGAGCTGTAAATTGGCATTTAGAGGAAGGACCCTGGAAATTGAGAAACACGTCTTCCTTATATTTACAACGTGTTCTCTACTCCTATCCCTACCATTCACATTAACACATCCCTCTGGAAACAAAAATGTAGTAACTGCTGCCAAACTTAGAATTTCCTTCGGGATCAATAAAGTATCTATCTATTTAAAAATTACGTCTCAGAAGAACTCTCCTGGGACTTTACCTGAGACACAATGACAATGGCCGTCTGGATGAAATTTGAACTTCATACCTCTTATCCAGGGGTATGAGGTTTGTACAGTAAATTAGCCGGAGACATTTGTAATTGAATATGTTGGGAGTAGAGCAGTCTGGATAAATGGCTTATGAAAAGTGCATTTGCCTGTTACACAATCTCTAACATGTGTCTGTGGCCGAGCAGCTGTCCAGTTGTGTGTCCAGAAGGCTTTAAGCGAGCTGACCGGAACCGTCCTTGTATGAGTTTATGCACATGCGCACACACGCACACATATACACAAGCACACACACAGATGTTTCTGTCTGACCTCAAGTGTCTGTGGGCCATCGCCACAGCAAACAAGAGGGGGCTAAGAGGGCATCCTTGACGTGTTCCACCTCCACCTCACCTGTGTCCAACAACAGTGAAACTCAAATGTCCATCATCCGTAGCATGTCCGCTGTGTGTGCTCATTGAAGTGGACAGCGCAGCCGAGCTGCAGCTGGACAGATGGAGGGCTTCCGGCTCTCTGTTGGCTGAAGATGGCCACATGTTCAGAGCTGCTCAGGCTAAAGCTAAAACCATGTGCAGCACCCGCTTCCTGTAAACACAAGCTTAGTTTGCTTGTATTTATTCAATTACCTGTACCTCAGTAACCTTTAGAATTCAATGTTTGTTTAAATATTTTTGAAGCACCAACACTGTTACTTTAAAACGAGTCCAAACTACTCAGGATTAGTTCAATTAAATTCATTTTTGTTACCCCCAAAATCACAACAGCAGTTGCCTCTTTAAAGCCTTCTTCTCAGCAAAAAAAAAAAAAACTACAAAACCATTTGGGAGAACCACAGTGAAGGAGAGATCCTACTCCCACGGACGGACAGGCTGCAAATGTAGATCGTTCCGAGATCAGATATACACAAATTCCACATACCAGAACTAAATAAATATAAACTTCATGTCATTCTTTTGCTGTGAATTGTTGCTTGAATGTGACTTTGTGGTCTTCTAACTTGAGTGTGTGTTTATGCTCCAGGTGGGCGGTACCTGGACAGCACCTCCTCAGGCTCTTCCTCCCGCTCCCAGAGTCCTTTGCTTCTCAGTCCAGCTGGCTCTCAGAACATGAACAACAACAGTGGGCCTCTGCTGCGATCGCTAAGGTGTGTGTCAGATGCCCTACCGTCCTCTTGTATCCCTGTAGTCTGTAACAGATGTCTCTAGTTACTCTGCAGATGTGCTGTGGTTGGCTAAATAAAGTGGGATAATAAATATGGAAATGTACTAGATAAAATTAAGAAGAAAGGTAAGAGAACCTTTTATTTGTCCCTCAGTGGGGTAATTCAACTGTTGAAACGCACAGTTTAGAATGCTTGTTTAGAACGAGTCATAGCTTTGGCTTGTATAGTATGCGCTCTGTCTCTCCACACACCTTTGACCCTCTGTGTACCTCTGTCCTAGTTCCCTTAGCGCTCGTCTGCTCCCTCCCCTTTTCGAGTCTTTGAGTCTATTAAACTTGCTCCGCTACTGACTACGTTTGATGATATGTAGCATACCTGAGGAATATGAGAAGAGAATGCATGTGCATTTGCTTCCTTTCCTCTTAGATCCCATGCACCATTCGTGTTAAATGTGAAACATAAGAAGGGGTATAAGTTAGCACTTTGCAGAAAGCAGTCTGTGGTGACGTGGTCGTGGACCCGCAGTGGTAAAAGTGATCTACAGTGATGAGAAGTAACGCGAGTGCATCTTCTCCTTGAAACACTTCAGCACTGCAGACAGGTGACTGACCTGACCTGGTTGCGCAGATGAGCAGAAGAGTCAGAGGGAGAGGAGAGCACTCAAAGGCTCATATTTATAGATCAATGAGGCTCTGGGTTGTGGCATATATATATATATATATATATATATACACACACACACACACACATATGCATATGTATGTGTGCGTGTATACGTGTATACATATATGAGTGTATATATATATACACTCATATATGTATGTATACATTTTTACTTAACCTTTTCTCATTATTTATACGTGAGTTATATTATATTATTTTGAAGCAGCCAAAAGCTATATTGTTTGTTTTCGCCATTGACAGTCACCCAGGGGAGGGTGTGATCCAGCTCATTTCTGTGGCCGGTCCAGCAGCCTGGGTATCACCATTGGAGGGGGGTCTAACCGGCCAGACGGTCCTGCTGTCTTCATCCAGGAGGTGCTGTCCGGAGGGACTGCCACAGGGTGAGTGACTGACACGTACACACCCCTGACAGAAAGATAAAAAGAAGCTGCATTTCATAATGGTATACATTTGTTTTACAAGAAGAGAGGGCAGATCAATCAAAAAAACTGGACAATATTGCAATTGTTTCTAAGAACTGTGTTAAATTGAAACCTTCAAGTAAACAGTCTTTATCAAAAACGATTTTAAAAGTCTGCAATAGGAGCAGATTTATGAAATGTACAGCCTACCCCTAATACCATTACAAAATATTTATTATTGCAAAATGATTCCTGATTAGTGTTCTTTAAATTTTGTAGAAAAGTTTCAAATGTCATCATCTGGACAATGTTTTAAAATTCAAGACATTTTGACTTCCATCCAAAGTCATTTTCAATCTGAGAGCTGGTCTGAGAAACTCAACTTCTTTGGTTCCAAGCTCACAAAGCCCGACCCGGGAGGGGTTTTGCCTTGAAAAAAAAAATCTCGCTGAACATATGATGGATGCACCGGATTGCTTGAAAGCCATAAAAGCATAGTGTCTTGTTGAGATATTCGGAGCAACACATTATCCCACTGATGAGTGCTCTGCTTTCACAACTGGGATCGATTCCGGGTGATGCAGGGCCTTTCTGTGTGGAGTTTGCGTGTTCTGCGCGTGTCTGTGTAGGTTTCCTCCGGGTACTCTAGTTTCCCACTAAAACAGATGAGCGTGTGTAGTGTGTGTAGTGTGTGTAGTGAGAATGAAAGCGGGATGACAGATGAAAATTAGCCCATGGCGAACAAGTGGTAGAAAATGAATTATAAACACAGTTGGGGGCTCATCCGACGCTCGTGGCGGTTTTGGTACAAGTGGTCAAAGTTAGTTAAATTTTTCGGGGTTTTGTTAATGCAGTTATTTTGTGATTTTTACTTCTTTGTTCGACATCTTGTTTGGGGTGCAGACACGCGTGGTGGCGTGGGTGGACAAAGGCAGAGTGTGACGGGCACTGACCCTTCGTTTACTTTTACCCCACCGTACACACACACAATCTGCTTTCACTGGAGGTTACTGGATCCGTTCTGACATCCTCGATACGGGTTCGTTTTCTGTTTGTTATGTTGTGCAGAGTTTTAGTTTAGACAGTTGGAGGCTTGACCGGGATACAATATATAATGTAAACTACTATATAGAGTGCACAATAGTTTGTCATGTATAGATTAAATGAAGATAACTGCAGATATCTCTCTCAAGCTTGCTCCGAAAGGCAAAGCTGTTGATCTGAGCGACAGGCAGCTCGTCTTGACAAGGCTTATAAAACTCACAGAACACGACTCTTCACTGAAAGTAGATCCACATCTTTGTGAAGAGGCAGACTGCTAATCTCTTCATTTCTGCAGCATATTTCTTCATGCCAATACAAGAGTGTCCGGAAGTATTTGAAAACGGTTTAATATCGTCTTTCAACAACCCTCACTGCCTAATCCTTGGAATATGCAGCAGGATTAGCTCATAAAGACAGTGTGGGGATTTGAGGGGCTGAGCCATGTTGGAAAATATCGTATTGCTATCTTTAAATTTCCTCACAAGTGCCTATCCCGTCTTTGGCAGTTTTCTTCTATGCTGACAATGAGTTGAACCAGTTTTTTGTGAAAGTGGACAGGAATATTGGGTTCCATTCTAATGCAGTGACTATATTGCATTGCTTCTTCATGGGATAAGTACAAACTTTGATTTAGGCGTGAAGTATTTTTTAACATCCCAATGGCTTTTGGCGAGAGACTTCCCAGATTGAATCAGGTGAAGAACTCCATTCAGAGACACAGCTCAATCTGAGGTTAGCGGTTTCACCCCCAAAGCATGGGGCAAATCCTCCAGTGAAAGTAGTCCAAATGACCAAGCCTAGCACAAAGATCTGGAGATGGTCCAGATCCAGAGCAGTGGTTGCGGAGGACAAATTTCCCTACAGGGACAATAAAGTGTAGCTTAACCTTTACCTTTAATTTTTGAGCAACAGGACTGGCCCAAAACATGTGATAGTGGTTTGCCTCCTCACTTTCTCCAACAGTCGCATTTCCTTGTGGAAAAATCATCTTCTACTGCTTGTTTAGTAGGAGTCATGGGGGAGTAGAGCCTATCCCAGTGACTTTGGGCTTTAGACCTGTCCTTCAAATAATTATCTGCAAGATAAGTTTAATGTCATATTGTGAAACAAGCGCGTCGAACTGTTAAACTTAGGGTTTAATTTATGAATAATGAACCCTGGCTATTTTAAAAAGAACTAGCTGGTTTAGAGTCTATAAAATATATCTGACAAAAGTAAAAGTTCAATGTTTTTGTTTTTCATATTTTCTTTTTGTAAGCATATTATTATCGACCATTTTTTCTTTTGTTGGTGTAACTGCGTATAGAGAGATGGATGTTGTTGAGTGTAATAATATTCAGTCACATGTCGCAGCTTTTGTCCAGGATTAGTACGCCCCACAGGAGACACAGGGAACATTGTCGTTTTTGCAGAGGTTACATCAGATAATTGATCAGTTGAACACCATTAATCGTTAATTGTGGGTGCATCTGTCGAGGGTGTATCCCATGGGTGGGGTCTGTTTCCATGGGGTGGGGGTGTATCTCGTGTGGAAGGGGGTGTATCCCGTGGGTGGCTTGGAATGGTCCGCGGGTGTCATCCTGGTTGAGTGGATGAGTTTGGTGTGCTGGCAGCGAGTGACAGTCTGACAGCGCTGAGGTCTGGCTGGGACAGGCTGTGCACTCTGGCTCGCCTCTCGCTCCCCCTTTCCCCTCTCGCTCCCCTCTGCTCGCCCGGTGCTCCCCTGCTGGTCATAGACTCCTCTGCTCCCCTGCTTGCTCCCTCGCTCTGCTCCGCCTCTCGCTCGCCGCTCTCAGCTCCTCCTCTGTCATGCTCCCTCTTGCTCCCCTCTGCTTCCTCGTCACTGCTGCCCCTCTGCGCTCCTCTCTTCCGCTCGCACTCTTGCTCCCTCTGTGGCCCTCTGCTCTGCCCTCTTGGCACTCGCTGCTGCTCTGCCCTTCTGCTCCCTCTGCATCCTTTGCTCTCTGCTCCGTTCGCGCGCTCGCTCCTGCCCTTCGCCTCGCTTCCCTCTCTGCACTCTCCTGCGACTCTCCTGCTCTCCCTCGCTGCTCCCCTCTCGCTCGCTCTCGCTCTGCGCCTCGCTCCTTCTGGCTCCCTTCTGCAGCTGCTCTGGCACTCGCCTCTGGCTTCCTCTGGCTTCCGCCTCTGCCTCCCTCTGGCACTCCTCTGGCCCGTCTGCGTGCCTCCTCGTGCTGGCCCGCTCTGCCTCCTCTGGCCATCTGCTGGACCCGTCTGCTGCCCCTGCCTGCTCCCCTCTGCATCCCTGGCTCCTTGCTCGCTCGCTCGTCGCTCCTCCTGGCCTTCGCTCCCTCTGCTCCTCGCTCCGCTCAGCTCCTCTGCTCCTCTCCCGCTGCTCTCTGCTCCCTCTCCTGCTCCCTCTGCCCCGCACTCCTCTCGGACTCCTCTGCTGCCCTCTCTCCCTCGGACCCTCTGGACTCCTTGGCTGCCCCTCTGCGTCCGCGTCTCTCGCCTTGCGCCCTCTGCATTCACGCCTCCTCTGCTGCTCCTCTGCTCCCCTGCTGACTCCCCTCGTGCTCCTCTGCGACTCCTCCTGCCCCCTCTGCCCCTCCTAGTGACACTCTCTGCACCTGGCTGCTCCCTGCGTCCCCTCTGCTGCAGCTCCTCTGCTCCCTCCGCTCCCCTCTCCCCTCACTGGCTCTGCGACTCCTCTGCTCCTCTGCTCCCACTCTGCACCTTGCACTCCTCTGCTCCCCTCCCTGCTCGCTCTGCAGGGCTTCTGCTCCCTCTGCATCCTCTGGACTCTCTGCCGCTCTGCTCCCTCTGCCCCTCTGGACTCTCTGGCTCCCCTCTGGCTCCCCTCTGCTCCCCTCTGGAACTCCTCTGCTCCCCGTCTGGCTCCGCCTCTGGACTCCTCTGCACTCCTCTCCCGCTCCCCTCCTCCCCTCCTGCTTCCCCGCTCTGCTCCCGCTCTGCTCCCCTCTGCACCGCCTGCAGGCGTCCTCTGCTCCCTCTGGCGGTCCCTCTGCTCCGCCTCTGCACTCCTCTGGACTCCTCTGCACTCTTCCTCTGCTCCCCTCTGCTCCCCTCTGCTCCCCTCTGCTCCCCTCTGCTCCCCTCGCACAGCAGCAAGAGGCCATTTGAACTAACACTTTGATTCAACTTGCTGATTCTCGAGTCAGGGTCCATTTGACACTCGATACAGCACTAACATACATACTTAAATGTGGACCACCATAGGCTACTGTGCCTCCACGCTCCGTAAACCATTGGTTCGATTGCTTTTAATTTTAGTGTAAAAATATTTATTATTATTTAATATAGAGGAGCCTCAGAGTGTTTCTGAGCAGCCTATAAGTTGCAATATGAATATATAACTCCGGTTTCATAAATGTGTGATTGTGTTGGCACGCTCGTATCAGTGAAGTGTAAGTGAAAGTGGTTCTCAAACTGTGAGTAAGGGTCCAAACGGGCTTAATTTACAGCTCATATGAAGCCAAAATGGCCTAAATCAGATGAAATGTGGACAGTTTTATAAATTGAGAAAATTGGGAACTGCAAAATTCCAAAGTAATGCGAGTAGTGTAACCCAGATACATATATATTAAGTTTTTAGCAATTAGTAAAACTGTATTACAATTTCAGAGAAACACTGTAGTTTGTCAACTGTGGAACCCTCCTGCAGAGTAATAACATCCCATGGACTTAAACCCGCAGATCCTTGCATAGTGTGAATTATAAAATGAATATTAGAATTAGATAACTAGATTGAAACTGTAGGATTGTGTAACAAAACTGTTCGATGTGTTGCATGGGTGTATGTTGAGAGCGTACTGCTGACCCTAACCCTAACCCTAACCCTTTCACCACATCAAAGATCAGGCAATGACTTTGAATGACTTTTGTTGAAGGTAATGCAAGGTCAGCGCTGGAGGGAGGAGCGGCTCCCAGAGCTCAGCACATTTACACATGAATCCTTCAGTTGTGTTGTTCTGACAGGAGACGAGCAGCCCCTGTCAGCCCCTGTCAGCCCCTGTCAGCCCCTGTCAGCCCCTGTCAGTCCTAGTCAGTCCCTGCCGGTCCCTGTCAGTCCTGCCGGTCCCTGTCAGTCCCTTGTCAGTCCCTGCCAGTCCCTGTCAATCCATGTCAGTCCCTGTCTGCCCCTGTTAGCCCCTGTCAGTCCCTGTCTGCCCCTGTTAGCCCCTGTCAGCTCCTGTCACCCCCTGCCCTGCCCCTGTTAGCCCCTGTCAGCCCCTGTCTGCCCCTTCCAGCCCCTGTCAGCCCCTGTTCTGCCTGTCAGCCCCTGTCTGCCCCAGCCCTGTCTGCCCCAGCAGCACCTGTCTGCCCCAGCCAGCACCTGTCTGCCCCAGCCAGCACCTGTCTGCCCCAGCCAGCACCTCTGCAGCCAGCACCTGTCTGCCCAGCCAGCACCTGTCTCCCTGCCCGTGTCAACCCGTTGTCTGCTCATGTCAGTCCCTGTCAGCCCCTGTCAGCCCTTGTCTGGCCCTGCCAGTCCTTGTCAGCCCCTGTCTGTCCCTGCCAGTCCCTTTCAGTCCCTGCCTGTGCCTGCCTATCCCTGTCAGTTCCTTGTCAGTCCCTGTCAGCCCCTGTGCTGCTCCTGTCAGTCCCTGGTCCAGGTCTTTATCAGTCCCTGTCAGCCAACTGTCAGTCCCTGTCAGTCCCTGACAGTCCCCTGACAGTCCCTGTCAGTTCCTCTGTCAGTCCCCTGCCAGTCCCTGTCAATCCATGTCAGTCCCTGTCTGCCCCTGTTAGCCCCTGTCTTGCCCCTGTCTGCCCACTGTTTAAGCCCCTGTCGAGCTCCTGTCACCTTGCGCTCTCTTAGACCCTGTCCCCCCTCTTGCTTAGCCCCAGGTGTCAGCCCTGTCAGCCTGTCAGCCCCTCGTCTGCCCCTGCCCAGCCCCTGTCTACCCTGATCTGCCTGTCAGCCCCTGTCTGCCCCAGTCAGCACCTGCTGCCCTGTCTGCCCCAGCCAGCACCTGTCTGCCCCTGCCCGTGTCAACCCGTGTCTGCTCATGTCAGTCCCTGTCAGCCCCTGTCAGCCCTTGTCTGGCCCTGCCAGTCCTTGTCAGCCCCTGTCTGTCCCTGCCAGTCCCTTTCAGTCCCTGCCTGTGCCTGCCTATCCCTGTCAGTCCTTGTCAGTCCCTGTCAGCCCCTGTGTGCTCCTGTCAGTCCCTGTCAGTCTTTATCAGTCCCTGTCAGCCACTGTCAGTCCCTGTCAGTCCCTGACAGTCCCTGACAGTCCCTAACAGTCCCTGTCAGTCCCTGTCAGTCCCTAACAGTCCCTGTCAGTCCCTGTCAGTCCCTAACAGTCCCTGACAGTCCCTGACAGTCCCTGTCAGTCCCTGGTAAACGTCAAGCTCAACATATCATACTTATTTCTTTTGTCACAAACCCAGTTCAACTTTATCCACAGCACATTTCCCCAACACCATTCCCCAACCCAAAGTCTCCAAAGTGCTGCACAAAATATAGAACAAGCACTTCAATAAACAGAAACAAAATCAAATAGATTACAAAAAATAGCACACACATAAAAAATATATCCTGGCTAAAGGAATAAATAAGTAAAAAAGTCAACCAAATACAAATAATTAAAAAATAAAGAAATAAATAAAAGACTGTCACAGGACACCACAGTTCTCATGCCAGTGAGTAAAAGTGTGTTTTTAAACAAGTAAACGCATCAACTGAAGGGGCAGTCTTAATGTGAGGGGGCGTGTTCAGTTCAGTTGGAGCTGGCGCTCAGACCTCAGTGAGCGGGTTCATCACAGCAGTGAGACTGTGGTTTCTATTGTAAATAGAGAACATTTTTCAATGGGAATTACAAATATTGTATCTGTGGTTGTTTCCGTGGTAACAGAAATTGTTGTTCCCATGGTAACAGAAGCAGGCGTTGCTATAGAGATAGTTGCTGTTGCCATGGTAACAGAAGCAGGCATTGGTATGGTGACAGTTGTGTGTTGGAACTGCTCTGCGTGTGCGTCTCTGTGTGTGTGTGTGTGTGTGTGTGTGTGTGTGTGTGTGTGTGTGTGCGCCTGTCAGTGCTGTGCTGGCTGTGTCAGGGGGATTATGTGCTGAGGATTCTGCTGTGACAGACACAGAGGATGTGCTCTTTGGACCTGTGATATTAATGTTGCAGGTTTGCTTTGTAATTCGAATGTACTTTATTGTAGATAAAGTATCAATCTTTGTCTTACTGCAGGAATGACTAGTACAATTTGTACTAAAGCTAGAACTGGAAAATTTTATTCACTTCTTTAATCATCTAATTTAATGAATGTTGTCATGAGAAGCTGTGGCTCTGTGCAGAGGAGCTGAGATGAATGTACAACATTTGAATATCAGATAGATAGAAGAAGAAAAAGCACTAAAAATAAAGCAAAAATATGTGAATCAAAATGGAAATGGGACAATTACAAGTAATATTTCAAGGAAGGATTAAAAAAAAAAAAAGTTACTTTTTAACCCCGCAAAAATATGTTCTGATTATCAATATCGGTTTACTCCATGAAAATATTGAAATATTATATTTTTCAATATCGCCCACCCTTAACTGTAGCCCAAAGAAGAGAATGTAGATATTTAGTGTGTGGCTGTGTGTGTGTGCAGGACGGTCGTCTGCGGCCTGGAGACCAGCTCATCGCCATCAACAAGGAGTCCCTGATTGGAGTGACGCACGAGGAGGCCAAGAGCATGCTAGACAGAGTCAAGGCCGGGTAAGTAGATGTTTCCCGGGCAAGTGTGGACTCTCAAACCTGCTCACACTCACAAAGCAGTTGCCTGACCGCAGGTCCATGTCAGGTTGTCCCAATTCACACTTTTAGAGCTTTTCCATTAGTTTGTATTTGACAGCATTTCATGGAGTACATTTTACACACATTTCCCTTCTGCAACAATCTAAATGGAGTTGTAAATTCTCACAAACGTTGCAAACATTGACAACTGTCTCTTAGCCTCTTATTTCCTTTAATATTTGAAAGTAAATAAGTTCATCAGAGGTGTTTAATTTTTTATATAAATAGGCCATGGGTAGACTTGTATAGAGCTGCTTTAAAGTCTATTATCTGGACCTGAAGCCAGTGCAGAGATCTGAGCACTGGACCAATGTGATCGTACTTCCTGGTTCTAGTCAGGACCCGAGCAGCAGCGTTCTGGATGTACTGCAGCTGTTTTACAGCTCGTTTGGAGAGGCCAGTGAGCAGGCCGTTACAGTAGTCTAATCTACTAGAGACAAACGCATGGATAAGTTCTCCCAGGTCTGGTTTGGACACACTATACTATATTTTAATTTTGGCAATGTTTTTTAGATGGTAAAAGCTGCTGATGTTATTGATTTGACGTGGCTGTTAAAATTCAAATCTGAGTCCATTATTACCCCCAGATAAACTTCTAACTTGATTTGTAGGTTTTTAGAGCGAGACTCTGGAGGTGACTGACTCTAACACTTTCTCTTTGTGTTCGTGTGGCCAAAGACGCATGATTTCAGTCTTGTCTGAGTTCAGCTGGAGAAAGTTGTTTTTGCATCCACACACTGATCTGTTGGATGCAGTGACAGAGTGAATCCACTGATCAACTGACCTAACAGCAGCATATAGAGGTTTGAACAAAAGGGTCCCAGGATTGACCCTTGGGGCACCCCACAGGTCAGGGGCATCTGGTCTGAGAAACAGTTACCAATTTTGCCAAAGTACTTCCTGTCTTCTAGATAGGACTTAAACCAGTTTAGGGCAGTGCCAGTGATGGCCACCCAGTCCTCTAGTCTCTGTAAGAGGGTCCCATGATCGACAGTGTCAAAAAGCAGCACTCAGATCTAACAGAATTAAAGACTGAGGCTTTGCCCGCCGTCAGTGTTCAGAGTGGATGTTATTTGTCACCTTGACAAGAGCAGTCTCAGTGCTGTGATGAGGTCTAAAACCTGACTGGAAAACATCAATGAGTTGTTTATTAAGAGGAAAGCAGACATTGGAATGTTCCAGATTGAAGCGACATGTTAACTATTTGAGTGAGTGGTGCTAACAAACTGTTCAGCACAGACTTTAGAAATCTGGAGGTAACACATCGAGGCAGCATGTAGATGAACTCAGACTGGTGATGATCTCCTGGACCGTTTTGTCAGTTACAGGTGCAAAGTGAGTCAGCTCTAAGTGTGTAGGTGGTTTTAGGGTTATTTTTAATGCCCTGAACTTTGTCATGAAAGAATAATGCAGTCATTACACCATATGCTCTTTTCTTGTTTTTATATAAAATTATACTTCTATGAATAGTTCATACACCAGGGCTATTCAACTTTATTTTCCCGAGAGCCAGATTTTTCGGAGGACCATGGTCTCTGGGCCGGAAGTGCACAACATGCCTTTGTAACAACATTTTGGGTCGCACAATTTCAATACATTTAGTTAATACTTAAAAATAACTACTGCTAGATTAGATTTTCGTGAGAAAAAGCATACAAAATACATTACCAACATTGCTCACCCACCCAGTACTGAACCAGAATTAAATTAGGACTAGACTAGAACCAGCCAGGTCTGAACTAGGACTAACCCAGAATCAAACAAGGACTAAACCCAAGACCAAACCAGGTCTAATCGAGTGCTAACCCAGAATTAAACCAGATTATTTTATTTTTTCAACATTTGGAAGATGGGTTGTGGGCCGGATTAAATTGCTTGACGGGCCTGCTTTGGCCCCCGAGCCTTAGGTTGAATAGCCCTGTCATACACCATACTTATGCTCCTGTTTGAGCAAAATATTGTACAGTGTAACAGTAGGTGCTCTTGAGGAAGGTTCTGGTGTGAGTAACAGAAGCAGGTGGAATAAAGTATGTGTGGGACCAAGTATTTGAGGTGACTGCAGGACCTACTACAGGACGTACTATGGGGCCCACTACAGGACGTACTATCGGACCTACTACAGACTGTGTGTTCAGGCAGGACAGTGCAGTAGAGATCGCCTTCATCCCTGGGAAAGGCCTGTTCCCCAGCAGCACATCTCTCCACAACGGGGTCCAGCGAGCTGTGGGACGCCTCAAAGTGCACATCCGCTCGCCTGAGGTCAGAGTACCCACAGGGAATATCACTGTAAACAAAGAGCAGGGCATGTTTTTAACCTGCTGGTGTGCTGTTTTCAGATCTGCGCAGAAGAGCCTTCTCAAGTGTCTACCCCATCCCCGGACATCTGTCCCCCGGATATACATGTTTCAGGTAAGGGCCAGTGTCTCTTCAGCACATTCTGGGGATTAAAGCCTCTGTACTCAGTGTTCAACTAAAAAGAATGAACTGTTAGTCCTTTGTCTCACTCTAAATGGTTCTCAACAACATCTTTGATTGGATAAAATTATCTGTCCCTGGCTCTTGCTTTGTTAACGTTCTAATAAAACAAAATGCTTTTAAAAATCTATAGGCAATATTATTGACTCCATGACATCTCAATATAGTGCAGGCATTTTTGCGAATTAAAAGAAATAAACTCAGCTACAGGGAATTTAAGGCTTGTTCCACGACCTGGACAAAACCCGCTCTGCTCTGATCTGAGGTTCCACTACCGGGCAGATTCTATTATTTGTTTTTTTCAATGTATTTATTTCTGTAACGCCCAAAATCACAACAGTAGTTGCCTCGAGGGGCTACAGTGGAAAACAAAATAAACAGTGTTCATAAGGACTTGGAAATGTCCCAGCGTCCCTGTGTCCTTAGACAGATGTCCAAGCTCCCCTGTCATTAGACCCTCCTTCTCGGCCAGGAAAAACTACCAAACCTCTTTGGGAAAAAGTAGAAACGTGGAGAAGTTCCACAGTGAAGGAGAGATCCGACTCCCTCGGACGGACAGGCGGACGCGCCTCAATTTGCAGATACACGGTGGAGCTAGACCCACTCAGGAGGAGAACCAATTCTTGGAGGCCGATGAAGAACCCGTTCACATGGAGTAGAGACGTTTCTCCAGCAGACCGTTCTCCAGGCAGACCGTTTCTCCAGGCAGATGAGGAGCATCTGGATCCACAGGCCCTCGATGTGCCTGCTCCACTCCCATCGGGGAAGTGGGAGAAAAAGAAGGAAAAGCGATGAACAAATTACAAGTGAAATTAAAGCCGCAAGCGGCATCCAACGGCCCTCGCGGGCCGCCGGGCTTCACACTCCGCTCCCTGCATTTTACTCATTTCTTTTCTTATTCGGACCAGTTTGTGTGTATTGAGCTTTGTCCAAAAAAACAAAACAAACAGCGACACTTTAAACGTAAATGAACACGATTGCCAGTCGACTTTGCAGCTTCACCGCACAGACACCATAGCTCTTGTCCATAAAACCTGGACAACTTTTGATAACCCACTCCTGAAGGTGATATTCCCCAAATTTGAGCTCGATCGGGCCATCGCCCGAGGAGGAGTTCGTTAAAGTGTGAAGCGTAAAAATGTCAGCAATTTGGCGATTTGCCCATTAGGATAACATTGGATTAAGATTGTTGTATGTTTTGTTGTATTTTAGCCATTTAACATTTTACAAGCATTTACTTTATAGCTCGAAAGTGTTTGTTAAATGCTGCGTTGACCTGTATGTACACTGGGTAGAGTAGTCTGACTGCGAGACAAAATCAGATCAAGAGCGTTCTCGGAGTAATCTGCATGTAAACGTAGTGACGGAGCTGAGGCTGGGGCCCTCTCAGAGGAGCTATGACACAGCACCAACAGCAGTGTCATGGCCGCGCTCCAGCCGGCCCTAATCCTATTGGCCGGGATTAGCCCCAAGGTTATTTCCTAGGTGCCTGGTCACCGCTCCCTCCCTCGGGGCTGATTGGTGGAGCCGGTTGCTAACTGTGGCAGATGTCTGCAGTTTGTCCTGCCGACCATGTCCGAATGTTCTGGGTGCTTTTAGAGCCCTCGTCCCCTCACAGTTGTTATTGTCAGTGTAAACTGGTCCATCATGTTGGCTGTATGCTATTTTCATAAGAAACCTCTTTAAATGTTGAAGTTGATTATTACTGTATTATAAATGATAAATGATTGATGGAGCATTATTTTTTGGCATTCAGTATTTATCGCGTGGAGATTTTCTTTCTTCTTGTGGGGACCTTTTTTTCTTTTAGTACTAGAAGATCAGGGGCTTTTTTTAAGCGCATACGTAGAAAAGTGAGTTTCCAAGTCAAGTTTGTCATCAATAAAAGACAAATTGCCATGGAAATAAACAAAAATCGGGCAAACTTTCAGAATAGTATTTTGAGTGTTTCAGAAATGAAGCAAGTGATCTGAGCTAAGAGAGATGAGAAGTTAGCAAGTTTGGAAAAAGTTTGAGAAAGTTTGTGTTTTTGCAGCAGGTTTGTGTGTCTCTGCGACCTGCTCCCAGTGGACACAGGAGCCCGCACGATTCAAACATATGAGCTAAAACAAGGCAAGGCAAGTTTATTTGTAGAGAGCGATTCGTACACAAGGTCAGTTCAAAGTGCTTCACACAACAGGATTTTTTTTTAAATTAATATCACAAAGACATGACAAAAATCACAAAGAAAATAATTGCAATCATATGCAAAGCTAAACAAAACCACTTTTATCTTAGATTTGAACATTGTCAGAGTAGCACCTGTCTCACATCCTCAGGAAGACTGTTCCAGATTTTAGCTGCATAAAACTGAAACGCACATTCCCCATGTTTAGTCCTGACTCTGGGCACCAGCAGGAGGCCGGTCCCTGAGGTCCTCAGAGTCCGAGATGGTTCATATGGCACTAACATGTCCGAGATGTACTTTGGTGCTAGGCCATGGAGAGACTTGTATACAAGCAGAGCTGCTTTGAAGTCTATTCTCTGAGCCACAGGGGGCAGTGCAGAGACCTGAGCACAGGACTAATGTGATCGTACTTCCTGGTTCTAGTCAGGACCCGAGCAGCAGCGTTCTGGATGTACTGCAGCTGTTTTACAGCTCGTTTGGAGAGGCCAGTGGGCAGCCCGTTACAGTAGTCTAATATCCTTTAGAGAAACCCATGGAAAAGTCTTTGCAAGTCTGGTGTAGACACTATACTTGATTTTGGCAATGTTTTTTAGATGGTAAAAAGCTGCTGATGTTATTGATTTGATTTGACGTGGCTGAAAAAAACAAATCTGAGTCCATTATTACCCCCAGATTTTCTAACTTGATTTGTAGGTTTTAGAGCGAGACTCTGGAGGTGACTGCTAACACTTTCTCTTTGTTTCTGTGGCCAAAGACGATGATTTCAGTCTTGTCTGAGTTCAGCTGGAGAAAGTTGTTTTGCATCCACACACTGATCTGTTGGATGCAGTGACAGAGTGAATCCACTGGTCCATATTCACCTGCCGTCAGTGAAACATAGATTTGAGTGTCGTCTGCGTAATTGTGATAGGACACATTTTCAATGCGTATCAACTTACCTAACGGCAGCATGTAGAGGTTGAACAGAAGGGGTCCCAGGATCGACCCTTGGGGCACCCCACAGGTCAGGGGCATCTGGTCTGAGACACAGTTACCAATTTCAACAAAGTACTTCCTGTCTACCAGATAGAACCTTAACCAATTTAGGGCCGTGCCAGTGATGCCCACCCAGTCCTCTAGTCTCTGTAAGAGGGTCCCATGATCGACAGTGTCAAAAGCAGCACTCAGATCTAACAGAATTAAGACTGAGGCTTTGCCCGCGTCAGTGTTCAGGTGGATGTCATTTGTCACCTTGACAAGAGCAGTCTCAGTGCTGTGATGAGGTCTAAAACCTGACTGGAAAACATCAAATGAGTTGTTTATTAAGAGGAAATCAGTGAGCTGTTGGTAAACAACTTTTTCAAGGACTTTGCCCCAAAATGGCAGATTAGAGATGGGCCGGTAATTACTCAGTACTGCGGCATCAAGACTGCTCTTCTTTAGGAGAGGCTTTATGACCGCAGTTTTCAAAGAAATTGGGAATGTTCCAGATTGAAGCGACATGTTAACTATTTGAGTGAGTGGTGCTAACAAACTGTTCAGCACAGACTTTAGAAATCTGGAGGTAACACATCGAGGCAGCATGTAGACGAACTCAGACTGGTGATGATCTCCTGGACAGTTTTGTCAGTTACAGGTGCAAAGTGAGTTAGCTAGATGGTTTGGGGTTATTTTTTGCATTGTAGAATTTATAGCATTTTTAATGCCCTGACCTTTGTCATTAAAGAATAATACAAACTCATTACACTTGGATGTGGAAATGAGTTCTAACGGCAGCTGAGCTGGAGGGTTTGTTAATCTGTTTACTGTGGCAAACAGGACACACAGTGTTACTGTGTCCAATTATTTCCAAAAAATATCCTTCCCTAGTTCTACATAAAATGAGGTTGTATATGTACAACTTCTCTCTATAAATGTTGTTTATGTTTTTGAACCTGGAGCTTTGACTTGCGCCATTTCTGCTCAGACGGCGGCCATCCCTTTTCTCTGCCCTGACCGAATCATCATTTCTCCATTGCGCCTTCTGCTTATTTCTAACAATTTAGGGGCAATGGTGTCCAGAACAATCAAAATGTAACACAGTTCAACAAATTATTCACATTAGAACATGAAACCATTGAAATGAAATCATTTCCATAAACTTTCCTATGCTGTCATTTATATGTCTCCTCCGACCAACTGCAGGACCAACCGATTTTCTGTTGGGAAAAACAGACAGGTCAAAGAAGACGCAGAAATGATCAAACAGAGCAACATCGACCACATAGACATTTGAAATATTAACCCCCTTTGTAACTAGAAGATCTAGATTGTGTCTTCTTCTGTGGGTGGGGCCACTCACGTGCTGAGTAAGACCGACGGTGTCAAGCATCAAGGTCTTTTACTTTTCTGTCACAAATATTATCAAACATGAACATTGAAATTACCTGTAATGACCAACCCACCAAAGTCTCTTAAAGTCTACTTAAAAAAATAAGTTGCCAAAAGTATTTAAGCAATTATAAAATATATCAAGTTGACTAAAATGTGTTATATGAAAGTAAATAAGGTTGAATAAATACCCTTAAATTACACAAATGCCCCGTAGACTGTAAGTTATGTTTTAATAACACAAAATGCTTTCCGTCGAGTCAGGGCTTATGTATTCTCTCTCACTAAAATCATACAAAGCTCATCTTACCATATCCAATTAAAATGATGCTTAATAAACCATGCATTTGCTCACTGCCGATGCTTGACAGTGGATCATGACTCTGAGCTGATGTGATTCACACACCACGATGGATCTGAAAGATACATCAGTTTGGAGAGGAGCAGGATTCTACTCAAACAATCTGCGCGTGACCTTTGAAAACAATACAGTTTCCAACCCCAAAGTCATTGAGATGAATATTGTTCAATGTCCAAAATAAAAATTGGATCAAAAGTATTATTTATATTCCTTTTGAGAAATGTACGTCCAATCTCGGCTCAGGTACTTGCTTGAACACAAAGCCCAAAACGATGAAGGGACTTAGGCAGGACGTGTTAAACTGATAACTGTGAGAGGGACACCTCCACACTCAGAACATGAGCTCTGCTGTTCTTCTGCTGGTGTCAGATTGCTCCTTCCTGACCTTTGGCTCCTGTCCTCTGACCCCTCTACAGAATCTCTTGTGCCAAGCCTGGGTTTTAGAGCCGAGTGTTTCTACGTCATCCAGGGGCCAATCCTTTTAAACAGATGAGCTTGTCTGAGCGAGCGCAAGAGTAACAGTAACAAAGCTGATCATCCTGCGGCCCGGGGGACTTCCTGTGGGCGAGGCTAATAAGGACGAGCGGCAAGTGCACTGGAGAATGAGAGCCCTTGTAAGCCCATGTAAGAGTGTGAATGGTGGGTGGTGGAGTCCATGCCTGCCATGTACAGCCGCTGCAGTGTCGTGGCTTCTAATTTGTCTCCGACTTTATGCAGTATTCATCAGGTTAAAAAGTAGGTCTGCCCATCCTGCTTTCTGCGCTCTAATCACAAACCTCTACTCTCAGGCTTTTAATCGTCATGTGTGTTTCCACTAATACCACTGCAGAACTTCATGACGATATGGATTTGAGTAAATGCTTTGAAGCGCCTGGGCTGTGGGGACGTTTACTTTGGGAGTAAGTGGCCGTTGTACTCCTCTTTGGACCTTGTGGAGGGAAGTGTATAGTAGTTTACTAATTATTAATGTAACTCTTAAAATGAACAAATACTTTACACGAGTAGGAGTAAAGATTGGTGGCAAAATGGTGAGTTTACTGGTAAAATAGAATTTTAGAATCAAAAGTAAGTCATTTAAATTAATTCTAAATATAAAAAACAAAAAACAATCCTACAGTATATGTAAAGAGATTTGTCACATTAAGTTTACTTCAGAGAGTTTGATTTCATAAAGAGTTTATATTATTATAATAATAATAATAATAATAATAATAATAATAATAATAATAATAATAATAATAATATTATTATTATTATTATTATTATTATTATTATTATTATTATTATTATTATATTATCATTACGTTACCCCCGTGACTGTGTTATAAAAGTAAGGCGCTAGAGTACTATTGCATTACCAATAATTCATATTCATATTGTTGTATAACCACTTCCTTTGCGTTGTTCATTCACGCACACCAAAACAGGTGAAACCTGACTTGAGTCCATAATTGGTTTGGAACTTTCTCCCTTGAACACGAGGCTGCCATAACTGATCTATAACAATACTGATGCAAAAACGAAACCGAACACAAGGACGTGAGCCTGACGGCTTGGCTCTCCTACAAACACAGTAACAAAATCATTAAAATAACAAATAAACAAGCAAAGTAAATATGTTTGAGCTTTATTTCTCTTTTATGTTGACAGATGACACAATACAATGCCATACAATAAGTACGTGTCAACCTTTCCTCAAGCAATGAAAAACATGCGCAGCGACAACATAACGCACTTGTTTTAGCACTGAAGTTTATTTAAATCAAACTAACCACATCGCTGTTACCCTACATTTACTCCTCAGCACTGAAGAAATATGTCCGTTCTGTTAAACTCGGACATCTGCGTGTTCAGAAACTGGAAGAGGAGTGAAAGTCAACAAGATCTACTCTCAGTTAATAACACATACCAGTGTTAAAGATGACCAGGATTCAGTAGTTTCAAGTACTCATTGTTTATTCTCCTAACAAAGTAATCTAATACAGAGCTCTGGACTGCACGGAGTCTAACAAAAGTTACCTCACGTCTTCATATCCCGGAGAGTAACTGGGCATCCTCATTCTCCAGTATTTAAGACACAAATATGAATATGCATGAGCCTAAAGCTAAGTCCTTGTTGTCGAGCAGTGATTGGTCCAGCGCCCATCTGACTCCCTTTATGGTATCTTCCTTGTTCTCTTTGTCTGCTCGTATTACTGAGACTGGTCACACCCTAGGAATCACAGTGGAAAAACAACACCGCAGAACAATAGCAACACAACATTGTATAATAGAGAATATATGATTAATGCATTGTATAATGGCGAATATATGATCAATGCATAATATGTAGTCCTCTTCAGCACAAAATAGTGGTTATAACAAAGGAGAAGCAGTTTTTCCAAACGTGCATCTGAAAGTTTATTTCTTTTTGGCGCGAGGACAAGACTCCCACTCACTAGTGGCACAGTGCGCATGCTCACAACACGCCGAGCTCTGGAGAAGATGTGACCTAACCAAAACGAACACGTTACAGATTTGAAAAAGTAACTAGATTACTAGAGTTAATAGGGGAGTACTAGATTACATGGGTGCACAAAACTAACGCGTTACGTTCCTTATTACTCTAAAAAAGTGATTTGAGTACTCTAACACGTTACCAGCTAACGCGTTACCCACAACTCTGGTTATGTTGTTGATAATCACAAAGAATTGTTATATCGTTTCTTCTCACAGTAATTGTAGGTAGAAAAGGTTTCCAGGGGTTATGGCTGCGCTTTGAGTTGACGCACCTCTCACTGCCGCTGCAAAAATTGGCTTTAAAATCATCGTTTGACCCACCTAATCTTAAAGAGGAAGAACATAAGATAAGTAAACAAGGAAGAAACAAGTCTGGTAACACTACGGGATCAAAGCAAACAAAGCTGAACGGCCCTCGATCCCACTGGAAAACAGCCCGCATCAAAAGCTAACGAAGCTAACGAGGCTAAAAAAACCTGATGCGGAGAGACGCGGCTCTTCTACGTAGGAGACTCGGGATCCAGATGGAGATTCTCGCGGCTTCTTTGCATCGGAAGGGGGAGAGAATGAGACAAGTCATCAGTTGTTGCTCATGATGTCTGAAATAAGACGCGAAATGCAGCGTGATATGGCGTCTCTCAGAGAAAATTATCGCAGCCATTGGAGGAGAAACAGAAGGAGAAAACTGAGACATGGATTTTCTTTCTCCGCAACTCTTCTGGTGACTTTTGAAGGTAAAAAACATGTGCTCAGAACATAGAAGAAGCTGAGGTGCTCTTAAGGAAGATGTGGAACACGGAGAGCTGAGAAGTGCCAGAGATGGGGCCACCAGCGTGGTGTATGTGAGTTCGGGTTGTGGCCACATGGCGATACATTTCTGTTAATTTGAAGAGATTGACATTATTTTATTTGTTTTTAGCATCAGACTTTATGCTCCATGTTGGCTGTCTGCTTTTGTACATAAACTGTGACTTAACGCATCGATGTGTCAAATATGGAAAATTGGATTTTTGGGAAATTGGAAAATACTTGCAGAATGCAGTGGTGTTATTTTTGAGGGGGCCCTTCATTAGGATTGGACTTCCCTCCCTTTTACGTTATTTTTCTTGATCACGGTTTGGGTTCTATGGCAGTTTTCTGCATGAACCATTTTGTTTTCTTTTTTACCTTTTCAGGTTCTCTGTGTTCCTGTGGTTCTTGTGTGTGTTTGTTGTTTTCGACCAGAGAGATTGAAAATATTCTAAAGTTATCAACGGTGGGATCAATACAATCAACTCAAAAGTGTTACAAGTAGCATCCTTTGATGTGAATGGCATACTGAGCCCAATCAAACGAACCAAAATGTTAACAAAAATGAAAAGAGAAAGAATAGACATTATATATTTACAAGAGACACGCTTGAATGACACTGAACATCAAAAATGAATGATATTCTGTTATAAAAATCCTATTATACATCATGCAAAGGCAAAAATAGAAGGGGAGTTGCAATGTTGATTTCAAACCGAATAGTTTTTGAGCAGAGTTTTGAATGTAAGGATAAAGAAGGCAGATATATATTGGTTAAAGGGAATATTCATAGAAAGGTTTTTACTCTTTTAAATGTGTATGCTCCACCAGGGAGTTATATTGCTTTCTATGCTGATGTCATGGACCTGATTGTGAACCACTCTGAGGGAACCCTAATTTGTGGCGGCGATTGGAATCTTCGCATTCAGCCTACATTAGACGTGTCAAACTCAAGAGGTACTGGAGGAACAATGAATAGGAAGTTTCGTATCTTACTGAAGAATATAGGATTGATTGACATAGGGCACACCAGTATACCCATTTATCAAATACACATACACTCTATTCCAGAATAAACTACTTTTTTGTTTTCAATAAAGACAGATCTAAAATCACTGAAGTATATATAGGCACAATAGACCGAAGTGATCATGCTCCTATCTACATTTCTGTGGAATTGGAGGTTCAATGCCAGCTTGCTTAATGACCCTTTGTTTAAAGAAAAATTGTCCAACAACATTAAGACATATCTGGAGGAAAATGATACTGGGGAAATTTCTCCGCCCATCCTTTGGGATGCTTCCAAAGCAGTCTTGAGAGGACAAATTATAGCCATAGTCTTCAAAAAAAGAAACAAAGGGAGAAAAAGCCAAATGATCTGCAAGAAAAAAATAAAAAATTGTTGGAGGAAAACCATGCCAAAAAGGGGTGTCATAAAATGCTACTAGAAATTAAAAAAATAAGAGAAGAAATTAATTAATTTTCCTCCACAGGAAATAGTCAATTCAATTCAATTCAATTTAATTTATTTTTAACACGCCCAAAATCACAACAGTAGTTGCCTCGAGGGGCTACAAGTGGTGGAAAACAAAATAAACAGTGTTCATAGGGACTTGGAAATGTCCAGCGTCCTGTGTCCTTAGACAGATGTCCAAAGCTCCCCTGTCCTTAGACCCTCCTTCTCGACCAGGAAAAACTACCAAACCTCTTTGGGAAAAAGTAGAAAACCTGTAGGAGTTCCACAGTGAAGGAGAAGATCCGACTTCCTCGGACGGACAGGAGGACACGCCTCAATTTGCAGATACACGGTGGAGCTAGACCCACTCAGGAGGAGAACCAATTCTTCCTAGAGGCGATGAAGAACCGTTCATATGGAGTAGAGACCGTTTCTCCAGGCAGACCGTTTCTCCAGGCGCAGATGAGGAGCATCTGGATCCACAGGTCCTCGATGTGCCTGCCTCCACTCCCGTCGGGGAAGTGGGAGGAAAAAGAAGGAAAAGCGATGAAGACAAATTGCCAGTGAAATTCAATATTAAATATTGTTTGATAGAAAAGTAGTAGGAAACAGAGGATAGTGCTTGCCATACTTCCCCCAGTATAGTTGCTCCTAGGGCCAGCATAGCTGGGAACTGTAGGTTTTTATTTCTGTTCCTAACTGGACTGACCATACGCCATAAGCCATTTCAAAGAGGAACGTTTTATGCGCTGGTCTTAAATGAAGAGACTGTGTCGGCCTCTTTAACATGGACAGGAAGCTGATTCCACAACACCAGGAGCTTGGTAGCTAAACGCTCTACCAATCCTACTGTGCTTTTAGAGACTCTTGGGACCACCAGAAGTCCAGCATTCTGAGAGCGAAGTGCTCTGTTTGGATGATAAGGTACTATAGCCTCTTTGAGGTAGGATGGGGCCAGGTCATTTATGGTGCTTTGTAAGTCAGGAGGAGGATTTTGAATTTGATTCTAAACTCGACAGGGAGCCAGTGAAGAGACTCGAGCACCGGCGTAATGTGCTCTCTTCTTTTAGTTCCTGTTAGTAATCTTGCTGCTTGCATTTTGAACCAGTTGAAAGCTTTTTATGGCGCTTTTAGGGCACGCTGCAAGCAGGAGTTACAGTAGTCTATATCTAGATGTTTACAAACGCATGGACAGGTTTTTCAGCATCGCTTTTAGGCAAGATTTTTTCTGATTTTGGCTATATTACGCAGATGGAAATAGGCAGTTTTACAGGCTTGAATTATGTTGTGGCTTTGAATGAGAGCTCTTGGTCAAATAAGACTCCAAGGTTTCTTCCAGTGGAGCTGGAGGCTACACTGACGTTGTCCAGTGTGACTATCTGCTCACATAAAGAGTCTCGTAGATGTTTAGTGTCTAGTACAATGACCTCGTTTTTTTCATGGTTAAGAAGCAGATAATTAAGTGTCATCCAGGTTTTTATATCCTTCACACACAAGTCTGTCTGCTTGATCGGTCTGATCGGGTTTCATTGATAAATACAGCTGTGTGTCATCTGCATAGCAGTGGAAGTTAATGCTATGCTTTCTGATAATGTTAAGCCTAACGGCAGCATATAAAGAGTAAACAGAATTGGACCCGAGAACTGAACCCTGTGGCACACCGTAGGTTACTTTAGAAACAGGGTGAGGAGCTCTGGTTTACATTAACAAACTGGTACCTATCCGATAGGTAGGATTTAAACCAGATGAGGCGGGGCCTCTGACACCTACATCAGATTCTAACCTCTGCCTTGAGTTGTTTGTTGATCCTTTCTTGCTGACTGGTTGGAGGTCTATAGTTGTGTTTCGTTGCATTGTCTTGTATGCGGTGTCGGGCTGCTTGATTGTGTTTTTGTGGAGTGTGTTGGCGTTGTTTTATTAGGTTGTTATGTAAGTGTGTTTCCTCTCTTGTGTTAGTGAGAATGTTGTGGTCGATGGTGTCGAAGGCTGCACTGAGGTCCAATAGAACCAGGATTTATTTAAAAAAAATCCTCTTTATCAACCAAAAATATTATGGGAGTGGATACAAATTGTCTAAATTACTATCTTGGAAACTTAAAAAATAACAAGCTGAAAGAACAATTTTCAAAATATGAGACAGACACAGTGATGTTATCTTAACTAAACAAGACCAAATTCAATCAGCATTTGAATCCTTTTATAAAAAACTCTTTTCAAAAATTCCTGACGATAAAGATGATGATATAAATTCCTTTCTGGACACTCTCAATTTGCCTGTTATGTCAGAAGAACAAAGTAAAAAATTAGGAGCTGAAATTCCAGTTTTGGAAATACAAGGCGCAATCTAAAGATTAAAGAATAACAAATCTCCGGGGAGTGATGGGTTCACCTAGAGTGGTGTAAAGCTATAAAATACACACTTACTCCTTTCCTTTTGGCAACTTTTAACTGGGCACTTTAAAAAAAAACTCAGACCCCTACTAGTTGGAAAGAGGCCATCATATCCCTGATACCAATCTATCGTATATACACCTCAATTATGTCCAAAATAATGGAACAAATGCTCCCAAACTTAATCCATAATGATCAGACAGGATTCATTACCAAAAAACAAAACACAAGACAAAATAAGACGATCCTTACACATAATGGATCATATACAAAAACAGCAAATAAAGCTGTAATCGTTAGTTTGGACAGTGAGAAAGCTTTTGATTCTGTTAGTTGGCCATATTTATTTAAAGTTTCAAAAATCGCAGATTTAATTATAAAAATACGATGGTCCAACATCAATAATTAAAATCAATGGTCATCTGAAAGGGGGTGAGGCAGGGCTGTGCCTGTTTCCCCCTCCTGTTTGCTTTGTATTTGGAACCATTGGCCCAATTTATTAGACAATCAAAAACAATTCATGGTGTTACAATTGATGGGAGGGAACATAAAATTGCCTGCTGCAGATGATGTCCTATTGTATTTGACCAAACCAGAAATTCTAGCATCCCCCTCTGACCTTTAGAACGACCTACCCATTTAAATGCCACACAGAATTTCTTAGATATTTAGGTGTGGTCCTCCATAGAGACCCTATACCCCTCTTTATAAGACCTTGAAAAATTGAACCTTATACCCTACTTAAGTCTAAATCAAAGGATTGAAACTATAGAAATGTATGTTTTGCCCAGGTTTCTCTATGTTGCCAGACTCTTCCAGTTTCCATCCCCAACTGGCTGTTTGATGAGTGGAGTAAAACAATCTCAAGATTTTATATGGCAGGGGAAAAAAACTGAATCCGATTCATAACTTTACGGTTATCAAAATAAAAATTAGGCTGGAGGGGGGGCCTTGTTTGAAAAATTACTTTAGTTCAGATCAGAGCCTTGCTGTGCTGGTGGTGTGACCAGAATATGAAGCTCAATGGAAGAATATTGAGATTGGTGTTTTGCCAGGGGTTCTTGTTCAGGCCTTACTGGCAGATGACAGCCGGTTGAGTCATTCTTGCAACATGGAGGGAGCTGATCAAGACTAAAGAAAGATATTAAAATCTTAAATTGGTTGGTTTACGATAAAAAAAAACAGCACAGACTCGATATTTAAAGTCTGGACAACAAAAGGTATAAAGGTATTTTACCAGATTGTAAAGGAGAATCATTTGAAGCGCTTTGATGAGTTGAAAGAATCCTTTGGCTTAGAGATACATGACTTTTAAGGGTATTGGCAAATAAGGAGTAATTATAAACAAGAAATCAAAAGGCATGATGATCATCATAGCCCTTTGACTGAAATATTTATTAGAGCATACAAATCTGAACTTTCAAGGGGATTAATATCTAAATTGTACAAATGTATTAACAATTTGAGCATTCACTCTACTGATCACATTAAGGATAAATGGGAAAGAGAGGGTCACTTTGTTCTGGATGATGAAGAGTGTAAAACCACAACATCACATGTTTGGAGGGAATTCTGATGGAAAAGTGTGTCTTGTTTCTTTATAACTCCATGTCAAAGCGCCCACTACACACAAGGAAATGCAGACTGTTGGAGAGGATGTGGCAGCAGGATGCAAACCACTATCATGTGTTTTGGGATTGTCCTGTTGCTCACAAATATTGGACTGAGATCAATAAAGCCTTACAGACAATGTATGACATCGCTATCCCAATGGATTTCAGAACTATGTATTTGGGCCTCAGCACTCCTGCCATGGACACAACCAGCAGTTCTCTCTGGAGCATCCTCCTGGCTACAGAAAAAAAGCCCTCACAAAAAATGAATGACACAAAATGTACCGACGATCAAGGACTGAACTGACATTGTAATGGACATTCGTAAAATGGAAAAAATTACATTTGGACTCGACTTGAAATTTGACAGACATTTGAAGGCAAACGCCCTGGCGGCGCCGCCTGCCCGCCTCAAACAGACGGCCAAAAACTCTCCGCAGCCGACGCACGGCAGTGGAGGTGTTGTGTCCTATGCCAGTTCAGGTTAAGAGAATATCTTTGGTGTATTTACTTTACAAACTCCACAAACGGAAGCGATCGGCTCGGCAGCTTGTCTGGGTCCCAAGATACTTCAGAGGAAAGCAGAGTTTAGTCAATATCATTATTTACTCCAAGAGCTGCGTCTCGCTGATTTTTTATTGGTCCAGGGTTTGCTTTGGTCCTTCTTCCGGGTAGTGCGTAGGTACGTCACTTGCGAAGCGTACACTGGAGCGTAATCTTTGATGAGTTGCTGCGCCGCGTCTGCCGCAAAAAAGTTCAGCTTTGTCCAATTTATCTGCTCTGGCTGCTCTGGCCGCTCTGGACGCGCGGCCGCTGCTCAAACACCCGAGTCGCGCCGTGTCCGCCGCCGCGGTCTGAACACGGCTTTATGGTTCTCTAGGCCATGATTTAATTTTTTCAATTACTTATTCATTTATTTGTTGGATGTCTGCGGTTTTTATTTTGTATCTGCTCTCTGTTCTTGTTTTTATTTCTGTTTTTATATGTTCATCAATTCAAAAAATAAAAACAAGGGTCAAAGGTAATCATCTGGATAATGTTTTTTAAATTTGATGGGACTGGTTTGAGGAACAAGAGTTTATACTGCACTGGGCTAGAAAAGTCCTGAACAAAGGAGTTTGACCCTATAATGTACCATGAGTTTGAAGATGTCTTCTGGGTGGGAATCCAAAGGTTTTGATTTCAAAAACAGTGTCCAGATAATGAACTTTGACACCTTTGTGCTTTCCTGGACCAATGAGGGATTATATGATTATTAACTCCTTACACTTAAGGACTTTTTCTTTATTTATTCCGTTTTGTCCACCATCTTATAAAAGAAAACTCTTAAGTTGCTTAATATGCTGGACATAAAACTAAAGCTGTAACCCCCTTATATTTAGTCAAATCAATCATTCTGGGAAACATCAGGGTCACCAGTTTCACTCCTTCATATATTTAACAAAGAAAATCTAGGCGGGATTTAAAATCTGGTTTCCTCTGATAAACAGCTTTCTCTAACAAATTTATCACATCTATCACTCTCTCTGCCAAAGTCAGGGTTTATTATTTAAGTTCAATGCATTGAGCTTGTCTTCTCTGTTCTTCAGGGTCAGCGAGTCAGAGGTCACCCACGGAGCAAAGATCACCCACAGGGACCAAGCCCAAGATCACACTGGACCCTTACATCCGACTTAAGGCCGACAAACTGGACCTGGTGAGTCCAGTTCCCAAAGGGAGTCCTTTGACTCTAGTAGCACGGTACAGTACAGAGCAGTTCAGCACAGTTCAGTACATGGATAGTGCAGACTTCCTGCCGGATGGTACGGAGTCTGCCCACGAAGACCCAACTGAAGAGCAGCCTCATTCAGAAGTATTGTGCACTTTGACCCGATTCTCTTGTACAGTGTCCTTGGGTGTTCTGAAAGGCGCTTTTAAATAAAATGTATTATTATTATTATTATCATCCAGCATGGTGTAGGTTTCAAGTACCTGGTTCCCGCTCTGGAGGATGATCTCGACTGATCTCGACTGATCTTGATTAGAACTTGGCGGCTATTGGCTGGCCGGTCAGTGTACAGTCTCTGACACAGAACTAACAAGACAGGTGCTTGCTTCAGGTGCTTGGGCCAGCAGCTGTAGCAGTTTGGCTGGCATTCACATCATGGAGGACATTCAGGTGGTTCCTCTCACACTGTTTACCCTTGGCTTTGAGGTTAAACTTGGCAGCCTGGTGCTCACGACCACATCTACAGCAGCGGTTGTTTGGCTTGATCCACTGTGTCTTCTGCTCCACTGACAGGAGTTGGAAGTTGCTGCACTGGTTCAGATAGTGCTGCATTGCATTGCAGAAGGGGCTGTACATTTTAGGCTTGTCAAAAGTAACCTTTTGTGGTGGAGCTGGAGTTGCTTTCTTTGCTGATTCAATGGATTCAATGCCAAGGAGAATGGTGGTAGATCTCTGGGACTTGTAGTCGGAGCGTTGGCTCTTAGATGGCACTGGTCTCTCACTGGCTGTATTACTGCTGTCTTGATCCCCATAAACTTGGACTCTCACTTCATATACAAGCCAGTCAGGAATGGGAGTATGAATAGGGTTTACAAATCTGTGGTAGTTGGCGCTTAGGTCATGTGGTAACTTAGCTAAGAGGCAAGAGACACGTGAGCCGCACTTAAATTCTGTCCAACCATGGCTTCCCAGTTGGTGCAGCATACCAACCAGTACCCGGAACTGAAGAGTGAATGACTTAAATGCTTTAATGTCCCCGTTTCTTATGTTGGGCCCATCCACTAGATTGGAGATCCTCTTCAACGCGGGCTGCTTGGGTTGGCCATACAGCTCTGTGAGTGCTCTCATAGCGACTGTTGCTGTAGGAGTCAGCGATAAGCAGCGCTTCCTCATATTTCAGATGAGCTTTGAGTTTCTGAAACTTAAAGTGCTCTGGGGCATCATATGCCCACAAGTTGTCAAGCGCAAGTTTCAAACTAGCAAACTCACGCAGGTCCTCTGACTTGAAGTCTGGGATCAATGACTTTGGTCTACAGTAGGCCTCTGGAGCTACTGCCCTGCTGTAGGGAGAGTGGCTATGTGTTGATGGATATGATGGATCAGGTGGGTATCTGCCCTCCCTGTGTCCTCTCTCATAACCATATGTGGGGCTGTGGCCATCAGGGTGGTCTCTTACCCTCTCATACCCATAGTGGCGGCTGTCAGGATGTGCTCTTGGACTATTGTGGTGATAGGATGGAGCAGGATGACTGTACTCTTAACTGGGTAACTTGGATGTGTGGGGCTGTACCATTAAGGCTTTGGTACCTGTCGTCATGGCAATAGGAGTGGTTAGCATTGCGATCATAATCCTCATCATAAGCATTATGGCTTGACATTATGCCACTCAGCTTTTTGTTGGGGCGGCTTTGACCTGACTGTGGGTCAGCTTTCCTACGTGGTGGGAAGCCTCGGTCGCCATAGTAATGTGACTGCTCTGTGGGCTGTGGGCTCTTGTAAATGTCTTTCACCACATATTCACTATGTGTATTCACGATGAATGCTGGTCCAACTTGAAAGACCCGGGAAAAAGACACAAGACTCAGCTTCAAACTTTTATTGGTGTCAACTTCTTAAATTGCATCAGCATCAGCAGTAGCAGGTCAAAAACCTTTCAACAGATGAAAAGTTAAATAACTATTTCCCAACCTTTAGCAATGAATGAAATGAAATCTTTCATTACATAAATGTCTTGTCTTAGATTTAAATGGACAAGTCAAAATAAATATGTATCGGTATTAATTAGGATAAATCAACAAATTACAACACTTGACTACAAGCCTATCAGTGATTCAATTCAATCATTTTACTAAAACCAAAAAATCCCCTTCAGTGTCCTACAGATAGAAACTGTAACTGTCTCCAACCAACTCAAATACATTGTCTTGGGCTCTAATATTGTTTTGAGCAGGTTCACTCACCTGTGCACCTTTGTGTTTTCCGGTGCGCCTTTGTGTTTTCCGGTGCGCCTTTGTGTTTTCCGGTGCCGGTTTTCCGGTGCACCTGTGTGTTTTCCGGTGCACCTTTGTGTTTTCCGGTGCATTCATGAGTTTGGTCTGTGCCTGTGCACCTGAGACAAATTGGTGCTGCGGTTTAATCTGCCTTGGGCCCCATCTGCTGGCTAGATTGAAGATAGCCTACATGGACTAGGAATTAATTCAAGATAAATAGGAGAGTGGGAGAGAAGAGTGAGAAGAAAGAGATGAGAAGTAGGGCTGAGCTGTTTGCCTTGACATTCACCTTTGGAGAGAGGAGCCGGAGTGTCTATTGTAACTTGTTTCTCTGCTTGCTCTGAAAATCCTGGCTCTTGAAGGCGCTGTCTGAGGCTCTCCACTATGGCATGTCGACCAACAAGATGAGAAGGAGAAACATCTCTGGTCACCAGTTGGGCACTTACTGGCAGACGTGGGCTCTGAAAGCCACTGAATGTTGTGTGCTGGATTGTAGGTGCTGGTGTGCAGATGTTTCTTCCTGTTGCCTGGGCAATGACAGAGGCTGGGAGGAAAGTGTGAGAGCTCTGTGGATTATGTCTGCAAGGCGTTGGACATCTCTGCGCAGCTGGTCATTCTATTCTCTCATGCTCTTGATAGACTCAATTATTTCTGGAGAAGACCTCGTAGTCCTGGAGATATGGCAGAAGCTGCTTGGCTCTGGGTGGCCGTTCCTTATCAGGGTCTCTCTCATGTGGCCTGAACATATTGACTGCAGTGGTGGCTATAATAATGTCATATTTATGAGGTTTGGATACTGGCTAGCAATCACCGCAGGGTGTCGGGTCAGGACAGCAATGATATGTTCAGGTGAGTGAAGAGAATGACGTGAATGTCAACGTCCAGATGATATTTAGAACTTCCTTTAATGCTTTAAAGTGTGTTTGTGTGTGTGTGTGTGTGTGTGTGTGTGTGTCTGTATGTGGTTTCATTAAGACATTAAAGAAAGTCCATGACGAGCAGATGCACGGAGCTGCAGCCATTGGTTCTCTATTGTGTGAGTGTACTATCACGCCCATCTAGTGGTACTACAAGGCATAGCATGCAAACATCAATGGCACTGAAATAATAGTAAATAAACAAGAGTAAATAGGCTCTAGAGAGTTTGTACTAATATATTTATGTATACATGTATGTATATATACATATATATATATATGTATATACATATATACACTATATATATATATATATATATATATATATATATATATATATATATATATATATATATAATATAATAATTTATTTCCAATTCAAGTCAGACTGTAATTTTTTTCATTTGTGTGATGTCTATTATAATGTCAGTCCAGTCCTGTAGTGCGTGTAGGCATGCGTAGTGTGTGTGAGTGTGTGTGTGAGTGTGTCCTGACGTGTGTGTGTGTTCTCCAGGCACTCCGTTTCCTGGGGTTAGAGGTCACAGAGGAGCAGAAGAATAAGCTACGTCTGGTGCTGAGTCCGGACCCCCAGGGCAGCGTGTCGTATGGAGGTACAGGACATTCCACCTATAGTCCAGCACTGCACTGTTACATACTTCACACATGTTCCAAAACAGGAGTCTCATTTAGTCCAGTTTCTGTCAATTTTGTGTGTGTGTCAGTTAAAGTGTTGGTCCAGTCCTTAATCATCGGCACAGTTGCTTTCATTTTGTTCCAAACGTATCCATTTATTGTGCCCATGGCAGGAGTTCCAAAAGTCATTCTTAATCTGCGGCTCTAGTCTGAGAACTCCGATATTTATCCTACACTGGGCTGAGTAAGCCCTGCCCACTGGGCGGAGCCTCTTGATAATAGCCTGTCCTGTTTATCAGCTTGTAGCTTGTACTACAGCACCAGCTTGAGGTGATCAGGACTTTACTACACTGAGACCAAGCAGTGCCCACCAGCTCAGAGGGTACGCGGATGGAGAAAAAATATGTCTGGGAATGCTCTCTCAGCCTGTGATTATCCTGCTTGGGCTCTAAACAAAGGTAAAACAGCTCAAAACTGGACAAAAGGGAAACAGAACCAAAAAGGCACAGTGTTATGTGTCTTATGTGTCTGGACTGTCTGAAAAACTACAAAGGATCTTTAAACAGCACAACATTCCTGTTTATTTCAAAAAATCATCTATTTGATGAATAGATCAAATCAAATCAGATTATCAGCCCGAGGAAGCTCTGTCCAGAGCTATCCTCAGAGTAGGTTAAATATGTGTGTTCTCAGACTAGATGCACAGATTGAGGATGACTCTTGGATGAAAGTTGAAACATCTTGTTTTTATGAAAAACATTGTCCAGATGATACAACTGAATCCTGGACGAATGAGGGATTCCACTGACTTGTTTCTAAGTCTCTTACTTTACTCACACTATTGACACAGAGAAGTTCTACGAAGCATTGAGTACATTCCCATGGCCAGAAAAGATCTGATAACTAGAATAATCAGATAACTCAATAATTAGATCTGATTATTGGTGTGTGTTTACAGCAAGAGAAATGTGATCACTGTACTGTTGTATTTGGAAGACAAAGAACAATGTATTTTAAAAATAAGTCTTTCAATCTTTTGCCACATTAGTTTGCCCTTTTTTGCGTCGTTTTCTTAAAACCTGCACAGTCTGAAAGACTTCAGATTACTCACATCAGATGGAAATGTTAACATGACATTTCAATTAGGACAATATATTGCAAAAGTATTGATATTGCATCGATATCGCAACAACGTAAATAAATGCAAATACAACCAAATACGAAATGTACATGCATATTGTTCATTAATATGTGTGGTCCCTTTGAAAGTAAATAAAAGAATTAATAAGAAACAAAATGAAAATGTTGAAAAAAGCCAGATTTTATTCATGATTTTCCTTATGAACATGAACATCCAAGATGGCGCCGCAGACGGATGCCCTGGCTTTTCGGTGCTACTTGTTTTATATGTTTTTGCTCGTAAATTGTATGTCAGTGTGCTCTTACACCCGGGAAGAGCTCTTGTCCTTCCAAACCACAACTCCTACGGACCTAGTTCCAGTTTTTTTACCTTCTACAGCAGAATTAGCCCTTCTTTTGGCTAAAAGAGTGAAAAGCGTTCGCTCACTCTACAACAAAATGGATGAACTGGAGCTGCTGATGAGACGAAACAGAGACTTTTCTTCATCTCCTGTTTTGTGCTTCACGGAGACGAGGAGTCTGTTTTTACATCAACAACGCCTGGTCTTCAGATGTGACCGTGATCTCCAAGCACTGCTCTCCTGATCTGGAATATCTTTTCATTAACTGCGAACCATTCTACTCTCCACGTGAGTTCGCCTCATTCATTCTGGTTGTTGTTTACATCCCACCGAGCGCAAACGTGCACGTGGCACAGCGCACGCGGACCAGATTCTGAGTGTGGAGCGGACCTTCCCGGACTCCTTGTGTATTATCCTGGGTGATTTTAACAAGGGGAATCTCAGCCACGAACTACCAAAGTACAGACAGTTTATTAAAGTTCCGACCAGAGAGCAGAACACGCTGGATCACTGCTACACAACAGTCAGTAACGCCTTCCGCGCCGTGGCTCGCGCTGCTCTCGGCTTTTCAGCTCACGCTATGGTTCACCTGATCCCCACGTACAGACAGAGGCTGAAGCTCTCCAAACCTGCAGTGAGGACCTCTAAGAAGTGGACCAATGAGGCAGTGGAGGAGCTCCGTGCGTGTTTGGACATCACAGACTGGGAGGTTTTCAGAGCTGCCACAGAGAGTTTGGATGAGTACACGGACACTGTGACGTCATACATTCGATTCTGTGAGGACAGCATCAATACCAACACAAACCAAAGTCACTTTTCAACAATGACAAACCCTGGTTCACAGCCAAAACTGAGGCAGTTAAGGCAGCAGAAGGAGGCAGCGCACAGGGCTGGAGACAGGGGGCGCTACAAAGATGCAAAGTATGGATTTAGCAAAGAGATGTCTCGAGCGAGATCACAGTACAATACGCGTCTGAAGCAGCAGTTCTCTGACAACAACCCCCGCCTCCGTGTGGAGGGGGCTTCGGCTTCTCACCAATCATAAACCCGAGCCCCCCCTGTTGCAGGCAACCGAAAACTGGCTTGAGCAACTTAACACCTACTCCAGGTTTGATGTGACCACCCTCTCCCCCACGGTGGCCACCTCTGCCAACCCAATCCTGCCCCCCCCCCACCACTCTCTCAGTTCAGGATCAGGATGTTTCACAGCCCATTTCAGAAATCCAACTCCCGAAAAGTTGCTGGACCAGACAGTGTCTCTCCTGCCATCTTAAGACACTGCGCAGGAGAGCTGACCCCTGTCTTCACTGACATTTTTAACACCTCTCTGGGGTCATGCCATGTCCCAGCCTGCTTCAAGTCTGCCATCATTGTCCCTGTCCCAAGAAGCCCCGGATCACTGGACTTAATGACTACAGGCCAGTGGCGGACGTCTGTAGTCATGAAGTCATTTGAACGCCTGGTCTTGCCCTAGTCTGTCTACAGGAGGGATGTGGACCGGCTGGTGTCCTGGTGCGGCGGTAACCTGGAGTTCGATGCCCAGAAGACAGTGGAGATGATCGTGGACTTCAGGAAAGTCACAGCCCCCCAGCCCCCCCTCATCATGACAGACCTCCCCCATCACCACCCTGGACCCCATCAGCTCCCTCATCAAGAAGGCCCAGCAGAGGATGTACTTCCTGCGGCAGCTGAGGAAAGCCAAGCTGCCAGCGCAGATTGATGGTGCAGTTTTATCATCATTGAGTCCATCCTCACCTCCTCCATCACGTGTGGTACGCTGGAGCCACAGCCAGGGACAAACAGAGACTACAGCGCCCTCTGCTGGAGCCACAGCCAGGGACAAACAGAGACTACAGAGCATTGTGTGTTCTGCTGAGAAGGTGATCGGCTACAGACTTCTTTCTCTGCAGGACCTGTACGTCTCCAGGGCTCTGGGACGAGCAGGTCGGATTACAGCTGACCCTTCTCACCCTGGACATGGTCTATTTGAACCACTCCCCTCAGGCAGGAGGCTCTGGTCCATCTGGACCAGAACCTCAGTGTTTTATGTTGCACCTTAATGCCCGAGATAAGTTCCTATGTTTGTGAATTTTGTTCATTAAAAATAAACACATTCTGATTCTGATTATTTAGTCTAAAACAACATTGACTCAGGTAACTCTGTTAACTCTGTTAAATTTTGTTTTGACGGAATTTGACACATTTCAGAATCTAATTCATAAACTCTTCTCAGATGGGTAAGTGCAGACGTGTAAGTTCAAGTGTAATACATTAAGGCATAAACTGAAATTATGTCAAAAACTTTACTTAATATATTCAAATACTGCAATACATGTGTGAGGGAGAAATGTACCTCTCTCCTTAGACTTTGTGGAGGCCACGCGCAGCCTCTTCCAGGAGCGGCTGGAGGAGCTGGGCATGGGCGCGGGACCTTTCATGTTCTCCTATCACGAGGCAGCAAGTCTGATGGACACGTCTGCCTTCCACTCACCGGTAAGCACTCTCCTGTGTCATGCTCAATTATTGACCCTGTCAAAGTTTGTGAACAAAAACATTTGAAATTCCTGAAGGGAGGCAAAGGTTTCAGTGGATTTCACTGGAGAAACTGGGATTAACCTCAGAATATCCCAAAATCTGAAACATCCAGGGGGTTTAGGCACAGTTAAAGCACTCACACACGTGAGTGACACCAGAACTGCTTTAAACACATCTAACACTGGATTTGACAGCATTTACTGTACATTTTAGAGTGTGTGTGAGTGCGCGTGCAGGTTTGTGTGCGTGAATATGTTTGTGTATGTGGGTGTGTGTGTGTGTGTGTCCTGACTCGAGTGTGTTGTGGCGCAGACGTACGAGTCGGAGTGCAGCTGTAGTTCAGAGGAGATGGAGAACTTCCAGAGCGAGGTGCGACAGCTGCAGAGCCAGATGAGACAGCTGAAGGTGCGCACACGTCCACCTGTGACACCGCACGTGACCGCTGTGACCTGGCACGTCCACCTGTGACCGCACGTCGTGACACGTCCGCCTGTGACGCACGTCACCTGTGACCGCGCCACCTGTGACCACACGTCCACGTGACCGCACCACACGTCACTGTGGCCACCTCCACCTGTGACCGCAACCACACCACCTGTGACCGCGCACACGTCCACCTGTGACCGCGCCACACGTCCACCTGTGACCCGCCACACGTCACCTGTGACCGCGCACGTCCACCTGTGACCGCACCACACGTCCACCTGTGACCGCGCGCCACACGTCCACTGTGACCGCACCACACGTCCACCTGTGACCGCATGACCACCTGTGACCGCACCACACGTCCACCTGTGACCGCACCACACGTCACATGTGACCGCACCACACGTCCACCTGTGACCGCGCACGTCCACCTGTGACCGCGCACAGTCCACCTGTGACCGCGCACGTCCACCTGTGACCGCGCACGTCCACCTGTGACCGTCCACCGTGACCGCACGTCCACCTGTGACGCGCACGTCCACCTGTGACCGCACCACACGTCCACACTGTGACCGCACCACACGTCCACCGACCATGCACTCCACCTGTGACCGCACCACCCCACTGTGACCGCATCCACACTCCACCTGTGACCGCGCACGTCCACACGTCCACCTGCGCACGTCCACCTGTGACCGCGCACGTCCACCTGTGACCGCGCACGTCCACCTGTGACCGCGCACGTCCACCTGTGACCGCGCACGTCCACCTGTGACCGCACCACGTCCACCTGTGACTGCGCACGTCCCACCTGTGACCGCACCACACGTCCACTGTGACCGCACACGTCCACCTGTGACCGCGCCACATGTCCACCTGTGACCGTCCACCTTGACCGCGCACGTCCACCACACGTCCACCTGTGACCGCGCCACACGTCCACCTGTGACCGCACACGTCCACCACGTCCACTGTGACCGCACCACACGTCCAACTGTGACCGCACCACACGTCCACCTGTGACCGCACCACACGTCCACCTGTGACCGCGCACGTCCACCTGTGGACCGCACCACACGTCCACCTGTGACCGCGCACGTCCACCTGTGACCGCGCACGTCCACCTGTGACCGCGCACCCACCTGTGACCGCACCACGTCCACATGTGACCGCACACACGTCCACCTGTGACCGCACCCACACGTCCACCTGTGACCGCACCACACCCACCGTGACCGCGCACGGTCCACCTGTGACCGCACCACACGTCCACCTGTGACCGCGCACGTCCACCTGTGACCGCGCACGTCCACTGTGACCGCGCACGTCCACCTGTGACGCACCACACGTCCACCGTGACCGCACCACACGTCCACCTGTGACCGCGCACGTCCACTGTGACGTCCACCTGTGACCTAGCACGTCCACATGTGACCGCACCACACGTCCACCTGTGACCGCACCTGTGACACACGTCCACCTGTGACCGCACCACACGTCCACCTGTGACCGCGCACGTCCACCTGTGACCGCGCACGTCTACCTGTGACCGCACCACACGTCCACCTGTGACCGCCACACACGTCCACCTGTGACCGCACGTCCACATGTGACCGCACCACACGTCCACCTGTGACCGCACCACACGTCCACCTGTGACGTCCACCTGTGACCGCACACGTCCACCTGTGACCGCGCACGTCCACCTGTGACCGCACCACACGTCCACCTGTGACCGCGCACGTCCACCTGTGACCGCCACCACACGTCCACGTGACCGGCACGTCCACCTGTGACCGCACCACACGTCCACTGTGACCGCACCACACCGTCACCTGTGACCATGCACGTCCACCTGTGACCGCACCACACGTCCACACTGTGACCGCACCACACGTCCACCTGTGACCGCGCACGTCCACCTGTGACCGCGCACGTCACCTTGACCGCGCACGTCCACCTGTGACCGCGCACACGTCCACCTGTGACCGCACCACACGTCCACCTGTGACCGCACCACACGTCCACCTGTGACGCGCACGTCCACCTGTGGACCGCACCACACGTCCACCTGTGACTGCGCACGTCCACTGTGACCGCACCACACGTCCAACCTGTGACCGCACCACACGTCCACCTGTGACCGCACACCACACGTCCACCTGTGACCGCCGTCCACCTGTGACCGCACCTGTGACCGCACACGTCCACCTGTGACCGCACCACCCACCTGTGACCGCGCACGTCCACCTGTGACCGCACCACACGTCCACCTGTGACCGCGCACGTCCACCTGTGACCGCACCACACGTCCACCTGTGACCGCACCACACCGTCCACCTGTGACCGCGCACGTCCACCTGTGACCGCACCACACGTCCACCTGTGACCGCACGCCACCTGTCCACCTGTGACCGCGCCACGTCCACCTGTGACCGCGCACGTCCACCTGTGACCGCGCACGTCCACTGTGACCCGCACGTCCACCTGTGACCGCACCACACGTCCACCTGTGACCGCACCACACGTCCACCTGTGACCGTGACCGCGCCACGTCCACCTGTGACCTAGCACGTCCACATGTGACCGCACCACACGTCCACCTGTGACCGCACCACACGTCCACCTGTGAACCACACGTCACCTGTGACCGCACCACGTCCACCTGTGACCGCGCACGTCACCTGTGACCGCACCACACCTTGACCGCACCACACGTCCACCTGTGACCGCACCACACGTCCACCTGTGACCGCACCACACGTCCACCTGTGACCATGCACGTCCACATGTGACCGCACCACACGTCCACCTGTGACCGCACCACACGTCCACCTGTGACCGCGCACGTGACCACCTGTGACCGCGCACGCCACCTGTGACCGCGCACGTCCACCTGTGACCGCACCACACGTCCACCTGTGACCGCGCTGCACATGTGATCTCACTGCAGCTGTGCTCTGTTTCAGACCAGCATAAAGGACATGGAGAGCAGGAAGAAGACTCTGGAGGAGGAGCTACAGAAGACCTCCGAGGTAACAGCACAACATCGAAGCACTCATTACGTCTATGCAGAGGGAACAGACAAATTTAGGGCACCATTTGAGAAAAATATCTAATGGGGATTTTTTTGACAAGAATTGAGATTGCAATTTTAATGATAGGATTCTGTTCAAAGTTCACATTTAAATGCAAATTGACAGAAAGACTGAAATAGGCCCATGAACTGACAAACTAAAAGACTCATGTATTTCAGATCTAAACCATAGTTAGCAGTTTTTATTCAGAATAAGAAATTATAGCACAAATTGCAGCCTTTGCGATTTGTGTTCATTCAAATTGCTGATTCAATTGCGATTCATCTTACAGCCAATCACACGCCAGGGTTTCCCCACACATTGTTGCTGCTGTGGCAAACTTCACTATCACCTTGAACTGGCCAGTATAAGTGTGGTAATGGTTTTAAACTGGAGAAGGACCCATTGTGAGGGCTGCTCCGCCTCTGGCCCTTTGCACTGGCATTTCTAAAGGGGGCTGGACAGTAGACACCAGCACCAACCACATCCTGTACATGCAGTACAGACAATGATGCACACTCTGAATACGCACACGTGTACAAATGTATGAGCTGCAAGGGTGTGCAGAAGGCGTGTGCGTTGTCTGAGCTGCAAGTGTGTGTGCAGAAGGCGTGTGTGTTGTCTGAGCTGCAAGTGTGTGTGCAGAAGGCGTGTGTGTTGTCTGAGCTGCAAGTGTGTGTGCTGAAGGCCTGTGTGTTGTCTGAGCTGCAAGGGTGTGTGTGCAGAAGGCGTGTGTGTTGTCCGATCTGCATTGTTGTGTGTGCAGAAGGCGTATATGTGTTGTCCGATCTGCAGTTGTGTGTACAGAAGGCGTATGTGTTGTCCGATCTGCAGTTGTGTGTGCAGAAGGCGTGTGTGTGTGTGAGCTGCAGTTGTGTGTGCAGAAGGCGTGTGTGTTGTCTGATCTGCAGTTGTGTGTGCAGAAGGCGTGTGTGTTGTCTGAGCTGCAGGTGTGTGTGCAGAAGGCGTGTGTGTTGTCTGATCTGCAGTTGTGTGTGCAGAAGGCGTGTGTGTTGTCTGATCTGCAGTTGTGTGTGCAGAAGGCGTGTGTGTTGTCTGAGCTGCAGGTGTGTGTGCAGAAGGCGTGTGTGTTGTCTGATCTGCAGTTGTGTGTGCAGAAGGCGTGTGTGTTGTCTGAGCTGCAGGTGTGTGTGTGCAGAAGGCGTGTGTGTTGTCTGAGCTGCAGGTGTGTGTGCAGATGGCGTGTGCGTTGTCTGAGCTGCAGGTGTGTGTGCAGAAGGCGTATGTGTTGTCCGATCTGCAGTTGTGTGTGCAGAAGGCGTATGTGTTGTCTGAGCTGCAAGTGTGTGTGCAGAAGGCGTGTGTGTTGTCTGATCTGCAGTTGTGTGTGCAGAAGGCGTGTGTGTTGTGTGAGCTGCAGTTGTGTGTGTTGTCTGAGCTGCAGGTGTGTGTGCAGAAGGCGTATGTGTTGTCTGAGCTGCAAATGTGTGTGCAGAAGGCGTATGTGTTGTCTGATCTGCAGTTGTGTGTGCTGAAGGCGTGTGTGTTGTTGTCTGAGCTGCAGGTGTGTGTGCAGAAGGCGTATGTGTTGTCTGAGCTGCAAGTGTGTGTGCAGAAGGCGTGTGTGTGTGTGTGAGCTGCAGTTGTGTGTGCAGAAGGCGTGTGTGTTGTCTGAGCTGCAGGTGTGTGTGCAGAAGGCGTATGTGTTGTCTGAGCTGCAGTTGTGTGTGCAGAAGGCGTGTGTGTTGTGTGAGCTGCAGTTGTGTGTGCAGAAGGCGTGTGTGTTGTGTGAGCTGCAGTTGTGTGTGTTGTCTGAGCTGCAGGTGTGTGTGCAGAAGGCGTATGTGTTGTCTGAGCTGCAAATGTGTGTGCAGAAGGCGTATGTGTTGTCTGATCTGCAGTGTGTGTGCTGAAGGCGTGTGTGTTGTCTGATCTGCAGTTGTGTGTGCGAAGGCGTGTGTGTGTTGTCTGATCTGCAGTTGTGTGTGCAGAAGGCGTGTGTTTGTCTGATCTGCAGTGTGTGTGCAGAAGGCGTGTGTGTTGTCTGATCTGCAGTGTGTGTGCAGAAGGCGTGTGTGTTGTCTGATCTGCAGTGTGTGTGCAGAAGGTGTGTTGTCTGTCTGCAGTTGTGTGTGCAGAAGGCGTGTGTGTTGTCTGATCTGCAGTTGTGTGTGCTGCAGAGGCGTTGTGTTGTCTGATCTGCAGTTGTGTGTGCAGAAGGCGTGTGTGTTGTCTGAGCTGCAAGTGTGTGTGCAGAAGGCGTTGTTGTCTGATCTGCAGTTGTGTGTGCAGAAGGCGTATGTGTTGTCTGATCTGCAGTTGTGTGTGCAGAAGGCGTGTGTGTTGTGCTGCAGTTGTTGTGTTGTCTGAGCTGCAGGTGTGTGTGCAGAAGGCGTATGTGTTGTCTGATCTGCAGTTGTGTGTGCTGAAGGCGTGTGTGTGTTGTCTGATCTGCAGTTGTGTGTGCAGAAGGCGTGTGTGTTGTCTGATCTGAGTTGTGTGTGCAGAAGGCGTGTGTGTTGTCTGATCTGCAGTTGTGTGTGCAGAAGGCGTGTGTGTTGTGTGCAGTTTGTGTGCAGAAGGCTGTGTGTGTCTGATCTGCAGTTGTGTGTGCAGAAGGCGTATGTGTTGTCTGATCTGCAGTTGTGTGTGCTGAAGGCGTGTGTGTTGTCTGATCTGCAGTTGTGTGTGCAGAAGGCGTGTGTGTTGTCTGAGCTGCAGGTGTGTGTGCAGAAGGCGTATGTGTTGTCTGAGCTGCAAGTGTGTGTGCAGAAGGCGTATGTGTTGTCTGATCTGCAGTTGTGTGTGCAGAAGGCGTGTGTGTTGTCTGATCTGCAGTTGTGTGTGCAGAAGGCGTGTGTGACGGTGGAGGAAAACGCCCAGCTGGGCTCTCGTCTGCAGGTGGTGGAGCAGAGGACCAGCAGCAGCGCGGAGCAGGACTACGAGGAGGTCATTGGACTGCTAGAGGCCGAGATCCGAGACCTCAAGAACCAGCTGGGAACCAGGAAAGCAGCAGCAGGTGCCAAGGTATGTGTCCAGTCCAACAACCCTAATGTTCAAACAGGCGTGCAGGCGCTTGACCCAGTGCAGCAAGTGTCCAGGGACGCCACTAATGACCACAGTTGCATAGTCCACAGGCTGCATTATCCACAATTACTGTCATTGTTACTCGTTGAAAGGATAACTGGACCCTTACCTTTTTGTGTTCTGCCCTTTGTGAGTTTGTGTGCTATGTTTGGATCAGGGGTGTCAAACTCAAATCCACAGTGGGCCAAAATGTAAAACTTGAACAAAGTCGCGGGCCAGTATTGAACAAATGAAACTTTTAACATTGACCCAAACAAGATTTGCTTTAACATTGAATATGGAAACAAGCAACACTTATTACTATACAATATATAATGGGATTTGTAGTAGTAACGATGAATGAATGCGCTGTATAATACCGGCGCGCCAAGCCCTAGTCGTCATTTGGTATAGCCTCTCGGGCCAAATATAATTACACTGCGGGCCAAATTTGGCCCACGGGCCAGAGTTTGACACCTATGGTTTAGATCAAGCTCACATAGAAAATTCACCAAGCAGGTCTGAAGTATAATAATGTTTAGAATAGAACAATCAAGGGCAATTCAGGAGCAGCTGGAGGACAAAAGGACAGAGGGTCTACAGTCTACACACCCTCTCTTTAAAGCATTATACATTACTCAGGTCTGATATGGGAGTATTAAACCATGACAGGTGCAGCACATACACATGACCTGTGACCAGATAGTGCATATGAATATGAGTCATATCAGCACCTCTGACATGTGTGTGTGCCGTGTGTGTGTATGTGTGTGTTTACTAAAGCTGCTCTGATCAGACCTCCTCTGGTCCTTAGAGTCATCTGCAGTGTGCTGATCTTTGTGCAGGGTTCAGGGTTTGAAGATGTTGAGGAGTCCAATGAAGCAGCTGGGTGCTGAGAAGGTGTTGTCAGGAGTACATTTTGAGATCGAGGTCCTTTGCCTCAGTGCAGGAGCTTGGACAGAAGCATGAGGCGAGGGGGGTTTGTCCCAGCTGCAAGAGAGAGAGTGAGAGGGGCAAGCAACATTAAAACTGACTTTAACTCTCAATCTTATTGTTCCTTATTTGGACAATTTTAACTTAAACCAGTACAATGACATGTAGCCACAACAAAATATTGCAACATTGTCAATGAACACACATCATTAGCAGGTAATGAGGACATGTACATTATGGCAAATATGGTAGAAACATAACACATTTCAAACACAGTTCTGTTTAACAAACAATGGTTTGGTTACAGATTTTGAGGATGTTTCACCATTCAAAAGATATAATATTTAACTTTAAATTGTTAATCAGTTGGGCAACGGTCCCAATTTGACATCATTCTGAAACCCATAGACAATTGTAGATGGTGGAACATTTCAACATTTAGTCAGTTTAATCTGATTCTGAATCCCATTTTTACTCTTTGGTTTCATCCAGACTGTAGAGCCTAGGTGGTGGACTCTCGTCTGGACCCAAACCTCTGACACGAAACTTCGGAGTGAACAGTATAAGCCCCCCACAGAGAACAAGCAGTGCAGCCTCCCCATGCGTTAGTGATGAACGGCTTTTAAGAAATTGCTTCAATCTTCAGCCTTTCCTTCGCGTCCCGTCTCTCCCCCTCTTGCTCCAAACAAACTGGAGCCCGACCCTCACTACGAGCCAGCTGCCCACACATCACCACGCGTCAGATCAGCATGGCGTGAGAAAGCTTTAATTCAATTTGAGCAGCGATATTGGCTGATAGCGCGCTCTGGTGGGGGAGAGTGCAAATGAACTTATTGAAATGTTTAAGCTGCTGAAAGCACAACAAAACACAGATACTGCAGTGTGACCGCTTATCAGACTCAGGGCTCGGTCAGATAAATATAAATTAAAAAGACCTCTTAAGCTGGGAAGCTGTAAATATTTAAGGAGTGCTGAAACACCCGTAAAAATGGCCTGAGAACTCCCCTGATCCACTATGAGGCTATGGGGGGGGCGCCATTTGAAGTGGGTGAACAGTGTTCTCCTGCAGGGTACAGATGGCAGTTCTGCCTGAAACCATACTGTTCAAATAATCTAAGGTGTTTAGTTAACTGTTCTGAGACAATTCTTTCCAATGTTTTGGACATAACGCGAACTAAATGTATTGGTGGATAGTATCTGCAGTATTCCAAGACTTAAAAATAGGCTTAACAAATGTTTAATAACAGATATTGTTGGAAGTCAATTCAATACATTTTTGTAATGCCCAGCAGTTGCCTCGATGGCAATAACAAATGATGACATATTTTATGTGGTGGCTTACCACTCAGATGCACTTTTTGTGATTCAAGGGCATTTATGCAAGTTGGAGGTGAGAAATAGTTTCCCTTTTTTTGCCTCATTTTTGTCCCTGGAGCTATTGTTTTGCTCAAACTAACCAGAAAATGGAAACTGAAAGTAATTTCTTGATTGTTGCTCCAACTGTGCAGCTTTGCTAACTTGTTGGCTCGGGATAGGGGGAGATAAAGGATACTTCAACCCGCCCCATAATTAATTTCCTCAACACTCAGAAGCATGTTATTTACGGACAGAATGTCTGTATTAGTGATGAATATGTGTGTAGCGAGCTGTAATTGTTCATATTGCCTCCTGTCGGCCTCCAGGATGACGTGCATGAGCTGACCCGCAGACTGTCCACTATAGACTCTCAGTTGAGGAGATCAGAGGTCAGCCGCAGGCACCTGGAGATGTCCAACCGGAAACTGCTGGGGTTTGCACAGGTGCAGTGTCAGAACTTACTCTAACTCTAAACTATTTTATTTTGACTGATTGATTCATGTTTGATTAATCCAGTTTTATGTCTCATTCAACCTGCACAATGAGGACACAACTCCAGTTTACCTTCTAACTCTCAGGCAGACCATGCCTCATGTCAACTCTCTGAACCACAATATTTGTTGTTAACATGTTTCATTCATATCTAGGGATACATATAAAGAGAATGGTTATGAAATAGTCAATACAAATGGTAAATGATACCTTTCCTTGTCCGGTCTTTCAGAACGTCCACAAAGTGCTGTCCACTCCCAGCCTGTTCTCTGCAGAGGCGGGGTAAGTGTCCACTCTGTTCTGTCTCTTCTCAGGAGTGTATCTGTACATGTTTATCACTGTGTACTGTTGTGGTCAGCAGCAGCCATTCGTCTCCCGCAGCAGACTCCCCTGACTCCCCCCTGGACCCTGCCCTGCAGCTGGCTGTGGTGGCCAAAGAGCTGGTGGAGAGCGCCGGAGCACTGACAGAGGACCACAAAGGTACTACTCTGAACACTATGATCACGTGCCGAAAATGTTTTTACTGTTCATCATACAGAGGCAAACACAAGCGGGGAGATTAATGTGGATCTCAAACTAAGTGGCTTTTGAACAGAGTTTTGAATGTAAAGCGAAAGATGGCAGATATGTTCTGGTTAAAGGAACTATTCATGGGAAGGTTTGAACTCTATTTAATGTGTTTGCTCCACAAGGCAGTGATTTCACCTTCTATACTAATATTATAGACCTTCATGTTAAACCTACACCTATTCAAGAGGCGCAATAAACAAGAAATTCCGTGAAATTAATCCAGAAAATAGGATTGATTGACAGTCCTATAAAAAATAAACCTACACTCTTTCACACACTGATACAGACACATACAGAGCCGCCAGTGCTATTAGAGCGTGGGACCTGAAGAGTTTAATGGTTACATCTCTGGGTGCTTTTGAGATACTTTTTAGTTCCTTTTTAAAGTTTGTTCCTTGCTGACTGGTGTCTCCCCTCACAGTGTCCCCCCTTCCCCTCGCATGAACTTTAATAGAAGTGTTATATATTGTGAACTATTGTTAAAAACTATCTATCAGACTGTATATGGTTACTATTCACACACACCACTCACTCTTATAAAATAAGTCTCAAAGTCTAAAGAGAACCAATCTACCCCTTCAGTTGTACCCCTAAACCGTTGCGTGGTGACGTGCACTGCCGCCTCACGTGCTTCTGCGGTGCTACATTTGTTCAAAATATTTTGCGCCAGGCGGAGTGTCTGAGGAAATGTTTCTCTTGAACGGCACCTGCATTTAGCTAAGCTAATCGTAAGTATCATTCTGGAGTTTTACTAATACACTTCCCCATTACTCTGCACAATAAACTAGTTTGTATCGTGATTACAGTTATGTTAAAACATGACGAAAAGACGAGCGGATATAACTATTAAACATTAACGCTATTGATGATTGAAACGGCCAACATACAGCCTACGTGATTTTTTACAGTACAAACTTGTCTTTGTCCTTTTATAAATGTCCTCAACACAGCGCTCTTTATCCAATTGGAGTAAGACATTAAGTGATAAAAAGACAAGAGTAGATGCACGTGTCAGTATTTCACCTCAGTATTACGCTGAGAAGACTGGTGAAGCTTCTACAGTTAACATACTACATCCTCCTGTGTAGCCAGCTGGTGGTGGAAACATTTTTCTTCTCAACTGCATCACATTTTACAAAATAATAAGTTACAAGTTTTGACTTGAATCTTACTACAAGTGTCTTGCTTAATGCCGTGCTTTTTTGCTGTATCTAGGAGGATAATTATGAGTAACTTAAACTCCAATAGTGGTCTCATAGTGTTTGCTTATTAAAGTAATGCTCTTTGAACAGTGTTGACTGTCAGTCCAGTCCTTGATTGTCGGTGTGTTTTGTGTCATCATTTTTTTAGTTAGAGCCTTTTTCACTGCAGCCAGGAAGATGCTCCAGAGATAGCCGCCAACTGTGTCCATGGCAGAAGTCCTGAGGCCCAAATACATAGTTCTGAAATCCAGTGTGATGGTGACGTCATAAATTGTCTATAAGGATTTGTTCATCTCAGTCCAAAACTTGTGACAATCCCAAAACACATGGTAGTGATTTGCCTCCTGCTGCCACATCCTCTCCAACAGTCTGCATTTCCCTGTGAGTAATGGGCACTTTGACATGGAGTTATAAAGCAACGAGACACACTCTTCCAATAGAATTCCCTCCAAATATGGGATTTTGTGGTTTTCCACTCAGATGTACATATACTTTCCCACTCTTCATCATCCAGAACAAAGTGACCCTCTTTCCCATTTACCCTTAATGTGATCAGTAGAGTGAGGGCCCAGATTGTAAATATATTTATATAGTTTAGATATTAATCCCCTTGAAAGTTCAGATTTGTATGCTCTAATAAATATTTCAGTCAAAGGGCTATGATGGTCATCATGCCTTTTGATTTCTTGTTTATAATTACTCCTTATTTGTAAATACCTATAAAAGTCATGTTTCTTGAAGTCAAAGAATCAGAATAGGTGTTTTGCCATTGTCAATGAACAAAATTCACAAACATAGGAACTTGTCTCGGCCTTAAGGTGCAACATAGAAGACTGAGCAATAATAAAAACAATATATATGAAATCAAAAGGGCATGCATTGAGAAACAATTTAAAATGACTATGAATGAAATAAAAATAGGCATTACTATGTACACAAGAGTTACAGTTAAATTTACAGATGTAGTGCAGAAAGTGACAGTGCAGTGAGTGTGACAGGTGCTAAGAAATGTTCATGAGTCCAACGGTAGAGAGAAAGCAATTATTCTTGTGGCGGGAGGTTCTGGTCCGGATAAGGATGAGAAGCGTCGGTGGTGATCCGACCTGCTCGTCCCAGAGCCCTGGAGACGGAGACAGTACAGTCCTGCAGAGATGGAAGTCTGCAGCCGATCACCTTCTCAGCAGAACGCACAATGCTCTGTAGTCTCTGTTTGTCCCTGGCTGTGGCTCCAGCAGAGGGCGCTGTAGTCTCTGTTTGTCCCTGGCGTTGTGGCTCAGTGTACCACACGGTGATGGAGGAGGAGGTGAGGATGGACTCAATGATGGCCTTGTAGAACTGCACTGGCAGCTTTGCTTTCCTCAGCTGCCGCAGGAAGTACATCCTCTGCTGGGCCTTCTTGATGAGGGAGCTGATGGTGGGCTCCCACTTGAGGTCCTGGGTGATGATGGTGCCAAGGAACCGGAAGGAGTCCACTGTGGTGATGGGGGAGTCAGCCCTGTGGTGATCCTGTGCTGATAGTCCGAGTTTCCGAGACATTCTTCCCAGCTGCATGCACTGCCTACGATCCGTCAGGAAGTCAGTGATCCCCCTGCAGGTGGAGTCAGGCACGCTGAGCTGGGAGAGCTTGTCCTGGAGCAGAGCAGGGAGGATGGTGTTGAATGCAGCGCTGACTTCATGACTACAGATGTCAGCCACACAGGCCTGTAGTCATTAAGTCCAGTGATCCAGGGGCTTCTTGGGGACAGGGACAATGATGGCAGACTTGAAGCAGGCTGGGACGTGGCATGACCCCTGGGAGGTGTTAAATTTGTCTGTGAAGACGGGGGTCAGCTCTCCTGCACAGTATCTTAAGGTGGTGGTGTGGTGGGGGGGCCTCACAGAGGTGGGGTTGTTGTCAAAGAACTGCTGCTTCAGACGCGTATTGTACTGTGATCTCGCTCTTAACACCTCCCTGCTAAATCCATACTTTGCATCTTTGTAGCGCCCCCTGTCTCCAGCCCTGTGCGCTGCCTCCTTCTGCTGCCTTAACTGCCTCAGTTTTGGAGTGAACCAGGGTTTGTCATTGAAAGTGACTTTGGTGTGTGTTTTGTATGATGCTGTCCTCACAGAATCGAATGTATGACGTCACAGTGTCCGTGTCCTCATCCAAACTCTCTGTGGCAGCTCTGAAGACCTCCCAGTCTGTAATGTCCAAACACGCATGTAGCTCCTCCGCTGCCTCATTGGTCCACTTCTTAGAGGTCCTCACTGCAGGTTTGGAGAGCTTCAGCCTCTGTCTGTACGTGGGGATCAGGTGAACCATGGCGAGAGCTGAAAAGCCGAGAGCAGCAGAACTTTAATAAACTGTCTGTACTTTGGTAGTTCGTGGCTGAGATTCCCCTTGTTAAAATTACCCAGGATAATACACAAGGAGTCCGGGAAGGTCCGCTCCACACTCAGAATCTGGTCCGCGAGCGCGTGCTGTGCCACGTGCACGTTTTGCGCTCGGTGGGATGTAAACAACAGCCAGAATGAATGAGGCTGTAGTAGTAAAAAGGGGGGCATCATTTTTCGTCGTAATTGTTGTTAAGTCTCTATGGAGGACCACACCTAAATATCTAATGGATTCCATTTGCCATTTAAATGGGTCTTTGAATGCCATTTAAAAAAGTATTTTTAAAAGGTCACTAAGAGAGAATTTCAGTCTTTGGTACATTTAATTTGTATCCAGACATTGGACCAACAGGAGGGGAGACCAGGAACAGCCCTACCTCACCCCCCTTTCCAGAGTCAGTGGACCTGTCAGATGACCATTGATTTTAATCCTTGATGTTGGACGTAAAGAGCCCTAATATTTTTTATAATTTGATAAATATGGCCAGATAACAGAATCAAAAGCTTTTTCAGCATCCAGACTTATTATTACTGCTCTGTTTGGTTTCTGTACTTGGCTCAATATTTGTTAAAATCATCTTATGTTGTCTTGTGTTTGTCGTTTGGTAATAAATCCTGTCTGATCATTGTGGATTAAGATTGGGAGTATTTGTTCCATTCTTTTGGACACAATTGAGGTGTAAATACGATAGTCCATATTCAGAATAGAAATGGGTCTGTATGAGGCACATTCCCGTCGGTCCTTTCCTTCTTTAGATATTAAGGAGTTTTATTTAAGTGTCCAGTTAAAAGTAAGTGGAAATGAGTAAGTGTGTCTTTTAAAGCTTTACACCACTCTGAGGTGAACCCATCGCTCCCTGCAGATGTATTATTCTTTAATCTTTTGATTGTGCCTTTTATTTCCCAAACTGTTATTGTCCTATTTTTTTATTTTTTTTATTCTGACATAACAGGCAAATTGAGGGTGTCCAGAAAGGAATTTATTTGTCGTCTGGAATTTTTGCCAAACGTTTTTTATAAAAGTATTCAAATGCTGATTGAATTTGGTCTTGTTTCGTTAAGATTACATCATTTTGCCTGTCTGGTATTTTAAAAATTGTCTTTTCAGCTAGTTGTTTTTTAAGTTTCAAAGATAGTAATTTTGAAAATTTGTATCCACTCTCATAACATCTTTGTTTGGTAAAGAGCATTTTCTTAACTATTTCCTGTGAAGTCAGATCATTAGTTTCTCCTCTTATCTTTTTGATTTCTTGTAGCATTTTAGGACACCCCTTTTTGGCATGGGCGGGGAAACTTCCCCAGTATCATTTTCCTCCAGATAAGTCTTAATGTTGTTGGACATTTTTTCCTTAAACAAAGGTTCATTAAGCAGGCTGGCATTGAACCTCCAAAGTGTGTTTTTTTGTCTTTCCTCCAATTCCACAGAGATGTAGATAGGAGCATGATCACTTAGGTCTTATTGTGCCTATATCTGCTTCAGTGATTTTAGATTTGTCTATATTGAGAATAAAATAGTAGTCTATTCTAGAATAGAGTGTATGTAGATTTGAAAAATGTGTATACTGGCGTGCTCTTTCCCTCCAGATGTCAATCATTCTTATATTCTTCAAGAAGAGACGGAACTTCTAGTTAACTGTTCCTCCAGTGCCTCTTAAGTGCGACATGTCCACGGAATGCGAAGATTCCAATCTCCACCACAAATTAGGGTTCCCTCAAAATGTCCATGACATCAGCATAGAAAGTGATCTCACTCCCTGGTGGAGCATACACATTTAAAAGAGTGAAAACCTTTCCATAATTTTTTCGTTTAACCAGTACATATCTGCCATCTTTATCCTTACATTCAAAACTCTGTTAGAAAATTATTCATTTCGAGATCAATATTGCAACTCTCCTTCTATGTTTACCTTTGTATGATAATAGGATTATCCCATAACAGAATTTTGTTCGTTTTTGATGTTCAGTGTCATTCAAGTGTGTCTCTGGTATAAAATATAATGTTTATTCTTTCTCTTTTCATTTTTGTCAACATTTTGGTTCGTTTGATTGGGTTCAGTGTGCCATTCACATTGAAGATTGCTACTTGTAATATTTCCGATGCCATTGGGTTGATTGTATTGATCCCACCTTTAACAACAAGTATTTTTAATCTCTCTGGTCGAAAACAACAAACGTACACAAGAACCATAGGAACACAGAGCAACTGAAAAGGTAAAAAAGAAAGCCAATGGGTTCATGCTGGAAATGAGCATCGAACCCAAAACCTGATCAAAAAAGATGGCAAAAGGGAGGGAAGTCTAAACCTAATGAAGGGCTCAACCAAAAACACACCAATCCTCAGAAGGAACTGGATATATAAGACCCCTGGCTCACCACGTCCCCCTGCTGCACTCTGCATATACTTTCAATTTCCCACAAGCCGAATCTCCCACATTTGACACCTCGATGAGTAGATGTGTTTAGTCACAGTTTATGTACAAAAGCAGCCACCAGGGGGCATAAAGTCTGATGTTAAAAACAAAAAAAAATCAGGTCAATAGTTTCTTCAAATTAACAGAAATGTATCACCATGTGACCACAACCCGATGGTGGCTCCATCCTCTGCACTGTTCATTTCTGTGTTTTGCATCTTCCTTAAGAGCACATCTGCTTCTCCTGGTGTTCTGAGCACGTGTTTTTTACCTTCAAAAGTCACCAGAAGAGTCACGAGGAAATATAATCCATGTCTCAGTTTTCTCTTCCTGGGCTCATCACAGATGTTGTGGAACTTTGTGTCGTCGTTGGCGAACCTCGTATGGAATATCTGGAGCAAAGAAGACACGCTTGCCTTTGTACTGGAGGTCTCCTTTAACCCTTGCAGCCTTCAGGACGCGTTCCTTCACATGGTCGTTGAGAAACCTCATAATCAGGCCTTGTGGTTTATCAGCTGCTGGTCTTGGTTTGCTTAGGCGATGTGCTCTTTCGATTGTGATGGGAGGGACTTCAACTTCTGAGTTAATAAGGAGCTCAGTAATGATCTTCTCCAAGAAGCTTTCTGTGTCTTTTCCTTCCTCTCCTTCTTCTATGCCCATAAGCCTCAGGTTAGGACTACGGGATCTTTACTCCAAATTCAGGAGTTTATTTTTCATGTTATTGTTCTCCGACTCCAGCGTCGTCACCCCGTCAACTGCAGATCATCCGTATTGTCTTAAACACGGTGCTCGACTTCCTCAAAGCGTGCTTCCGGTTAATCCATCTGCTTTCAATTTAGCGGTCACTGCCTCCAACACAGCTGGAGCTATGGTAGCTAACAACTCTGCTCTCAGAGACTCCATGGCACACTGCAATTCGGACATCTTGAGCCACAGCAGATGACCAATTACGTTCTCGCCCCCTTCCGACGCAAAGAAGTTGCGTGAGTCTCCATTTGGGTCGGCGGCCTTATTAGCCTTGCTAGCTTTGTTAGCCGTGGGTGATCAGCTTTGTTTGTTTTGGTCCCGTGGCGCTACCAGACTTGTGTCTGCCTTGTTTACTCATCTCTCGTCCTTGTTCTTTGTGATTAGGTGGGTCAAATGATGATTTTTTTGTTTACCATACCTCATGTCCTGCTTATACACTGCATATCCAAAAAACGTCACCACAGCAAAAAAAAAAGTCACTTGCTGTGATATTTGGTAGGACCTTTAGCTTTGATTACAGCACACATTCACTGTGGCTTTATTTCCATAAACTTCTGCAATGTCCAAAGATGTATTTCCCTCCAGTGTCATTATTTCTCACACACATCTTCAGTGTCATTATTCCTCACACAGATCTTCAGTGTGTCAATGTTCCTCACAGATCTTCATCGTGTCATTATTGCTCACAGATCTTCAGCGTGTCATTGTTCCTCACACAGATCTTCAGTGTCCTTATTCCTCACACAGATCTTCAGTGGTCATTGTTCCTCACACAGATCTTCAGTGTCATTATTCCTCACACAGATCTTCAGCGTGTCATTATTCCTCACACAGATCTTGTATTGATGATGAGACAAAGGATGTCAATGATTTGACCCTTCTCAAACACACTGACATGTTTTTCCATGACAACGGGATTTGTCTTTCCACATGGTTGTTTCAGAAACGAGAAGCCGTTCACTGCATGAGCGTATCTGAATGAATGATGCAATGTAAAGTATCTCTGGGTGTCGAAAAGAGAGTTACTATATAAACCCATCGCTTTATTGTGAGTGTAATTCATCAGTCATCCAGGAATGTTCCACAGTGAAAAGCTTCAAAGGTTGACATCTTTAGGTAGTTAGGTGTTGGTGTGCTGCATGGAATGTCCAAGTTGTGTTTCTGAAGCTTATTCTGATCCACACAGGGACCAAAGTGGAGCAGGCCCAGGATGTCAACATGTGAGCAAAGCCAGGACTGTTTGGAGGCCCGGGACCCGCTGGAGAACAGGCCCTGAACCCAGGACACACAAAACAACACACCCAGCAATAAATCGCTCCCCATCGGACAGTCCATAATCTGTTTTAATGCCAAAGCCGCTCTTACAGGTGGACTGAGGGTCAAAGGGTCAGAGGGCCTCCCTCAGCAGACTGCCAAACGGACCAGCTCAGGACCCAAAGGTGCATGAGTTCAAGCCAGTGTTTTAGTTTCTCATTCTGTAGTTAGTCCTGCTGCATGTGAGAGGACAGACCCGCCCCTATCTCCTGCCCCACCCCGCCCCACCCCGCCACACCTCCAGGGCAACGCCTCACTGCATGGTCCGCTCCCCTTAGCTGTGTTCAGGGGAAAGCTCCCGTCTCGTACTTTGGGAAACTGGCTGAGGTTTAGCGCACATCCGAACCACCACACATAGATCCTGAACTCGTTGCTTCATCGTGTGGCCTCATGTTTGTTTTACGGTTTTATAATAAATGACTGCTGACTGAACCGGAGTCCAGACTGTGCTTTGACACACACAAAATGTTTGTGAAATATTTAGAATGAGATTCTAAAAGGGTGTTAATAGTCTCAACAGTCAATTTAGAGTCACTAATTTATGCATCAAAATTGCCTTCAAAAATATCCTCAATTTAGAATTATTGATTATAAATTGTCTAATTTTAAAGGCAAAACGATACAAGGGCAAGGATTATACTTGATAAAATGATGGAAAAGTTCTAAGGTCGTTTTTAGGAGCAGACTTGGTCAAAACACTTTTATGAACGGGTCAATGGAGATGGCCCAGATTGGCTGCCACGCTTCCGTCAGAATATCTGGCAGCTGTGGCTGAAACGTAGTTTACCCATCACGGTGAATGAATACTGCATGTAGTTGCAGTAATATGACTTTGTTATTAATGCACTATGCAGTTCATCAGCGATGAACCCACATTATACCATTGTTCAGGACAGATATGTAGGAGAGCACCACCTACTGCTCAGGGGAGGAGGCCCCAAGTGGCTCATAAATCTGCAAAAATCACTTAGTTCTGATTTAATCCTGGTTAGACTTGGCTAAAACAATGGTTTACTTGTAGTTTAGTGCCATTACTCCTTGAGAGAGATATTTTTGCACTTTTTAGAGCAGGCATGTCCAAACTACGGCACGGGGGCCAAATGCGGCCCTCAGACCAATCTTTGTTGGCCCTCCAGCTTCCTGCTAAGTTGGCCAAACAACAAAAAGTTGCACTTTTTACTGTAAAATTCAAGCATTTTGATGTTATACCAACCAACGCAATATTAAAGTTCCAAGTCTGATTAAAAGGTGTGGAGGCCCATCGAAACTATGTCATAGGCAAAATTTCGAATGATTCACTTCATTGTAGGGTTGTGTGGCCCTCTGCTCCCTATAAGTTTCAAAATGCAGCTGAGTGAAAAAAGTTTGGACACCCCTGTTTTAGAGTATAATGTTTGGGGCCAATCAGCTGTCAGAATAGTCTTGCCACTGCACTCAATGTGACAAGACTGCCCTCTTATCCAGTTTGTAGTAAAACAGATGTGTGGATGACAATTCAGATTAAATACTGTCATTTGGGGGAAATAATAAAAATTGTTTCTACATCCATAAATATTGTCAGAGCTTATCTAAACTATGGTATCTGCCGTGAAGACCACTTGGTGGAGCTCTACTTAAAACACAAAACATCGCTGGAGAAGTGAGTTGAATCTTGAGTTCAGAGAGTCTCTAAAACCGGAAGAGCAGATTTGATCAGCGGTGGAGTAAAGCACAGGGCACTATGGTTCACACAAGCAGAGTCAACACACTACTAATCTACTAAAACATTTATTTTTAAAATGCTTTTTTCCAACTAAAATGTATTTTTAAATTAAAAATCAAATATCTGAATATACTACCCAATGTTAACCGCCATTCAGAGAACACAGACAAAACACATGTACGAACACATTTTCTAGGAGCCCTTGAATAATAAAGAAAATATCTTCATAATTCAAATTAAATATTGAAAAAAAAAAAAAAAGGAACATAATGACAGAGCTGAAAATAACGGCAAATAAAATATATTTTAGTCCAATTTAACGGTATAGCAAATTTGACAATGTCTATATATAACGTTATGACATTGTGTATATATTCAGTACAAAAGTACAGTGAAAGATGGATCTTGCATAAGCCCAACTTGTAATGGAAAACATTTTCATGCACTCTGAGGAACCCTTTAGGTGACACTAGGGACAGTAGAACATGGTGCCCCTCTCACATTGGGTATTTTCAAGAAATATCCAAAAGGAAAATGTATTTAAGAAGACATTTCGGACAAAGCTTTCATTTGTCAGGTATTTTTTCTTAACGTGAAGGAATCCTTTGCACCTGTCGATTTATCTGGAACATTGTACCAAAAGGATTTTTCTGCAACAGAAACAAACTTTAAGGTCTTGTTGTTGGACAAGAAATGGAACAAGACTCAAAGTATAAGAGTCTTTGGGTTCAAAAGGACGAGCAGATGAGCTGCACGAGTAGAGATGGAAATGTATAAGATTTCATCAATATCAGTGGTATTGACAGTTTCTCTTATCGATACAATTCCTATATCTTATGTATGTAGATATGTAAAATGTATCTAGTTTTACCAGTCTGTATTTAATCTAATTTTAATCAATAGAAGTGCTGGCTGCATTACAACTACTATGTAAAGCATTTTAAATGATGTAAAACAGAATTTGAAGGACAGGCGTAACACATTTCTCAAATTGCTTATTGTTATAGAATTCTCAATCTCGTGCATAGTCTTAACCTATTATAATGATGGACTTCCTCCCACTGTTACAGAACTTGTCCTTCTCCAACACAATCAGTTTCCTTGGTCAAGTCGTCTCACCGAAGCGGTATGCTCTGCCTTCTGAGCTACTGATGAAACCTCTGTGCTTGAATAGCCAATACTAGCGCAGTGTGTTGAGGGATGATGTGGGACACTCCAGTCTGTACTAGAGCAGAGGTTCTTTGTACTGTTGGAGTCTTTTGTCAAATCCTGGTTTGAAACTGGTTTTGACCTGCAGCAGTCCTTGTGTAGACTTCACAAGTCCAGTTTTAGTCCCAGCTCAGGCCTGGCAGAGTCTTGCCCTAGAGCGCTCGATGGAAGCTGAAGGGCGGAGAGCCTACACTGCTGGGGCTCAGAGCAGCAGACTCATATGAACCCAGAGTCATTCCCACAATGCACTCTGTCTTTGGGGTCTCTCCGCTCAGGAAGTCGTCCTCGTCCTCCTTCGACACCTGTCACACACGACAACACACAGGATTATTGGGGCCATAAAGTGAAAGGGTTAATATTTGTGTTCTGACAAAATTCAAACTGTAAAAGCGATATTATCCTTTATAACTAAACTACTATCCTTTATAACTATGTGCTGCCGCCTTAACCACTTCGCCACCGGTCAGTCCCACATCATTTTGTGATATTCAGGTCTCTAATTCTTCTAATTCAAGCTCCTCCATGGACACAGTATTGTGTGCCACTGTCGTCTGTTGACTCCTTTCCAAAAAATAGAATGGATTTGTTGACAGAGTAAAGTTTTGATGAGGAAATAATAATAGTATCTGACACGAAAGTAGAAAAGCATTAGAATGATTGAGATGGGTGTGGACCTGGTGTGTGGCTTTGGGCGCGTGGAACTCCGAGTCAGCTGGCTCCTCCCACACCTGGTACAGAGGCTGGATCAGCGGCCCCGACCTGCACACAGCACAGACACTAGAGATAAGTCAAGAGAAACACACGTGTGCTCATCCATGCTGGCTAATGTTTTATACCAGTGCAACACCACTGGACTTTGTGAAGGCCTTCTGAGTCAGGTTGTAAAGGGCACGAAGAACCTGGTCCATTTCTGCACATTGTGCCCACTGATTTGAGGTGAACTCTTTAATGCATTTAGCCTCTGCTTATCTGGACACGGAAAAACAAGACGTTTTGACTCTCAATCTGTGGATCTAGTCTGAGAACTCGGATACTTATCCTACTCTGAGTAAGCCCTACCTCCTGATAATAGCATGTCCTGTTTTGTTTTTGTTTACACTGTAAGTTTCACTTGAAACCAATATTCTTTGTTACCATAACAGCCCTGTAATGGACCATTACTGTGGATACACGGGGCGCTAGGGATGTCAAGATTAACTGTTTTTTCAATAACTGTGGATATTTATGGCTATGGTAGGTTATTCAGCAGAAATGTCTCCAGGCGCAACGCGAGTCACAGTGGTGTGTGTTTGTCGTAACCCAGCGTGTCAACAAGATATATAAACGTGCTGAACAAAAAGAAAGAGAGAGGTAGTGCCAGAGTGTACAGTGAGGAAAATAAGTATTTGAATACCCTGCGATTTTGAAAGTTCTCCAACTTAAAAATTATGGAGGGGTCACATTGTATGATTTTAAAAGGATTTACTTGTATGTTATTGCTGCAAATAAGTATTTGAACACCTGCCAATCAGCAAAAATTCTGGCTTTCAAAGATCTGTTAAGTTTGCCTTTAAAAAGTCCACCTCTACTCCACTTATTCATCTAAACTAGTAGCACCTGTTTGAACTCGTTAGCTGCATAAAGACACCTGTCCACCCCACAATCAGTCAGGCTCCACCTACTGCCATGGGCAAGACCAAAGAGCTGTCAAAAGACACCAGAGACTAAATATAAGACCTCCACACAAGGCTGGAAAGGGCTACTGACAATTGGCAAGCAGCTTGGTGTATAGAAAATGGAAGAGGCTAAACTGGGGCTCCATGCAAGATCTCATCTCATAGGGTCTCAATGATGATAAGGTAAGTTCAGAAATCAGCCCAGAACTACGGGAGGAGCTGGTCAAATGAGCTGGGACCACAATTTCAAAAGTAATACACTACGCCATCATGGTTTAAACTCATGCATTGCACAGAAGGTTCCCCTGCTTAAATCGGCACATGTCCAGGCCCATCTGAAGTTTGCCAATGACCATCTGGATGATCCAGAGAGGTCATGGGAGAAAGTCATGTGGTCAGATGAGACCAAAATAGAACATTTTGGTATAAATTCCACTCGCCGTGTTTGGAGGAAGAAGGAGGATGAGTACCATCCCAAGAACACGAGACGCTTGGACATTACCAAGGCCCTATGAACATTGTTTATTCTGGTTTTTTTCCCACTGTAGCCCCTTGATGCAACTACTGTTGTGATTTTGGGCGTTACAACAATAAATTGAATTGAATTGAACACCATCCCTGCTGTGAAGCATGGGGGTGGAAACATCATGCTTTGGGGGTCTTTTCTGTACAGGACGACTGCTGTCAGAAAGACTAAAGGGGGGAACCAAAGTTAAGTTCTGCGTTTCTAGACGTCCCTTTTTTACTGTTGCATTTGTTCTAGCTAACCATTTGGCAGCACCACATATTGTGTGCGTAATTATTATAAAAGTAAGTATTTGGTTGTGTTAAATGTTTCTCAATGATATATTGTAGACGTTTATCCTTGTTTCTGATTTTATTCAGCTAAACTGCCACGATTCTTTAGTTTATTGCCGTTTTCGCTGACAGTTAGCTTGCTCTAAAAATAGCTCCGTCATTGCGGCGCATATGTTAGTTACTTATACTGTGCAATGTATGTTTTCCTTTGGTTTGCACTGTGACTAATTGAGGCCGATTGTATTTCTGTTCGCAGACCACACACACACACACACACACACACACACATACATACACAACTGCTGTTGCCAATTAAAGGACATTCTCAAGTTATTTCAGTCTCCTCCGATTCTCTAACCGGAATCAACGGCCCACACTGTCCGCTCCAATCAGCGTTATTTCCCCTTGGTTAATGTGGACATCTCTACAACTGCATTAAGGAGAGAATAAATGGGGCCATGTATTTTGAGATTTTGGGCAACAACCTCCTTCCCTCAGTCAGAGCATTGAAGATGGGGTGTGGCTGGGTCTTCCAACATGACAATGACCCGAAGCACATAGCCAGGAGAACCAAGGAGTGGCTCCATAAGAAGGATATCAAGGTTCAGGAGAGGCCTAGCCAGTGTTATGGGTAAGGGTCTGCAGAGGCGTGTTGTGGGTAATACCTCTTAAGCAGGTAGGGGTCAAAGGGGAAGAAGCAGTCCAGAGGGTTTGTGTTGGTGGCGACTCTGTCTCCCCCGGTGGAACTGCGCACCACAGGCAGCATGTGTCGGCTGTTTCTCTCGATCACTGTGTAGCAGAACACCACCTGGTACCGCCTGAACATACACACATTTAAACTGCCTTCAGACTTGAATGTCTAAAATGTTGAATGAATGAGAAAAAAGTACATTCATCTCAAGTTTTCAACATAATTAAGAGGTGTCGGTGTAATCCCTCATTCGTCCAGGAGTGTTCCATTGTAGAAAAAGATTCAGTTGTATCATCTGGACTCTGTTTTAGAAAAAACAAAACGTTTCAACTCTCATCCAAGAGTCATTCTAAAACCGTTTTAACTCTCATCAAGATCATCTCAATCAGAGAAACAAGTCTGAGAACTCTTGTTTATATCCTACTCTGTGAGAGCCCTGCCCACAGGGCGGGACCTCCTGTAATGGCTCATTGAAACAGGGATGGGCCTATTGTTTCTATTGTTCCCTGCCTCACCTTGAGTGTCTATTTAGCATCCGAATGCCCAGGGCATCTCCAGGGTTTCAACGACTACAACACAGAGCACAAGCGGTGCCCACCAGCTCAGAGGGCAAGAGGAATGCTCGCTCAGCCTGTGGATACCCGACTTGGGCTCTGAACAAAGTGAAGAGAACCAAAAAGCAGGACAAAAGGGACAAAAGGGAAACAGAACCAAGAAGAAGGGGTGTCTCTATCCCTTATGTCTCGGGGACTGTCAGAAAAAACTGCAACGAATTTTTAGACAACACGAAGTCCCTGTTTATTTTCAAACCAGGAACACGTTAAGACAAAAACTGGTTCACCCTAAGGACAAGATGCCGACAACAAACACAGCAATGTAGTGTATTCTATCCAATGCAGTGAAGAAAGTTGTAAAGAGCGCCACATAGGGGAGACTAAACAGCCACTGCACAAGAGGCTTTATCAGCACAGAAGACAGTCGAGTTCAGGACCCCAGAGCGCCGTGCATCTTCATCTTAAAGCCACAAACCACTCTATTGAAGACAGTGAGGTGGAGATTCTGAGCAGGAGAAAAGATGGTTTGAAAGAGGAGTTAAGGAGGCCAATCTTTGTTAAAAAAGAAATCCTTCATTAAATCGTAATGGAGGTTTAAGATTCAACCTTCCCGTTGTTTATAATGGTCTGCTGAAACCCTGGAGACGCCCTGGGCATTCGGATGCTAAATAGGCACTCAAGGTGAGGCAGGAACAATAGAACAATAGGCCCATCCCAGTTTCAATGGGCCCATTTAGCAGGAGGTCCCGCCCTGTGGGCAGGGCTCTCACAGAGTAGGATATAAACAAGAGTTCTCAGACTTGTTTCTCTGATTGAGAATGACTCTTGGATGAGAGTTGAAACGTTTTGTTTTTTCTAAAACAGAGTCCAGATGACTACAACTGAATCTTTTTCTACATAATTAAGGTGTGATAATTCTCAAGTAGAAGGATCATGTGGTGTTCCGGGAAAGTAAGAGTAAAATATATTTTGTAGAAACTATTACTCAAGAAAAGTAAGTGTCTGAAAGTAGCAAATTATTTCATTTGAAATGAATAATGTGAAGGACTAACACAAAATCTGGTATTTAAGGCTGGACACAAAAGGGAGAAACACAAAATCACACCTGAACAGAAACACAAATGTTTAAACCATTTAATATCTGTCAACATAAAGCTTTTGTCACTCTCACAATTTATAAGTTACCCAAGTGAATGTACTTGTGTAAATGTGCCTGTGTGCGAGTACCTCATGATGGCGGCAAACATGTGCGTGACTGTGGGCAGACACACTTGAGAGGGTTGAGTTGACACATGACCATTCGTTCTAGTTCAGGCCCTGTAGGTACTCCAACCCTGAAGAAGATGAGGAATAATACAGTTAGGGATGGGCTATATGACAAAACAATGATTAGATTATCCCCAATTTCATTTTATATTGACAAAAACAAATGCAATAGCACCCAATATGAATTTCACACTGTATAAATTCGGTTTGAATTTCACTCTCACAATTCTGATCCAACCCACATGCTTTTACTGACAGAGGATTAGCAAGCAATGTATCTGCTCTAAAACAGAAAGCTTCAAAAATGTTACAAAAACAGTAAATCATGCAAAAGTACTGTGGGACAAAAGGGGATTTTTGAAGGTCCTCTTAACATAAGAAGTGCTGCCCAAAAAACTGAACAAATCTAACCTGGATATCTTTGCCTATCGGAAGCCTGGCTAACAACCAACAACACCCTCTGCTCTGATTAATGTCCCAGGAATTAAGATTGCCTTTAACGGTGGATACATTTGAGTGTGTTGGAATCAAAATAACGCTATCCCCAGATAATTGTAGGTTATCGACCTTCCACGGTTAAAGACAACTTTTCCAGTTCCAATATCAGACATTCTCAAACAGTACAGTTCCAAAGAGTATATTTGTAATGGGGACCTTAATATACCGTAGACTGTAAAACATGCAGAAAGAAACTTAAAGATATCACAAATAGCCTTCAAATGACACAAATGGTAAGCAGCCCCACTAGGATAAGCAGCTCTTCTAGAGCCCATTGGATTTGATCTTCTCCACCAAACTGGACCGCATCACAAAAGCCTACATATTTCTACAATATTTTTTAAAGCTTAAGAAACAAAGTCACAACTCTGCTCCAGAAGGCAAATGACAATTTTTACCAAGAAATAATTAAAGCTGCAAAAGGATCACTAGACAACTTTGGGGGAAAAACTTAAAACACAAATGGACACGTTAATCTCTGACAACCTGGAAATAGGTAACTATTTTAACTAGAAACGGCAATGGCAGAAGCCATTGCGAGTGTCTGCCTAATGCAAAACAAAACACGCCTTTTTCACACGTCTATATAAAACCACAAAATCAAGTATAAATATGTCTCACAATCAGTGCTCACTGATTTGTAGAGTGCAGTCTTTGCATTTCTGCACATGTTCTGTACATGCCGATGCATGCCGATGATCTCACAAAGCCCTAGTTACCATGACGGTCTGCGTAATGCATGGCCGTTTCTGTACAGTTGCTACGACGATGATGTCACAACGTTCCAACATCACCAACATTCCGCCATTCTAAGAGACAGGGAAAATTTGAAGACGAATCCTGAAAAGATGACAAGACCGAGAATACCAAAAGCAAGTCCAGGAATCGCACGGGAAATATCTACAAACTGAACTTTGAATGACGAAAATCGGACAAGAAATTGCGACCTGTGAAAGCCAAGAGAGATGGAAACATCCAATGTTCCAAGACGAATCCTGAGAAAAATGACAAGGCTGAGGATTACCCGAAGGCAAGTCCAGGAATCAGAAGAGAATTATCTACAACCTGAACTTTGAATGATGTAAATTGGACAAGGAATCGACCTGTGCGGCCCGCCGAAAAACAGGGATAAATGTGGAAAATTTATAATAATAATAATAATAATAATATAATAAAATACCCTTGAACTACTAGTGACCGCCATTCTATGGAATGCAGTCACTCAATAAAATACACAACATATAGTCGACCGCATTCTAGAAATGCAGTCGCTCAATGAAAATTTCATTCAATCTGTACAAATGTTTAATATGAATTTCCCAGAAACACAGAAACAATGAAGTTGTGCTAAACAACCAAATGAGCTGAGTCTAGAGTTAACAAATGAATCAAAAGTAAAACCCTCTCCTCACAATCACTACAGACATGCATCCAAACTACTCCCCTAACAAGACTGATAAATCAATCAATAGCCAAAAACATCTTCCCAAAGCAAAAACCGCCACCGGTCACCCCAATCTTACAAAGCAGGAGATAAGCAGAATTTGAAAACTATAGGCCAATCAGTATTCTCCCTGTCATATCCGAGACCATCGAAAAAGTGGTAGTTGAGCAGCTCACTCAACATCTGGAGATCGAGGACCTTCTACAACCAAAGCAGTTTGGTTTTCCAACGAATCATTCAACAGAAACAAACTTGCCCGCCAATAACTCAATCTAGATACGGAATGGCAATGAAGGGTTGTGGGAGCAATCTTTCTAGATCTGCGCAAGGCATTTGATATATAGGTAGGCCACCTTATTCTACAGTCAAAATTAAATTAATAGTCTGTAAACACACTCTGGCGGGATCAAGTCCCTACTTAACAAAACGCTCCTAATGTGTCCACATCTCGTACGAATGCTTCTCACATTGGACTGCCACAAGGCTCAAACATTGGTCCACTTCTTTTTTCCCTATATATAAATGATCACAAAATGAGTGTGAGGAAGTAAATGTCCAAATGTATGCAGATGATGCAGACACTTTGGAGAAAGTAGCAAGGTGGCTTCAAGAGTCAAACACTAAGAAAACAGCAGCCATGTATTTTGTCAATAAATGTAAAAAAAGTGTCTTTTCCCAATGTTTCGGTGAATGGGGAGGCAAAACAAAATGTTAAGAGTTTCGCTACCTGGGTGTCACCTTAGATCCCACTCTTATCTTCAAAACACACATTAAGCAAATGTGCCTCCAATGCATTTAAAAGTTTTTATATTTTCGTTCTATTCATCCCTACTGACCACAAGAAGGGCGGTGGTGAAGCACTGAATGACTTGATACCAGCTACGTTACGAAGAATCCCGAGCACACACCTCACTGAGAAGAATCCGAGGATTCCTGGAGAACCACCAAGATGATGGGGAGCAGCCACATTGACGTTGTAGAATCTGGTGAAAGTCCAAGATGCAGCCTCGCATATAGTTCCCAATGGAACCCTTCATGGCGGCCCAGGAAGTGGAGACGCCTCTGGTGGAATGAGCCTTCACGCCAGGCGGTGGGGGGGGGCTCCTGCTATGCTGTAAGCGCGACAAATAAAATCAACGACCCAGTTCGAAAGACGGTGCCTGGATTATACCTGCTGTTGTCGCAATGTAGACTTGCAATGCCCTCACTGGGCACAACGACAAGAGCCTGTCCCTGTCCCTGCCCCCTCCAATTGGAGGTGCATTCCGAGCAAAGTCAAAGGCGGTTGCTATGAGAGCGGGACAACACCTTCGCAGAAACGTCGGATTCGGCCATAAAGTGACACCAGAAGCATCTGGGCTCCATCTGAGACATGCAGGACTGACAGAAAAGGCATGCAACTCACTAACTCGTTTCGTAGAGACAATGGCAACAAAGAACGTAGTTTTACCAGAAAGCCATTTGATGTCCCCCCCCTTTGCCAAGGGTTCAAACGAAGGTTGACACGGAATCCAAAACACGGACATGCATGCACAGCTGAGGGCCGCACAGAAAAAGCGAAACCAAGTCGGGGTGGAGAGACCACTCTCCTGGAGGGGGTTGTTGCCGTGAAAGAAAGTCTGCGACAGAATTGCTGTCTCCCGGCAGATACACAGCTCTCAGTGTGGACAGACGGGGCGCAGCCCATGTCAACAGATCTCGAGACACCTTGAGGAGCCAAGCCGATCTGACACATCCCTGATGGTTGATGTGATAGACCATGGAGGTGTTGTCCGACCGAACCAGAACGTGTTTCCCTCTCAGGTGTGGCAGAAAATGACTGAGAGCCAGATGAACAGCACGCAGCTCCAAAACATTGATGTGTTGATTCCTCTGAGACCAAACCCCTTGAACCATCCTGTGCTGCCACACCCCTCCCCATCCTGTGGTGCAGGAGTCGGTGCTAACCACCTCCCTGCGACACACCACCAAGCCCATGGGGACCCCTTCCGACAAGTACTGCCTGTCCCTCCATGGGGCCAGTGCATGCAAGCACTGCCACGTCACACGAAGCATTCACAGTTGGTGCTGCCTGGCATCCAGGTGGAAACTGTTCAGCCACCACTGCAGAGGACGCTATGACAGAAGACCGAGGGCCACAATGCATGTGACAGAGGTCAGCTTCCCCACAAATTGAAGAAACACGACATAAGCGTGCCAACTGCCAAGCCCGAAACGTAGGTCCATATTTTGAACATTGTCCAGGCAACGAAGAGACGAACAAGAAGTCTATTCCGAGAAATGTGGTCCTCTGGGATGGGACCAGGTTGCTCTTCTCACCCTGAAGCACAACCGGGTTACATGCGCAAGCAGGCGAGCCGTATCCCGGATAGTAGCCTCAGGGTTGCAACAAAGGAGCAGCCGAGTAGCTGAGCTGCTGATGGGAAAAATATCCGACGGCCGGCCTGAACGTTTCAATTTTGTGCCGTCACCAATTAGGGCCGACACAGTAGTGGAAACGCTCGTTAATTACAGGCAGTATCAAGCTGGTATAGAAGCCAAAACTGGGAGCAGGGGGCAATTAAGGTTAAGGCCAATTAAGGCCAATTAAGGTTCCGTTCGCCAGAACAGTTAGCAGCTTTTACGCTCGGTAAAACTAAGTAGGGGGCGCAAAAACGCAGCCCTAAAACCCCAGAAAAAAAAATAAACTGAATGTTCAGTGCCGCTAGCAACAACAAAGCTTATCAAAGCGGACATTGCGAAATAATGGGAAAGGGGCGCGTAAGCTGCCACCACCAAACAGGAAAAACACAAAACCAAAAATGGCTAATACCCAGAATCACCCAAAAACCCCAAAACACCATTAGCAATAGTGAAGCGCGTCAAAGAGAGCAAAACGTACCTGAAATGATGAGAGGGTGCGCAAACGCTGCCTTCACCAACCAGGAAAAACGCAAAACCAAAATGGCTAACACTGTTGGCAATAGCACAGCTGTGATAAGAAAAGTAATGAGGATGTGGGAAAGGGTGCGCTGCCTTCACCATCAATCCACAGCTAACGTCAACAGTTAGTTCAACCCGCAAGTCGTATGGGAATACCTTCAAATCTCCCAGCGAAATGTAAACAGTCAAATGGAGTGATAGATGGCGGGGGAATATATTACTTCCAGGGTCACTGGTGTGACTCTATTGGTATTACTACTTGAACTGCACATGTGCGAAGAGAACATTCAGTGCTTCAGCACCGCCCTTCTGGCAGTCAGTAGGGATGAAATAGAACTACATTTGCACAAACGGCCTTCTCCTATAACACAATAAAGGAGTGGAACAATCTCACTACTGAACTAAAAAGTCAAACAAACTATTCAACATTCTCTGTGGAACTTAGATTGGCTTTTGGAACAATCAAACTTGTCAGCATTAATGATTAAACATTCTCCCCCTTAAAATAAGTCTAATGTAGCACTTTGTCAACCGTTTTATGACATGCAACACCAAATGCTGCGGAAATGTGTGCGTAATATGTATAAATATGTTAGTGACGTGCATTCAGGGGAGGCAGGGGAGGCAGAGCCTCACCTGTAAATCTTGGGAGAAAAGCGGTAATATAATAAATGTTAATATTTGTCATCTGGTATGCATTATAAACGCCCTTTCCCTTTGAATCCAATATGGAATAATATTTTTTTGAATCAAGAATATCAGAATTCCCGCATGTCCCGTAACTCCCGTTCAAATACAGGGAGGAGGGGCACTGTGAGGCAGCACCGCGCTCTGCTGCCCGGTGCACAGTGTAATGCCTCACAAACTGTGCTGTATGCGATGCAGATACTGTGTCACTGTCCCTCTGTATCTAACAAATAAAACACCCTGACGATATGCTCTGTACTTCCATATTCTGGATAATGTATGAAATGTATTTCTGAAACGTGTTTCGCAGATTCATGATAAAACAGCAGTAAAAGTTCACTTGGTGAAGCAAACAATACACCTGACTCATGGCAGAGGGCGCTCCTGAGCCCGTGGACTGCTGCGCTATCTTCTTCATTCTTTAACTTGTTTATTTCTTATTTACAATCCGGTTTATTAAAATGTAAAGGTAAGACCATAAACTTTTATTAATTTTGGCTTGAAATAGGCTGGAATTTGGCTCAATTGGAATTAGTTTTGACCTTTCAATCAGGGACTGAAGATGGAAATGAGCTATTTAGCTGTAATCTGGTGCGGAACATCTTAGTTTTTTGCAAGCTAAATGTCTGTACATCATCCCTTCAAATAAAGTTGGTGCTGCTTTACACAGTCAGGGAACTTCTCTGCAAAAGTTTCTCCGCCGTTCCGGTACTGTCGGTATGGGGTACAACATCTTGTTTATGCCAGAGAGTTTTTGTTAGCATTGCGACACAATGGGGACACGCCACCAAGCGATTTAAGGGTGGATTTGAGGAGAAAGCTTCGAAGAAGACACAATCGTCCTCCTCTTCCTTCTGTTATCTTGAGCAATGTTCGTGCACTGCCTAATAAAATGGATGAGCTGCGGCTTGACAGCCGCTACTTGCATGAATTCAGGGAAACGTGCGTCATCGTGCTGACGGAGACCTGGGGAGGAGACACCCAAGAGCCTGATCCAACTGGAGGGATTCACCTGTGTGAGAGCCAACAGGGAACTTTCAACTTTCGGGCAAATCTAAAAGTTGGAGGGGGAATCTGTATCTATATCCGTAACAAATGGTGTAACCAGATCACTGTGAGAGAGCCGTCCTGTGGTCCAGACCTGGAAAGGCCTCCCGTTACGCCCAGTTTATCTACCGAGGGAGTTTGTCAATATTATCTTAAGCAGTGCATACATCCTCCGACCGCAAATGCGTCCGTAGCCACCAACCATCTGGCGGACTCCTGGAGCGCCAGTGTTCATACTGGGAGATTTTAACCACGTGCGGCTGGAGCATGCCTTACCGGGGTTTCACCAATACGTCAAATGTGCCATGCGTAATGAGAAGGCACTGGACAAATGCTATACGCTTATAAAGCTAAATCTCTGCCTCCTCTGGCCAATTCGGACCATGTTACTGTACACCTTTTGCCCACATAAAAAACTGCTCTGAAATCTGCAAAATCAGTTAAAAAAACTGTCATGAAATGGACAGATGACACTGTTGAGACACTGAAGGGATGTTTTTCCTGTACTGATTGGAGTGTGTTTCATAAATTAGAATTGAATGAGGCAACGGATACGATTACAGATTACATACATTTTTGCATTGACTCCATTGTCCCAAAAAACACACTGACACACTTCCCCAACAACAAACCTCCCGTAACAAAGGAGGTAAAAAGTTGCATAAATCTGAAAAAGTTAGCCTTCAAAAATAAAGACCGAGCTGGATTACTTGTGGCTTTATGAAAGAAGTCAGTGGTTATCCCTATCCCAAAAGTCCACTGTCCCCACAATGACAAGGACTTTAGACCTGTAGCTTTGACTTGTATTGCAATGAAGTGCCTGGAAAGAATCATGATTGACAATCTAAAAGCAGATGTCTCATTCGTTACTGATCCACTACAGTTTGCTTATAAGTAAGGCAGTGATTAGTGTGTCTCACTTTATCTTAAAGCACCTGGATGCACCAAAGGTTACGCCAGAGTGCTATTTGCAGACTTTAGTTCTGCCTTCAATACAGTGTAGCCTAGGTTAGCGGTTAAAAAGCTGCAGAAGATGAATGTAAATCCATGCTTGATTAAATGGTTATCCTCATTGCTGACAGATAGGACACAACAAGTGAGGCTAAATGGCACTTTTTCTAAGGCAATATCTTGTAACAATGGGGTACCACAAGGGGCAGTGAGCTCACCAGTGCTTTTTACGCTTTACACAAACAGTTGTCAAAGTAGCCATAGCCAAAACAGAATTGCAAAGTTCTCAGATGACACAATTATTGTTAGTCTATTATCTGCAGTGGACAGTCCATCCGTTTACTTTGATGAGGTGAAAAAATTTAAGGCCTGGAGTGATGACCATCATCTGCTCCTAAACACTTTAAAGACAATAGAGATCATTTTTGTTCCTTGGAATGTAACTGTAAATGACCCTCTGGTTATTGGCAGCAGGCAGATGGAAGTAGTGAATTCAATAAAGTAATTCACATTGACAACCAGTTCAAATGGAGTGATCATGTCGAGCAACTTTGTGGTAAATTGGCCCAAATACTTCACTTCTTGATGAGGCTGAGGTTGTTTGGTGTCAGTTCTAAAATACTGAACACCTTCTACAATGCTGTGTTGGAGAGCCTAGTGAGGTATGACATGGCTGTGGGTTAGCTGTATGGTACATTAACTGTGAGGGACAAAACTTCTAAAGCGCCTCAATTTAGCCATGAAGATTATTGGCAACAAGGACCACCCATCTTTGCAGGCAATGTTTGAGGAATCTACACTCAGGCTCGCAAGGAAAATCTCTGGTGACCCCAATCACTTCTTGTTTTCTGAGTTTGAACTCTTGCCTTCAGGTAGACGTTTTAGATCCATTAAATATAAAACAAACTGCTACAGGTTCTCCTTTGTCCCTACTGCAGTAGCACTTTTAAACAAGAATAGTTGATCCTTGTTGATGAACAAGGTAAACTAACATTTGTGCTTGTGATTTAAATTATTCGATGATTGCATGGGTGTAAATGCATAAATACTCTCTTTAGTAAATACTTTACTGCCGTTGTAATGACTGGGACTCAGAGGATTTTTATGAAATTCTACTGATAGTGGATGTACAAATTGTAACTTATTGATATTGTCTGTTTATTATATATACCTGTGTGCTGTACTGCGTTTAGGTGGTGACGGGCTCATGAACCACATAGTGTGCAGTATTTTTATCTTTTTGGAAGTTGATATTGTATATGCTGGAATATTGATTGAATTATGATTGTATGTAATGTCCTGAGTGATTGTGTTGTGTCTGAGTTTATGTCATGCAGCAAGTGGTACTGTAGCCCAAGACAAATTTCCTCCCAGGGATAATAAAGTTTACCTTACCTTAAAGACTACACTAAACTATAGACCTCTGCATTAAAAAGTCTTGAGTATTTGAAATGAATGAATCTCATTCTCAATAAAAAAAATTGTCAATCAAATTACTACCAGAAATGTATGTTGTTTTTTTTCACCTTTTTTTGAATATGATTATTTTGCTGGGGAAAAAAAATTCAAAAGCCAAAAACAATATCAAATATCAGTATGTTTATTGATTTGATTTTATTAACAATCTTTATTTAAACCAGAAAGTCCCATTGAGATTTAGCATCTCTTGGCTTAGCAATACTTGGTGAGCAAACTCCACAAAGAAAGGCCCTACACTGCACCACTGTGCTGTTTGAAACCCTAACCCTATTTTTGGAACACAATTCATTATCAGTATACTCTAGAAAAAAGTTTGTGAGTTTGTGTAAGCAGGCGGTGTGCCAGCGGTGTGCCAGCGGTGTGCCAGCGGTGTGCAGGGAGTGTCAGACCTTTCTTCATGTTGCCCTCCAGTATGGCCCTGTGCCTGAAGATGAGGGTGTAGAACACAGCCTGACAGGCGCTGTAGAAGGGACCGTGTAGGTCCAGATCACAGTACTGTTTGTCCACAGAGTCCTGAGAGTCCAGGTACAAGTGGATCCAGGACACCAGCAGGTCTAGGCACGCCCGCACCGTCCTGAACACAGCACAGCGCACTCTTCATTATATAGTTACAAATACTGTATCATCCAACCACAGATCCTAATCTCAAGTGCATATTTTGCTTTGTTTGGTGGGATAATATCCTTGGTAAATAATTTTCCTTTTTGAAAAAGTGTAAAATTCAGTTGAAAATCAGTGCTGAGTTCCAAAAAGGACCCCTTGTATCTACATTATGTCACTAAAAATTCAATTTGAATTTGCAGGAACAATGTACGTCTAAGGAACACAATTTTCGGAGAATTGAAATGTCATTTAAGAAAATAAAGATGTTGCCATACATTTTTATTTGTCAGATAATAATTATTGTGCAAATTAATTTTCCTGGATTTTTTAAATCGGGCAATTTTCCAGGTAAATCTCCAGGACTAATTAATGAAATGGTTATGTGTGAATAAAGCCGGAAAATTGCCAGAACCACTGCTTGTTTCTTTGGTTATGACCTTGGTTTCCATGGTTACACTATGCAGTTAAGTTCCATTTTCATTCAATTGAAATGATGCAGTACATTGTTGTAGTGATAGAATACAGAGAAAAATGCCAGGTTAAGTGTGAACGGGGCAAACCGTACCTGTTCTGGGACTGTCCCAAAACTCGCACTAGGCATTACACACTTGACTGAAGTGTGCATTTTCTGAAAGTGCACAAAGTGTGTGAGTGCAGGAGGTAATCAGGAGAATTGGGACAGTCCGCACTTCAGAGAGCTGCTAACGGGGTAAAAAAAAACAGCAGTGTAAAACAGATGCCAGTGTGTAAAATTGCAGTTGAATTAATCACAAAGCCACAGCTCAGTTTAGTTTGGATCATTTGTTGAACTGTTTGTTGACAATCAGATTTATTTAAAATATCATCAGTTTAACTGTTATGACATTCCTTTCCATTGCTGAAGCGCTGTGCCGTTTGAAAACATCCCAATGAAATGCATTGAGGGAAATGCACTTGCCTGAAGTTAAAATCGCTCCAAACCTGCTTGAAGTGCGGCTCAAAACATTGTAAAGAATTTGGACACCCTGCACACTCCAGCGGCTCGATGTGAACGTGCATTTGAAGTGCACAGGTACGAGTGTTGGGACACGGCCTATGCCTGAATGGGGGTCAGTACTGACACTTCTGGCAATCTGCACATGGCAATTTGCTCGGAATTATTTGTGAATAGGAATTGAGACTAGCTGTAGCCCATGTTTACAATATGATTGGTTAGATTTTTAAAATAAAAACTTACATATAATTTTGTTAAATATACATATTTTTAAATAGCCTGACATATTTACTTAATGCATTCTAAGCTCTGACTAATTTGAAAAAGATGCCCAGATCTTGCTCACACATTGTACTAGTAATCGAGTCATCTAGTTGTTTTAAGATTAAGGTACACTTTATTGTCCTCTGCATTTGACCCATCCTTCAATGCAGCAGGGACAACCATTCAGGAACAGTGGTTGCTGAGGACATCTGGAGAATTTTACTTCACTTTGGTGCATGTTTGGAGTTGAAGGGGGAAACCGGAATACTCTTACTACAAACATCACAATGAGTACCGATAGCTGTGGACAAAACTACGATCGTTTTACTTTGGCGAAATAGATGTTGCACTTACACAATGGGGATGAATTTGGCGCGGGCAAGAAAGCTTCCCATGTAGCCAAGAGCAGTCTGCCGTAGCACTGTGGCCTGGGACGGGTTCTGAACCAGCTTCCAGAGGTGCTCCAGGAAGGCTTCGGACAGAGACTGAAACACAAGAGTCAATGCTGTCTCTGCACCATGTACAAACACCTTCTCATGTGGAATCCTTGTATTAGCTCAGCATTTCATGTTTAAGTTTTCTCTCAAAGGTTAAAGTGGCCATATCATGAGGCTTTAATTGGCTTTTAAACATGCTTTTGGTCACTCTCGCATTAGTATTAATAGTATACGTTTTCTAACTCAATTTCTACATTTTGAAAACTAAAGAAACATGATGCAAAATACAACTCAAGGTAGGTTTTTGTTGAGGTGACAACAATTGATACAGTCGGATTCTGAGGGGACGCCTACTAACGAAAGGTTCGAACATTAATTCGTATGTAAAAGCTGCTCTGTCAGCCACTGTTTAACACAAGAGCCAGCACGGACCGTAGGATTTATACCGTGCCAATTACAGATGTAAGGATATTGGCGATATCACGGTAGCAAAATTGTCACGATATCCCTTCAGCGGAATAAACGAAGATAACAAATCCCATGAGCCTTTGTGCCGCTTCACCGTCACAGGGCAGTTTGAGCCAATAGGATTGCACATTACATGCCTTCCACACTCACGTTAACAACAACAGTTGCATGTGGGCAGCGTTTGCAAAGAACAACTAATGGATTAGAGAGGAAATCCAAGCAGAGACTGTGCAAAACCCTGCAGCTACGAAGTCCCAGATTTGGTTTCACCAAGACAACAAGCGCTATAGGAGAAAAGGAGACGACAGCGTGGTACTCCTGGATCTATTAAATACTAATTTAATATAAACTTTACTGCACAGTTTTGATTGGGCCTTCACCTTTTTATTACAAAAGTATTTGTACTCCTGGAACTTTTCCACATTTTGCCACATTACAACCACAAACTTAAATACATTTTATTGGCAACCAAAACGACAAACGATGAATACTAAACTGAAAATTGCGACGTGCAAAAGTCAATACTTTATGGAATCGCCTTTCTCTGCAATTACAGCTACAAGTCTTTTGGGGTATGTCGCTACCAGCTTCGCTCACCTACAGACCGACACAACCCTAATCCTTTGCTAAACAGCTCAAGCTCAGTCAGTTTTGATGGACAGCGTTTGTGAACAGCAATTTTCAGCTCTTGCCACAGATTCTTAATTGGATTTAGGTCTGGACTTTGACTGGGCCATTGTAACACATGAACATGTTTTGTATTGTAGCACTGGCTACAGTTTAGGCCTGTTGTCCTCTGAAGGTGAACCTCAGCCTCAGTCTCAAGTCTTTGCAGACGCCAACAGGTTTTCTTCCAAGATTGCCCTGTATTTGGTTCCACCCATCTTCCCATCTGAGCAGCTTCCTGCTGAAGAAAAGCAGCCTCACAGCATGATGCTACACCACCATGTTTTACAGTGGGACAGAGGTGTGTGTCAGAGTCATAGGACCAGTTAGACCAAAAAGTTTCATTTTAGTCTAATCAGACCAGAGCACCTTTTTCCACATGTTTGCTGTGTCCCACACGTGGCTTCTGGCAAACTGCAAACAGGACTTCTTATGGCTGTTTTTCACCAATGGTTTCTTCTTTCAACTCTTCCATAAAGGCCAGATTTGTGCAGTGCATGACAAAGAGTTGTCCTCTATCCACCGGAGCTGTGGATCTCTGCAGCTCCTCCAGAGTTCCCATGGGCCTCTTGGCTGCCTCTCTGGTCAGTGCTCTCCTTGTTCGGCCTGTAAATTTTGGTGAACGGCCATGTCTAGGTAGGTTTGTAGTTGTGGCATTCGCTTTCCGGATGATGGATTAAACAACAATGAATTACTCACTGAGATGTTGAAAGTTTGGGAAATCTCTTTATAACCTATCCTTCTACACAGCTTTCTCCCTGACCTGTCTGGTGTGTTCCTTGGACCTCATGATATTTGCTCCCCAGCATTCTCTGAACAAACTTCTGTGGCCTTCACAAAACAGCTGCATTTATACTGAGATTAGATTACACACAAGTGGACTCTATTGAATCATTCGGTCAACATTCAATCGTTCAAGAACCATCAGGAAACTCCCAACAGCAATAGATTGCTCTCAGGGAAAAGGAAGTGGAACAAATGTTCTTGCTGCACTTTTCCCATTTCGTTTTAATCTGTAAATTATGTATGCATTTCCTTCCACTTCAGAATTGTCTGTAGTTTTGTATTGCTCATTCACAAAAATGTCCAATAAATTATATTTCATGTTTCAGGAGTATGAATGCCTTTACGAGCCACTGTATTGAATGTCTTTTTAGAGCACAACACAAACGACAGCTTTATTCAAAGTACTTCACTGAACAGGAAAATGTGAAAAATATACATAAGCAATACAATTAAAACTAGTTTTTTTTCATAGTCTTGTCTAATTATTCCACCAGACTTTAGAAAACAAATTACTGAAAAATGGAGGCGGCTTTTTCTTCTTAAAACCAAGCGTGCTTGGCAAATAGCACAGATATGCAAAAATACTGCCCATGATCTGGACCTCACACATTGCTGGTGCCAAACATTTTGGGCATGGGACACACATCCTTGTTGACTGTGTGAAACCTGGCGGCCTAAAAAAACAGTGGTTAAGGCATCATGGGCAATGTGGACAAGGCTAATGTGTTTAACGGATTCTCCAACCGTTATGACAATGCATTCTCTGATCACCTCCCAGAGGTCTCTACAGCAGAGCGGCAGCCAAAAGCCAAAGCCGCAGGGTCCTGATAACGAGAGCTCCAGAGTCCTGAAAGCTTGTGCCCCCCAGTGCAGCGGAGTTCTGCATCAGATCTTCAAGCCTGAGTTTTCAGAGAGTCCCCCTGTGTGGGGAAGACGTGGGGCTTGGATCCTGTACCGAAAACGACGCATCTTAGCATCCCCAAGGACTAAAGGCCCTTGGCACTGATCTCCGACGTCCTGAAGACTGTAGAGCAACTTTTCTTGGAGCAGTTGCGGCCTATGGTGCAACTATATATGCAACATCTACGGGAATCCCATCCAGTTCGTCTACCAGCAACACCTCGGAGCGGACGACTACCTCATCCACTTGCTCCAAAGAGTCTACGGCCGCCACTTCTTGTGGCAAGCTGGAGTTCAATGCCCAGAAGGCAGTGGAGATGGTCGTGGACTTCAGGAAAGTCACAGCCCCCCAGCCCCCCCTCATCATGACAGACTCCCCATCCGTGGACTCCTTCAGCTTCCTCGGTACCCATCACCCAGGACCTCAAGTGGGAGCCCTCCATCAGCTCCCTCATCAAAGAAGGCCAGCAGAGGATGTACTTCCTGTGGCAGCTGAGGAAAGCAAGCTGCCAGTGCAGATGATGGTGCAGTTTTACACGGCATCATGTGGTTCATCCTCACCTCCTCCATCACGTGTGGTACGCTGGAGCCACAGCCAGGGACAAACAGAGACTCAGCGCATTGTGCGCTTCTGCTAAGAAGGTGATCAGCTGCAGACTTCCATCTCTGCAGGACCTGTACGTCTCCAGGGCTCTGGGACGAGCAGTTCGGATCACTGCTGACCCTTCTCACCCTGGACATGGTCTATTTGAACCACTCCCCTCAGGCAGGCTACGGTCCATCCGGACCAGAACCTCCCGCCACAAGAACCGTTTCTTCCCCTCTGGCGTTGGACTTTCTGCACTAAATCTGTAAATGTAACTGTACATTTTGTGTGCATACTTTTTATCTTATAGTGCATTTAAATTGTTTTTCTTTAATGCATGCCTTATTTGATTTGATCTTGCTTTTATTATTGTTCCTTGTTGTATGTTGCACCAAATCACTAAATCAAGTTCCTAGCCTGTGAATTTTGTTCACTGACAATGGCAATAAACCTTTTCTGATTCTGATTCTGAAATTCAGTTGTGACTCAACTTGAATTAGTTATGTTTAAGATACGCAAACTGCCAGGAAAGGTCTTGAAGGATCAGGAATATGAAGTAGGAATTAAACTGCGTTTTTCCACGCTAGATCCTTACTATGACGCCTTGCATACTGTATCAATATCACATGGTCAAAAGCTCCAGAAAGGCCATTTAGCATGATATTTGTCCTTTAAGGCACGTAGACATGTTTAAAAACTGAAGCTGGATTTTTTTTAAAAAGCAATTGCAAATCTAAAAAAACTATCTGCAGAACATTACAAAATGCAATTGTATGTGTTTTTACTTAAACTGTTCCTTACACCATGTTGCATGTTGGTGTGGTGGATGAGTGAGAGCAGAGGTACTGACCAGTCTGAAGCTACAGAGGTAGAAGAGGGCGTACTGGACGTGAGAGCAGGCGTGTGTGGGCAGGATGACCTTATCGAACACGGCCAGCAGGTCTCTGTACAGCTCCTTGGTCCGGTCCAACTGCAGAGCGCCTGCACACATCATACCACAACAATCACGCCTCTGTTACTAAATTATGGCACAGATTTCTGGAGCAAACCTGAAAAATATCATTTTACCTTGGTTCTGCCAGATAAGATGTTGAACTTTGAAATAACTAGCCACAGGAAACAAAAACTGGCACAAATAGTAACCATAAACAAGGTCAAACGTATTTTTGTTAAAAGGGCTGTACTTCATTTTCACTCTTTCAAATGTGAAAATCGAACTTACAGTGGCAGGGCTGAAAAAATTTGGAATTTTTTACATTAACATTAAGACTGCACTTAAATTTGCGAATTATGTTTTACTAGTATTCTGTACAAAGTTCCCATTCTAAACATTTCCAGACGCCAGTGTTGCCACTATACTACAATTTCAATTAAAAAAAAGAAAAAAAATACTAAGCTTCTTAGCTCCTGCCAGTCTTTATTTGCCAGTTGTGACCATTCAAAAATGTATTTAGTTTAAATTGCATTATATCCTGTAACTCTTGTAACAGCCAGGGACAAACAGAGACTACAGCGCCCTCTGCTGGAGCCACAGCCAGGGACAAACAGAGACTACAGTGCATTGTGCGCTCTGCTGTGAAGGTGATCGGCTGCAGACTTCCATCTCTGCAGGACCTGTACGTCTCCAGGGCTCTGGGACGAGCAGGTCGGATCACAGCTGACCCTCTCACCCTGGACATGGTCTATTTGAACCACTCCCTCAGGCAGGAGGCTACGGTCCATCCGGACCAGAACCTCCTGCCACAAGAAGTTTCTTTCCCTCTGGCATTGGACTCATGAACACTTCTTAAACACTCTGCCACTTTAACCAATTTAACCCAATCACTCACTGCACTGTCACTTTCTGCACTACAACTGTAAATATAACTGTAATTCTTGTGTACATAGTAAGTCTTTATCTTATACTGTAGTAAATTTGTTTTGTTTCTTAATGCATTCCCTTTTGATTTCATATATGTTGTTTTTAATATTGCTCAGTGTTTTTATGTTGCACCTTAATCCCAAAACAAGTTCCTATGTTTGTGAATTCTGTTCATTGACAATGGCAATAAACCCTTTCTGATTCTGAACTCTACTCTATTCACGAGGCCAGTACATGAGTTTTGCCATCACAGTAACGCTAAGAACAATTAGCATGCTAAAAGCACACCTTCTGGTTCTGGGACAAATGGGAAAATAAATCAGGCACAGTCTCTTTAAACAGCCAATTCTACCTTAGAATTCTGTCCACTAGATCAATTTTTAAACTATGGGCCAGTTTAGAATATTGTACATGTGAACAGAACCTAGTGCATACTGAAGATGCCACGTGGCAAATAAGTGCAGAGATAATAATGCATCTGGCAAACCACACTCAGACCCCTCAGACTACAGAGCACAGTGATTGTCCTGACACACTACCGTTGACATGGCAGCCATCTTTGATGTAACGCCAGGAGCACAGCCATGAGCGTGTCCAGCCGCTCAGCCAACGGGTGGGCCATGATTGAGGAGGATGGGGGAGCAGGGAGGTCCTCATCCTGAAACACAACAGAGCTCACAACCTCCACACTCACTTTTCACTCAAACTCACACAGGCAGGACACTGAAAATTACAAGTACATAGAGCAGTTACAGGTATAACAGTCCAGTCTGAATGTAGCTCGCGGTTCACTTCTGCACTAGTGCAGACCTCAATGTGTGAACTGATTGTTCAGCCGCACGGGGTACTGGGGATGAATCCAAACAGGATGAGAAGTTCCACTCAACATGGCGCTCCCATTGGCTGCAGCCAGACGCTTCTTAGGCCCATTGTTCCCTAGACCAGTGGTTCTCAAACTATTTCAGTTGAGACCCCCAACAATAGGTGTTCACGACCCCCAACAACTGCTGGTGTTCGCGAAAAAGTGTTTGCTGCTTCCTGATTTCTTTTTTTTCTTTTTTTTTGGCAGTGGCTTTTGTAAATGTTTCAGATCATCAAACAAATATAAATATTAGTCAAAACAAACACAAGTAAACATAAAATGCAGTTTTTAAATGAATGTTTTTATTATCGAGGGAAAACAAACTCCAAACCTACACGGCCCTGTGTGAAAACGAGTTTTCCCCCCGCTTTCAGGACCTGGAAGACTTGCTGTGATAAATGGAAGCCATGAACTCTACTGTAGTCCAAAAAATCCTGAAGAAGAATGTTGTGTTCTGCAGCAGGACAATGATCCAAAACTCCAGCAAGTCCCCCTCTTATATGACTGAAGAAAAAAGACTTTAGTGTGGCTTAGTCAAAGTCCTGACCTGAATCCTATCGAGAAGCTGTGGAATGACCTTAAAAATGCAGTTCATGCTCCGAAAACCCTCCAATGTGGGCTGAATTACAACAATTCTGCAAAGATGAGTGGGCCAAAATTCCTCCATAGTGCTGTAATACTCACTGCAAGTTATCACAAATGCTTGATGGCAGAAGTGTGGCCCTAATAGTTATTAGGTTTTAGGGGGCAATCACTTTTTTCACACACGGCCATGTCAGTTTGGATTTTGTAATACCTTAATTAAAAAACTGCATTTGTGTTTTCCTTGTTTTCACGTATATGTAATGTATGTATGTGTATGTATATATGTGTGTATGTTATATGTGTGTGTGTGTGTGTGTGTGTGTGTGTGTGTGTGTGTGTATATATATATAGACACAGTATATATATATAGACACAGTATATATAATATATATAATATATTATATATATAATAATACATATTTATATATATATATAAGTATATATATATATATATACACACACACACACACACAGTATATATACTATGTATACATACACTAGTATATATATTTACTATATTACTATATACAGTATATATATACTATATATACACACACATACACACATACATATATACATACATACATATACAGTGGAAAAATACATTTATAGATGCTGTTAACTGTGTGTTACCATGTCAAAGAGCGCCTCCTCTGGCTGCTGGTGCATAGCGTTCTCCTCAGCCTCCTCAATGTCGGTCCGTGAGGCGCTCACCTAAGAGGACAAATAGCTCAGACCTGTTCTGCTGCAGCAGGTTCTCTCTGTACTCACACACACAGGCAACACTCACATCTAGCTGGATCATCTTGTCGATGATGATCTCCAGGATGTCTCTGCGCACAGACGGGATGCACACGGTCACCCGCAGCAGGTTGTGCACATAGCACTCCTGGTGGACAAAAGTGCAGCGTCAGGAGAAGAGCAACGAAGGGGTCAGCTCTCTGCTTCCTCCTTTTGAGCTTTGTAGCACATTCCGATTGTTTGTAATAAGTGTACCGATGTGTAAACCATATGTAATTAAATGAAAAAATATGTATATTATACAACACATAAATAGAAGCTTTTTCAGAGTGTTGAACATGAGATCATAATTTAAAATGTTTTATTTCATTTCATTGCTTCATTTCTCTGAACATTGTTTAATCTGCTTCGAGGCAACTTCTGTTTTAGGGCATTACAAAATTAAATTGAATTGAACAATGAACCTGCAGCAGATTGACATTTACATGTTTTGATTTTTGAAAAAAGTGGCAATGTGACATTTTAGAGTAAAATAATGATGGAGGAACACTGTTGTAACAAGGTTAATAGCTCATTAAAGATGATTTTGTATACATTTGGAAAGGCAGTGGAAAGCAGTCTCACCAGAGTCCTTGAGGACTTCTGGATGAAGGGGAACTTTTCCTGCAGGATGGGGGTCAGGAAGCGGCCCGTCCTAGCAAAGACAAACACAGGTTACAGTGCCCCCTGAAGTCCTTCTGAGACACACACAATAAATGGTGATGCATATACAGAACATGACTTACGAAGGCACGTATCTAGAGATGAGCTGCAGCGCCTGGTGACACTGCTCAAAGTTTCTGGGCAGATCTGTAAAGAAACAAACATGTTATTCAGGTAAATGATGTTTTCCCCATTGACCAGCAGTACTTCTCCTCTGCCGTGCTCCTCTGCAGGATTGTGTTAAACCAGGTGTCCACTACACAATTTATTTCCTCTCACAAGACTTATGGATTCACACTACAAGATGTGAGGAATTAAAAGTGGTAAAACAGAACCCTTTGAGAACAGTTCTAAGTTTAGTCCTTGTTCTGTCTCACCCTACGACCTACGACCCACGATTTTGAGCTACGAATCAAGATTTTCCACACAATCATAAATCTTTCTCCGCAGACAACCAAAGCAGTGCAGTGACACCCAGCGATACGCTTAATGTGCAGATAACAAGTTTATTTGATTTTAATTCAACTAAATAACAAAATATGAAAACACCTTTACTTGTCAAATAATACATTCTGTTAGACTAGTGACATGAGCATGGTTTATGTGAAAAGTGTGAAATAGCTAAATCTAATTTCTAATCTTTATTTCAACTGCGTTAGTGAAATGAGTCAGAGGCATTTTAAAATGTGTCCATGAATGTGTGATGTATGATGGGCTTACTTTCGTCTTCATCGTCTGAGTCTGAGAAGTCCACTCCTCCTTCACTCACGGTAACTCGCTCTGAACACACACACACACACACACACACACACACACAGGTGAGTGACAAACTATGCGAGGGGAGCTGTGCATCAGCATAGTCCTGGCACCTCACAGTAACGTTACAATAAGATGTGTGATGTGAGCTATCTCACGTGATACTAATAAGACGGTAAAGCCATGTATGTCAGTGTAATAGCTCAAATACATGAATTCATTCTTTCATTACGAAGCGTGTTCTTCTATCATAGTGGTATCTAAATGGATATTGAGTATGGGGATCCAAAATTTGATGTAACTACTAATAAATCCAACCAACAATTGTTGTATTTTGTTAATACATTTTATATGTAAATGTGCTCCATCCAGAAGCCTTGAGTCACCATATTTCCCTCTTTATGTATTTAAAAATGTACAATAGACTAGGGCAAGGCCATATCATACCTTTCAGGGTGATAGCAGTATGGTTTTGAGTGAGGATATGAAATTGAAATATCGGGATAAAATTTTGATGAAACTTGCATGCGCAGTGGCATTGTTTACATCACATGGAGCGAGAAGCATTTCCGCATCGGCTGAAGAGAAGGAGAAAGCAAATTGACTGACAGACAAACTAAAATGTGTAAGTTTTGGGATTCTTTTACGCTTTGGAGGAAAGATATTTCTTAAATATAACAAGTCATCTTTAGGTTTTCACCACGGTGCTGAGTGAAAACATGAGGCAGCCCCATCAGTGCTGAAGACACTTGACATGGACCAACTGGTCAAATTTGGAGAGAATTTAGTTCCTGATCAAACCAAAGAAGATAGTCCCACTCTGTGCAGTGAGAGGAGTTTGTGTCTGAGCCGCTGCTGCGATGACTGTGCAGCTCGTGTTTCTCTGCACCGTGCCACGTTATCAGCCCAATGCAGAGTGAGCGCACTGTCTGACTCCTCACTAACTTTAATTCACTAGTTCACTGTTCACAGTCACTGGGTTGAGATCGTCCATGTCATGTTAAGTGCAGACACACAGTACTGCAGGGCTCACATCAAGTTAGATATTTCAACTTAAAAGCAGGCAGATGTTGCATTAGACTGCAGTGTCACAATGCACTATTAGCATAAAATTATAGCTTTAAAAAGGTATATCAGAAAGGGTGTGTTGTTAAATTGAAAAGAAATTGTTCCTTTTTTGAATTTGCACCAATAAAGTTGTGCATTTTTGAAGTATTTTGTCTAGCATCAATAATATCGTTATAGTGTCGAAAAAGATTCAGTTGTCGTCATCTGGACTCTGTTTTAGAAAAAACGAAACGTTTCAACTCTCATCCAAGAGTCATTCTCAATCAGTGAAACAAGTCTGAGAACTCCTGTTTTTTTAACCTACTCTGTGAGAGCCCTGCCCACAGGGCGGGACCTCCTGCTAATGGCCCATTGAAATATGAGTTTGAAATGTTAGCTTTGTGACAAGTCCTCTGCAAACACATGACCATGTGTCACAAAACGTGGCAGGATTGAGACTTCAAGCCCTGATAAAGAGTGACTTACTGGGAATGAAGTGTGCCACCACCATGCTGAGGCAGGAGCACAGGTACACGGTCTGAGCAGACACCAGGTTACTAAGGAAGGCGAGGTACTCCTCCACCACGAGTTGACTGCGGCCCACCCATGGGAGTCGCTGGACACACAAGCACACGACGGGTCAGGTAAAGTGTGCCTTAACCTTAGAATGAAAGGTGCTGCTCCTTTGGGTGCTTTTCAGGACTTATTCTTGTGGTTTCGTTGTCATAAAAAGGAAACGGATGACTATAGTATATCAGAAAGAGTTTAGAATCAGAAAGAGTTTATTGCCATTGTCAATGAACAAAATTCACAATTTCACAAGCAACATAGGAACTTGTCTCGGCCTTAAGGTGCAACATAAAACACTGAGCAATAATAAAACACATATATTCAATCAAAAAGGGCATGCATTAAGAAACAATTTAAAATTACAATACAATAAAAATAGGCATTTCTATGTACACAAGAGTTATAGTTAGATTTACAGTTTGAGTGCAGAAAGTGACAGTGCAGTGAGTGGTTGAATATTTGCAGTTAAAGTGACAGGTGTTTTGAAGTGTTCATGAGTCCAACAGGCAGAGGGAAGGAAACTATTCTTGTGGCGGGAGGTTCTGGTCCGGATGGACCGTAGCCTCCTGCCTGAGGGGAGTGGTTCAAATAGACCATGTCCAGAGTGAGAAGGGTCAGCGGTGATCCGACCTGCTCGTCCCAGAGCCCTGGAGACGTACAGGTCCTGCAGAGATGGAAGTCTGCAGCCGATCACCTTCTCAGCAGAGACGCACAATGCGCTGTAGTCTCTGTTTTGTCCCTGGCTGTGGCTCCAGCGTACCACACGGTGATAGGAGGAGGTGAGGATGGACTCAATGATGGCCGTGTAGAACTGCACCATCATCTGCACTGGCAGCTTGGCTTTACTCAGCTGCCGCAGAAAGTACATCCTCTGCTGGGCCTTCTTGATGAGGGAGCTGATGGAGGGCTCCCACTTGAGGTCCTGGGTGATGGTGTTGCCCAGGAAGCGGAAGGAGTCCCACGGTGGTGATGGGGGAGTCTGTCATGATGAGGGGGGGCTGGGAGGCTGTGGCTTTCCTGAAGTCCACGATCATCTCCACTGTGTCTTCTGGGCGTTGAACTCCAGATTGTTACCGCTGCACCAGGACACCAGCCGGTCCACCTCCCTCCTGTAGACAGACTCATCCCCGTCCGAGATGAGCCCGATGAGGGTGGTGTCGTCCGCAAACTTGATGAGTTTTACGGAGTCGTGGCTGGAGGTGCAGCAGTTTGTGTACAGGGACAAGAACAGAGGGGAAAGTACACAGCCCTGTGGAGCTCCTGTGCTGATAGTCCGAGTGTCTGAGACATTCTTCCCCAGCCGCACGCACTGCCTCCGATCCGTCAGGAAGTCAGTGATCCACCTGCAGGTGGAGTCAGGCACGTTGAGCTGGGAGAGCTTGTCCTGGAGCAGAGCAGGGAGGATGGTGTTGAAAGCAGAGCTGAAGTCCACAAACAGGATCCTGGCGTAGGTTCCCGGGGAGTCCGGATTCTGCAGGATGAAGTGGAGTGCCAGGTTGATGGTGTCGTCTACAGACCTGTTGGCTCTGTAGGCGAACTGCAGGGGGTCCAGCAGGGAGGAGGTGAAGGACTTGAGGTGGGGCAGGACCAGGCGTTCAAATGACTTCATGACTACAGACGTCAGCGCCACAGGCCTGTAGTCATTAAGTCCAGTGATCCGGGGCTTCTTGGGGACAGGGACAATGATGGCAGACTTGAAGCAGGCTGGGACATGGCATGACCCCAGGGAGGTGTTAAAAATGTCTGTGAAGAAGGGGGTTAACTCTCCTGCGCAATGTCTTAATGTAGCAGCAGAGACGCCGTCTGGTCCAGCAGCTTTTCGGGGGTTGGATTTCCGAAATAGCCTGTGAACATCCTGTTCCTGAACTGAGAGGGTGGTGGGGAGGTGGGGGTGACCAGATTTGGGTTGGCGGAGGTGGCCACCGTGGGGAGGGGGTGGTCACATCAAACCTGGAGTAGAAGGTGTTAAGTTGCTCAGCCAGTTTTTCGATTGTCTGCAGCAGGGGGGCTCAGGGCTTGTGGTTGGTGAGGAAGCCGGAGCCCCCTCCACACGGAGGCGGGGTTGTTGTCAGAGAACTGCTGCTTCAGACGCGTAATGTACTGTGATCTTGCTCGAGAAACCTCTTTGCTAAATCCATACTTTGCGTCTTTTGTAGCGCCCCCTGTCACCAGCCCTGTGCGCTGCCTCCTTCTGCTGCCTTAACTGCCTCAGTTTTGGAGTGAACCAGGGTTTGTCATTGTTGAAAGTGACTTTGGTTTGTGTTGGTATGATGCTGTCCTCACAGTGTCCGTGTACTCATCCAAACTCTCTGTGGCAGCTCTGAAAACCTCCCAGTCTGTAATGTCCAAACACGCACGTAGCTCCTCCGCTGGCTCATTGGTCCACTTCTTAGAGGTCCTCACTGCAGGTTTGGAGAGCTTCAGCCTCTGTCTGTACGTGGGGATCAGGTGAACCATGGCGTGATCTGAAAAGCCGAGAGCAGCGCGAGCCACGGCGCGGAAGGCGTTACTGACTGTTGTGTAGCAGTGATCCAGCGTGCTCTGCTCTCTGGTTGGAACTTTAATAAACTGTCTGTACTTTGGTAGTTCGTGGCTGAGATTCCCCTTGTTAAAATCACCCAGGATAATACAGGAGTCCGGGAAGGTCCGCTCCACACTCAGAATCTGGTCCAAGAGCGCACGCTGTGCCACTTGCACGTTTGTGCTCGGTGGGATGTAAACAACAGCCAGAATGAATGAGGCGAACTCACGTGGAGAGTAGAATGGTTTGCAGTTAATGAAGAGATATTCCAGATCAGGAGAGCAGTGCTTGGAGATCACGGTCACATCTGAAGACCAGGCGTTGTTGACGTAAAAACAGACTCCTCCGCCGCGTGTTTTACCCCCGGAGAGACCTTTATGACGATCTGCACGAAAAAGGCAAAACCCTCGATCTGCACGGCGCCGTCCGGGATCGGCTCACTGAGCCACGTCTCCGTGAAGCACAAAACAGGAGATGAAGAAAAGTCTCTGTTTCGTCTCATCAGCAGCGCCAGTTCGTCCATTTTGTTGGAGAGTGAGCGAACGTTGGAGAGGAAAATCCCAGCTAAGGGCGTCCGTGTACCGCGTCTCCTGAGCCGTACGAGGACCCCGGCACGTTTTCCTCGCCTGCAGCGTCTCACTCTTTTAGCCAAAAGAAGGGCTAATTCAGCAGCAGAAACTAAAAAAACTGGAACTAGGTCCGTAGGAGTTGTTGTTCGGAAGGACAAGAGCTCTTCACGGGTGTAAGAGCACGATATATATAATGCTTGTGGTTGCAGAGTTGGGTCTGTGGAGAAGCTAGCCCGTACACAAACCTATTTTTTTGTGTGAATAAAACATCCATGATAAATGAAATGCAGCATGAATCTAGCGCACGTTCTTCAGTTGGGCAGCGAAACAGAGACCGAATGGTTAGATTAATATGTCACCAATCAAAAAATGATTCCAGGGCAACAGGAATGTATTCAAAGACATGATCCAGACATGATCCTTGCAATTCAAGCCAAAGAGTTCAATCTTTGATTCATCAGACCAGAATTTTAGTTTCTCATGGTCTGAGAGTCCTTCAGGTGTCTTTTTGCTAACTCCAGGTGAGCTGTCATGTGCCTTTTACTGAGGAGGGGCTTCCGTCTGGCCACTCTAACCTACAGGTCCTGAAGCCCCTTCTCCCCCGTGAAGTTTGGCTGGGCGGCCAGCTCTAGGAAATGTCTTGGTGGTTCCAAACTTTTTCCATTTCCGGATGATGGAGGCCACTGTGCTCAGAAGAACCTTCAATGCTGTGGCTTGGTCTGTGCTCTGACATCGCTGTTAACTGTAGGACCTTATATAGACAGGTGTGTGCTTTTCCAAATCATGTCCAATCAACCGAATTTACCACAGGTAGACTTTAATCAAGTTGTAGCAGCATCTCAAGGACGATCAGTGGAAAAACGATGTAGCTGTGCTCAAGTGTCATGACAAACGCTGCGAATACCTATGTGCATGTGCTTTTTGTTTCTATTTTTAATACAATTGCAAAGAATTCAAACACCCTTCTTTCACGTTGCCATTAGGGGTATTGTTTGTAGAATTTTAAAAGGCAAATAATGAATTTAATCTATTTTGGAATAAGGCTGTAACACATAACAAAATGTGGAACAAGCGAATACTTTCCAGATGCACTATAAATGCTTTTATTTCATTGGTACGTTAATTCGGTGCTGAATCTGAACTTTTTACTGTGGACTGTGCATAGTAAAAGCGTAACAAGTGATAATATGAGGGATGCCTTCATGTTTATGTTTCACATCACTAGGACTGGGGATGTGCAGATGTGGTGTAATGACAGGATTTATACTTTCACAATGTTTAATTTGGAAATTGCCGATTTCAAAGCAAATGGTAAAAAAAAATGTCACATTTACAGCGGGTACTGAAGTGTTCAGATCCCTTTAAAAGTTTCACTGTTTCACTGCAGCCATTGACTAAAATCAAAACAGTTTATTTTATTTCTCATTATGTACACTCAGCACCCCCTCCTGACTGAACTAAATGACCAAAAAAGAAAATAGAAATATCACATGGTCATAAGTATTCAGACCCTTTGCTGTAACACTCATATTTAACATGCTGTCCATTTCTCCAATCCTCATTGAGATGGTTCTACTCCTTCATTGGAGTCCAGCTGTGTTTAATTAAACTGATTAGACTTGATTAGGAAAGGCCCACACCCGTCTATATAACAGCTTACAGCTCACAGTGCATGTCAGAGCAAATGAGAACCAGGAGGAAGTAGGAACTGCCCTAGGAGCTCAGAGACAGAATTGTGGAAAGGCACAGATCTGGCCATGGTTACAAACGGATTTCTGCAGTACTCAAGGTTCCTAAGATTACAGTGGCCTCCATAATCCTTAAATGAGCAATCGTGGGAGAAGAGCCTTGGTGAGAGAGGTAAAGTAGAAGAACCCAAAGATCACTGTGGCTGAGCTCCAGAGATGCAGTAGGGAGATGGGAGAAAGGTTCCACAAAATCCACCATCACTGCAGCCCTCCATCAGTCAGGGTTTTATGGCAGAGTGGCACGACGGAAGCCTCTCCTCAGTGCAGGACATATGAAAGCCAGCAAAGAGTTTGCCAAAAAACACATGGAGGACTTCCAGACAATGAGAAATAAGATTCTCTGTTCTGATGAGACCAAGATTGAACTTTTTGGCGTTCATTCTAAGCGGTGTGTGTGGAGAAAAACCAGGGACAACTCATCAACTGCCCAATAACAATCCCAACTGTGAAACATGGTGGGGGCAGCATCATGCTATGGCGGTGTTTTTCAGCTGCAGGGACAGGACCACTGGGTGCAATTGAAGGAAAGATGAATACAGTACAGAGATATCCTGGAAGAAAACCTCTTCCAGAGTGCTCAGGACCTCAGACTGGGCCGAAGGTTCACCTTCCAACAAGACAATGACCCTGAGCACACCGCTAAAATAACAAAGGAGTGGCTTCGGAACAACTCTGTGAACATTCTTCCCTGGCCCAGCCAGAGCCCTGACCTAAACCCAATTGAGCCTCTCCGGAGAGACCGGAAAATGGCTGTCCACCAACGTTCACCATCCAACCTGACGGACCTGGAGAGGATCTGCAAGTAAGAATGGCAGAGGATCCCCAAATCCAGGTGTGAAAAACGCGTGCATCATTCCCAAGAAGACATATGGCTGTACGAGCTCAAAAGGTGCTTCTACTCAATACTGAGCAAATGGTCCGAATACATATGACCATGGGATAATTCAGGTTTCTTTTTTAATACATTTGCAAACATGCCTACATTTCAGTTGGCCTTTGCCCACGGGGCCCACCACCTGCAGGAGGATCCACAAGGCGCTGGTGCAGAGAGATCTGGGCGGAAGTCGACGGCAGGGGCCTCGACGACCAGATCTCGGGACACAAAAACTAACTCTGGGGACATGGAACGACACATCGCGGGGGGGGCTGAGCGGTACAGACTAGATACTGTATAGTCACCTCCACGCACAGTTTGGGCTCTGGAACCCATGTCCTCAAGAGGGGCTGGACGCTCCACTTCTCTGGTGTTGCCACGGGAGAGGCGGCGGGCTGGTGTGGGCTTGCTTATAGCCCCACAACTCAGCTCTCACGTGTTGGAGTTCACCCCAGTGAACGAGAGGTTAGCGTCTCTACGCCTGCGGGTTGGGGACAGGTCTCTCACTGTTGTGTCGGCCTACGGGTCGAACGGCAGTCCAAAGTACCCTGCCTTATTGGAGTCCCTGGGAGGAGTACTGGACAGTGCACCGACCAGAGACTTCGTTGTTCTACTGGGGGACTTCAACGCCCACGTGGGCAACGACAGTGACATCTGGAGAGAGGTGATCGGGAAGAACGGCCTCCTCGATCTGACAAGAGTGGTGTTCAGTTACTGGACTTCTGTGCTAGCCACGGATTGTCCATAACGAACACCATGTTCAAGCACAAGGGTGTCCATCAGTGTCCGTGGCACCAGGACACCCTAGGCCGGAGATCAATGATCGACTTTGTTGTCGTGTCATCTGACCTCAGGCAGTGTGTCTTGGATACTCGGGTGAAGAGATGGGCAGGGCTATCAACCGATCACCTCCTGGTGGTGAGTTGGATCCGCTGGCCAGAGGAGGAAACCAAACAGACTTGGCAGGCCCAAGCGCATTGTGAGGGTCTGTTCGGAACGTCTTGCAGAGCCCTCTGTCAGCAGGGTCTTCAACTCACACCTCCGGGAAAGCTTCTTCCAGATCCTGGGGGAGGCTGGGGACATTAATGCCGCAGCTTGTGCTGTTGCACAGGCAAAAACCCGGGCCTGGGAGGAGTTTGGGGAGGCCATGGAGGAGTACTATCGGTTGGCCAAAAGAAATTCTGGCAAACCGTCCGGCACCTCAGAAGGGTGAAACAGTGCTTCACCAATACTGTTTATGGTGCGGGTGGAGACCTGCTGACCTCGACTGTCAACTGGTGATGTCGTCGGATGGTGGAAGGAATACTTTGAGGACCTCCTTAATCCCACTGTCACGTTTTATGAAGAGGAAGCAGACTGTGGAGGCTGACTTGTCCATCACCCAAGCCGAAGACACTGAGGTGGTTGGCAAACTTCTCGGTGGCAGGGCTCCGGGGTTGGATCAGATCCGCCCTGAGTACCTAAAGTCTCTGGATGTTGTAGGACCGTCATGGCTGACACGCAACATCGTGTGGTCGAACCTCGAATTCAGGAGGAGCAGTGTGGTTTTCTTCTTGGTCGTGAAACACTGGACCAGCTCTATACTGTCCATCTGGTGCTTGAGGGTTCATGGGAGTTTGTCCAACCAGTCTACATGTGCTTTGTGGATAGAAGAAGGCTTTCGCTTTCCTTGCCCCAAGTGGAGGAGTTCAAGTATCTCAGGGTCTTGTTCACGAGTGAGGGAAGGATGGAGCGTGAGATTGACAGGCGGATCAGTGCAGTGTCTGCAGTGATGTGGTCACTGCATCGGACTGTTGTGGTGAAGGAGGAGCTGAGTCGAAATACAAAGCTCTTGATTTACCGGTCAATCTACGTTCCTACCCTCACCTATGGTCATGAGCTTTGGGTAATGACCGAAAGGACAAGATCGCGGATACAAACGGTCCACGTCGAGAAGAGCCAGCTGAGGTGGCTCGGGCCATTGTTCCGGATGCCTCCTGGGCGCCTCCCTGGGGAGGTGTTTTGGGCATGTCCCACCGGGAAGAGGCCCCGGGAAACGCTGGAGGGACTATGTCTCTCGGCTGGCCGGGGAAGTTGGAGGAAGTGTCTGGGGAGAGGAAGTCTGGGAGTCCATGCTTAGACTGCTGCCCTGGATAAGTGGAAGAAGATGGATGGAAACCTCTGGTGTAGTGTGTGTGTGAAATGTTTTTTGTGTACGCATGTGTGACATGAGTTTGTGTGCACATGTGTGACGTGTGTGTGCATCCTCACCAGCACAGCGTGGATGAGCTGCTCATGCTCTTTACTGAGTAGCGTCACACAGCTTCTGAATTCCTGCAGCCAGTTCACGATCTGAGCGTCCTGTTCAAACCAGAGCACAAGGTTCAGCTACACAAGAGCACAGTTAACTTAGTAATATTAGCGCCAATAAACTTCCCCACTCTTCAACCTAATTTCAAACTTAACCGGCCAACAACTCCCAAAGGCAAATTGTTACTTTAAATAATGAATAAATAGAAGAAAAAAAAACATTGTCAAGTTCAGCTTTAGAGCATAGTCTAAAGCATATGATTATTAACTTTTGCTTCTTGCACTTTACACTGCCTTCCAAATTATTGTCCATATTATATTTTTCTCTGATTTTGTCAAATAGTTAATATAAATGACAATTATAATACAAGTACAATTCAAATGTTATTGAACAAACCTCCTAATGAAAACAGTATTGTTTTTCCAAAATAACAGCTTAAAATGCACTGTGCCTAATGATTCTGCACAACAGAGTTTCAAACCATGTTACTGTTGTAAAGAACTGAAAATGGTCATTTGTTAAATTAGCATTAGCAGGTCATATTTACTTCAATCAAAAGCTATTTAGCTTATTTCAGTCAAAGCATCTGAACAGGTCAAGTTTCATGTTGAACATAGGACCCTTATTTGACAGAGCTTCACAGATCTTGGAGCCATTGAACTCGTGGAGAGTTTCTGCTTGAATGTCTTTGCAGGACATCAGAACAGCCTCCAGAGCGCTGTTTGGAACTGCCTCCCGCCCTCATAGATCTTCCACTTGAGGATGCTCCAAAGGGTCTCATAGGGTTAAGGTCGGGGAGGATGGGGCCACACCATGAGTTTCTCTTCTTTTATGCCCATAGCAGCCAATGATGCAGAGTTATTCCTTGCAGCGTGAGATGGTGCATTGTCATGCATGAAGATGATTTTCTACGGACAGAGTACCACGGAAAGTACGGTTCTTCTTTTTGTACCATGGAAGAACGTGGTCAGTCAGAAACTCCACATGTTTTACACAGGTCTTTTTCACACCTTCAGGGACCCTAAAGGGGCCAACCAGCTCTCTCCCCATGATTCTGGCCTAAAACATGACTCCGCCTTTCCTTGCTGACGTCACAGCCTCGTTGGGACATGGTGGCTGTCCAACAACCATCCAGAAACCTTCCTCATTGTGCCTTTATCTGCACGAATCCATGTGTGCGCTGAAGCAGCTACAAATCTCTTAATAGTACGATGATCAAGCTTAAGTTTTTGTGAAATATCTAAGGTTTTCATACCTTGTCCAAGGCATTCAACTATTTCATGCTTTTCTGCACTAGAGAGATCCTTTTTCTTTCCCGTCTTGCTTGAAAATGGTGGTCTGCTTAATAATGTGGAACATTCACGTCATACACAATTTGCATAATAATTAGCAAATTGTGCAAATGTTGGCAGGTGTTCAAATACTTATTTTCCGCAATAACATACAAATGCATTATTTAAAAATCATACAATGTGATTCCTATATTAAAATTTTTGTTTGAGTCTGTCTCTCACAGTAGAAATGCACTTCCGATGAAAATTTCAGACTCCTCCATAATTTCTAAGTGGGAGAACATGCAAAATCGCAGGGTGTTCATATACTTATTTTGCTCACTGTATATATGCTTCACCGCGAAGCGACTACACTTTCTGTACTGAAAGTGTGGATTTGATTGCAAACCACTCTGAGGGAACCCTTGTCTGTGGCGTAGACTGGAATTTACATTAGATCTCAAGCTCACAAAATACAGATAAAAAATAAATGTAGTAAATTGATACATAATGTAGGGTCACTCGATATCTGGAAAAGAGATGAATCCTAATGTGAGCCATCCATCTTCTGCCACTTATCCGGGGCAGGGTCGCTGGGGCAGCAGTCTAAACAGGGACTCCCAGACTTCCCACTCCCCAGACAATGCCTCCAGCTCCTCTGGGGAAATTCCGAGTTGTTCCCCAGGGAGGCGCCCAGGAGGCATCCGGAACAATGGCCCATGCCACCTCAGCTGGCTCTTCTCGACGTGGAGGAGCAGCGGATCTACTCCGAGCTCCTCCTGTGTGACTGAGCTCCACACCCTATCTCTAAGGGAGCGCCCAGCCACCCTGCGAAGGAAACTAATTTCAACCGCTTTTGGCCGCGATCTTGTCCTCTCGGTCATTACCAAAAGCTCATGAGGGGAGGAACGTAGATTGACCGGTAAATCAAGAGCTTTGTCTTTGGACTCAGCTCCTTCTGCACCACAACAGTCCGATGCAGCGACCCCATCACTGCAGACGCTGCACCAATCCATCTGTCAATCGCACGCTCCATACTTGATCACATCCACTTGGGGCACGGACCCACCTGGAGAGGGCTAGCCACCTTTTTCTGGTTGAGAACCATGGCCTCTAAGTATTGGGCAACTTAAAAATTTGCAAGTTCACCCATTTAAAAAGATAAGAGAGGTTTGTAATTTTCATCATAGCTATACATCAAGCGAGAGACAGAATGTGAAAACAAAATCCAGGAAATCACATTGCATGATTTTTAAACAATTTATCTGTGAAAATGGGTGGCCAATAAGTATTGGGCAGCCAGCAAAAGTTACTTTTAATACTTTGTAATGTAGCCTTGGATGGCAATGAGAGAGGTCAAACGGTTCCTGTAGTTCCTGACCAGGTCTACACACACTTTAGAAGGTATTTTGGTCCACTCCTCTGCACAGATCTTCTCTAGAGCTGTGATGTTTGAGGGCTGTCACTTAGCAACACGCAGTATCAAGAATTTGCTAATTTTATTAAGACACTAGTCCTCACTGTATTTTCTTTTTTTTTTTACGTTTTAGAATTTACATAAAGTCTTTTCCATGACTATACGACCCCTGTATAAATGCTACGTAGAATAGATGACAATTTCAAACCTAATTTGAGTTGACTTCTAGCTCTAAAGTAAGGATCAGCAGTGCCATCACCTGGCCACCGTTTCATCTCATCTGTAGACTGTCACAGTGCAGTGGTTTACCTTGATCTCAGGGTCTCCCAGCTGGTGTTGGAGCAGCTCATAGTCACTCAGGTCGCCCTTAAAACACACGCAAAAGGATTACAAATATGAATGCATACATGCATTAATACATACATGTATCAGGGGTCTCGCTACATACATACATACAGGGATGGCGGGGCCGCCATCCTTAACATGATAAATCAAATGGCCCACCATCCGATTTGACATGTGGGGGAAAATAAACCATCCCAAAACTCAAACTTCATCCCATATTTTAGGCAGCGCCATCATTGAAATACTACTTCAAATAAACAAGTCTTAGTCTTAAGCTTCAAAACGCTGTGTGTTTTATTACAATCAGAGAAATTAGTTTAATGAGGAAGTGAATGTAGACGCAGCAGAATATAAAGACACACGGAGCGCGCACGTGCGACATACGGCGATCAGCCTCATTGAAATGAAACTTTCTTGGCCAGGCCTGACTCATGGGTCAAAAGACAATGTGTGTCACTGCACAGATACACAGTCTACAGTTGTGTTTTTGTCCGCTTTCTCAGTGAGTTTCAGAAGGAGCACGCCGCGGAGCGAGCCGACAACACGTCTCAAGCCCCTCCTCCCAGCGTTACCATGGAGCTAGTCTTTTTATAATAACTAATATTATAGTTAAAAAGAGCTTCAAGTGAGGTGATTATAAGCTCAACCCTCTAATATTTAGTCTAGTTATTATTTTATTTTCACAATAGTTATCTATATGAATGGGTCTAGTCAAGTTAATGAAAAGATTTTCTCTTCCCTGCTTTATATAACACTTCTATACATAATAAAATATTATTAGGCACTATATAGTGTGTTAATAGTATGTTTAGGGTGCATGTACCTTTGGAAATAATGACGGTATATTAAACCATCCTTGGAGGAAAATGCAACCCCATGAGGCATATTTACAATCCCTTTAAAAGATTCTGGGGAGAGCACTGTTTATACATATATAAAAAACATTTTTAGTAGGATTGCACAATTAATCGAAATCAAATCAAACCACAATTGTATTGGATGCAGTTGGCAGACTTTGAGATTTGCTATTTTTAAGTACATATTTCCACCACAAAAACAAAATATCATGACTTATTCTGCATATCAACTGCCAGCCATGTAGTTTAGATCTGAACATGTTCTGAAGTACATCCAATTCCATTATTATTGTATCACTTTATAGGCCCATTTCAGTCTTTGGGTCAATTCTCCTGGATGAGTTTAAAATGGTGGAACGTTTGGGACAGAATCATCAATTGCAAAACTTCACACCCAGAGAGTTTTTCCTAAAATAGATTTTTACTTCAATTACTAAGTATATGTAAATTAACAAAAAAAAAAATCACCTTCTTTTTTTGCGCTTTCACTTGAGTAATATTGTTTTTGACGTTAACATATCTTTTACTTTTGTACACATTTTTGGCTACTTTAAACCAACCTCCAACGTTGAATATCCAGCCAAAGCAATTCAAATGTCCACCACTAGAAAAGTTAGACCTATAAATCCCTTCCGAACAGATGAGTGTAACAATGATCACATGTGAAATGTAAGAATGTGCTGTAAAAAATGTGCATGCAAATACAAAGAGCGACACAGGCGTATTAAACGTGACAAAGGACAAACATTGGTTTCCAACATGTCATTCAGAATCAGAAAGGGGTTTATTGCCAATTGTCATATGACACAAACTTCACAGACACAGGAACTTGTCTCGACATGCAAGGTTGCAACACAAAACACTCGAGCAATAATAAAACAACATATATCCAGTCAAACAAAAGGGCATGCATTCAAGGGACAATTTAGAGAATTACTATACAGTATAAAATACAAGAATATGGCATTGGGCCTATGTAGCACAAGGTTTAAAGTATGTAGTGCAGTCATCATCTCAGACTCCATATTTTAACATGGCCAATATGCTGACACATACCAAAGGCCATGTTACACTCCACTCTCTTGTATTTGGCTAAAGTATCTGCCACTGTCGCCCAAAAGCGGACTGTCTTCATGGGAGGAGTGTTCCAAGAAGTCCCGACTGTGAAGCTCCCATGTTCAAACAACACACTGCTAATGCTGCCAAAGCTCCGACGGCACAGCAGAGAGAGGGCAGAGAGCAGCGGGCAGAGACATGTCCAGGGCCGGCCGGATGTGGCTGGATGGTGTGCGGCCCGGTGTGAGGTTTCGTGTGGTGAAATCGTCTTAAATCCGAGCTGAGGCGCTCCAGTCCGGTGTAAGTCCCAGAAGAAGCCACGGATATCAGGTGTATCAGTGAAGCATTAGCAGCAAACACATGTGACGCTCCTTCTGCTAGACCGGAACAGACCCGTGTGTTTACGGAAGAGAGTGCGTCAAAGAAATCCCTCCGACGGCTCAGCACCTGTTTAGGACCTGTTCAGGACAGCTCTGCACAACAATATTGAGTCAGCGCTATGGCGCTATGTCATGAGCAAGGATTTTATCAAAATGTAGCCATAACGTGTATGCATTTTCTTTTTTTAAATGTATTTTCTTTTCTTTTTTTAAGTTTTTTGTTAAATATCAAACTATAAAAACATAGAACAGACACATGACCAGACAGAGATCAACTAGACAATAAAAAATAAATAATCATGCCACAATCAAATCAAAATAGGCAAGGAGAGTTTATTTGTAGAGCACAATTGTGTACACAAGGCAATTCAAAGTGCTTCACATAACAGGAAAAAAAATCCTTAAACTCACAAAGACATGGCAGAAATCACAAAATCTTAGTTTAAAAGTGCCATTTTCAGGCTATTCGTGCAAATAGTTCAAAGACATAAAAGAGAAGAGTGCAAAGAAAAGCTATTTCAGTCATATGCACAAGCCAAACAAAACAGTTTGTGGCTTTAGATTTGAACAATGCCAGAGTAGCGGCCTGTTCTCACATCCTCAGGAAGACTGTTCCAGATTTTAGGCTGCATAAAACTGAAACGCACATTCCCCATGTTTAGTCCTGACTCTGGGCACCAGCAGGAGGTCCTCAGAGTCCGAGATGGTTCATATGACACTGACATGTCCGAGATGTACTTTGGTGCTAGGCCATGGAGAGACTTACAAGTATTACAAGCAGAGCTGCTTTGAAGTCTATTCTTTGAGCCACAGGGAGCCAGTGCAGAGACCTGAGCACAGGACTAATGTGATCGTACTTCCTGGTTCTAGTCAGGACCCGAGCAGTCAGCGTTCTGGATGTAGACTGCAGCTGTTTACAACTCATTTGGGGAGGCCAGTGAGCAGGCCGTTACAAGTAGTCTAATCTACTAGAGACAAACGCATGGATAAGTCTCTCCAAGTCTGGTTTAGACACTATACTTTTTGATTTTTTAGATGGTAAAAAGCTGCTGATGTTATTTCTAACTTGATTTTTAGTTTTTAGAGCGAGACTCTGGAGGTGACTGCTAACACGTTCTCTTTGTTTTTGTGGGCCAAAACGATGATTTCAGTCTTGTCTGAGTTCAGCTGGAGAAAGTTGTTTTGCATCCACACACTGATCTGTTGGATGCAGTGACAGAGTGAATCCACAGGTCCTTATTCACCGGCCGTCAGTGAAGTAGAGGTTGAACAGAAGGGGTCCCAGGGTTGACCCTTGGGGCACCCACATGTCAGGGACATCTTGGTCTGAGACACAGTTACCAATTTCGACAAAGTACTTCCTGTCTTCCAGATAGGACTTTAACCACTTTTAGGGCAGTGCCAGTGATGCCACCTAGTCCTCTAGTCTCTGTAAAAGTATCCATGATCGACCAGTGTCAGAAAGCAGCACTCAGATCTAACAGAATTATATAGTAATATAACTGGTGGAGTGTCATTTGTCACCTTGACAAGAGCAGTCTCATTGCTGTGATGAGGACTAAAACCTGACTGGAAAACGTCAAGTGAGTTGTTTATTAAAGGGAGGAAATCAGTGAGCTGTTGGTAAACACAACCTTTTCAAGGATTTTACCCCAAAATGGCAGATTAGAGATGGCCGGTAATTCCCATCTCTTAATCTGCGGGCATCAAGACTGCTCTTCTTCAGGAGAGGCTTTATGACCGGCAGTTTTCAAAGGCATTGGGAATGTTCCAGATTGAAGCGACATGTTAACTATGTGAGGGAGTGTGCGTAACAAACTGTTCAGCGCAGACTTTAGAAATCTGGAGGTCACACATGGAGGCAGCATGTAGATGAACTCAGACTGGTGATGATCTCTCTGGACAGTTTTGTCAGTTACAGGTGCAAAGTGAGTCTAAGTGTGTAGGTGGTTTGAGGGTTATTTTTTGCATTGTAGAAATTATAGCATTTTTAATGCGTTTTAATTCTTAAACAGTTTTCTTGTGCTGTCATTTATGTGTCCTCTCCAAACAATTGCAGGACCAGCCGGTTGTTTGGGAAAACAGACAGTGATTATTGAGAAGACACAGAAGATGATCAAGACAGAGCAACATCAACCACATTGACGTTTGAAATATTACCCCCTTTGTAATTAGAAGATCTAGAGTGTGCCTCTCTGCTGTGGTGGAGGCGCACTCACGTGCTGAGTAAGACCGATAGTTTCAAAGGACAGCTATGAAGTGCTTTTAGCGTTTTCTGTCACAGATAGTTATCAACATGAACATTGAAGACCACCTGTTTGGCCAAACCATCAAAGTCTGTGCATACACTGAAAGCATCTCAGTAAAATCAATCAATATATTGGCAGTGCTGAGGAGGCTTGTAATAAAACAATGAAAGGGAATGTGATGGAGACTGTTTTAGCTCAGTTTTGAAAGGATAAGTACTCAAATGTTGAAACACCAATGGGACAACCTGTGGGGAACTATTTCATCTCTAACAAAAGCACACACACCCCTCCCTTTTGTTGTTTCTCGTATTCAGATTCAAACTTCAGATTCTATTAGAACTAATTTCTCTGTTTTTTGTCAAGCCGAGTTTCAGTTAAAAACATAAAATTAAGATTATAAGAGAAAAATAAGGATTTTAATTAAGAATGATTTGTTAAGGTAAGGATCTGACATTTAGCACAGCAAAGTTTCAGACTTGTTTCATGAGACTGGGCGTTATCTTTTTACAGGGAATGATGAATCAAATTTCTCAGATTGGGCAGTCGGACTCGTATTTTTTTTCCCATCTCTGTGATGGCTACTACAGAAATAGCATCTGAGGTGGAGGCTGTTTTTACACAGGGCCCCGGGTTGTTTCGATTTTTAATATGACTATAAGTCCTGGCAAGCGCTGAGATCCTCAGTGTATCCCAGCTATGAGTATTCAGGTGAAAGGCGACGGGGGATAGGTGGGGGGCTTTTGTTTGGTGTAACGGGAGTCGGTGAGAGTTTGGAACCAGGTGAAAGGCGGGGGGTTTAGGTGTGGTGCGATTTTTTGTCTGTGCTAGCAACAGTCAGGGGAGAGTTCATGGCATCGTTGATATTCAGAACATTGATCTTTCTAAGCGTATTAGGGCGGTGCAGTGGAGCCATCTTAATGCCTGATTTGATCAGATGTTCAAGGATGGCTGGGAAGACCCCTGGGTGAGAGGTGGAGATGGAAAAGCGAGAGTGAGGAATGCTGTAGTGGAAAGTAGATGGTTGCAGGGGGGGATCCAGGGGCTAATCTGAGGGCAGGGGCGATGGCGGGATACTGCCAGGCTTGATATGGCGCACAGATGGGTCCAAGGCCTTTGATGAGGACCGTGCGGGAAAGAACTGAAATGACCTTCCTGCCTGCTAGCCCATGGTGAAGATTGTTGTGGTGCTGCTGCTGATTTGCTGGTGGTGGTGGAGGCGGACCGCTAATAAATCCTTTGGGTGAGGCTGTGGTTGTGGTGCTGCTGATGTTGAAAACATTGGCTCGGGTCTCTGGCTGATGGAGCAGGGAATAAACAGAAAATAATAATCCCATTTAGTCCAAAATTCGTCTAATTTTATCAACTATCAAGAGGTTTTGTATCATCCATTTCTTTGTGATGGAATTTTTTTCTATCACAAAGGTATCCATTTTATTGTGTCCATGGCAGGTAGTTTTGAGGCCCAATTACATAGTTTTCTAAAATTGAGACGGATGGCAATGTCAGTGCAGTGCATAATAATTTCAGTCCAATATTTCTGAACAACAGAACAGTCCCAAAACACATGATAGTGGTTTGCGTTGCCTGACTGCCACATTTTCTCCAACAGTCAGCATTTCCTTGTAAATAATGGGCAGATTCAGCTGAAGGATGTTATAAGGCAGCTGAAAGTTCTTTTCTCCAGAAATGTGCCTGAAATAATGTGAAATAATCATATTTTGGAATGGTCTCGTTTCCTCTCAGTTCTCAGTAGGAAATGCTGGTGAACTCATCCTCAAATCCCAGATTAATATCCAATGTGTTGGCTATAAATGGCACCTGAAAATCTTTCTGAAATAGTAAGCAGGCAGTGAGATGTAGCACATGCTTTGGAGGATATAATTTATTTTTGTATTTATTCATTTGATAGACACAAATATGTAGGCTACATTTAAAAAGCATTTTGCAAAGAAAAGGCTAAAGTACTATCCTACTGTCCTGCATTTCTCCAGTTTAGCACAGAAATCAACTAGAAAACAAACCAAACAAACAAAAAATATTTATGGCCAGCATCCATCACAAATTTAACCCTGAAAAAAAGGACGTCATTGTGCTAAGCCCTAAACATCTACGCTTTATCTGAGCAGATAGTCACACTGGACAACGTCAGTGTAGCTTCCAGCTATACTGGGAAGAAGAGTCTTATTTGACCAAGAAGCTCTCGTTCAAAGCACACATAAATCAAGGCCTGTAAAACAGCCTATTTCCATCTGCGTAATATAGCCAAAATCAGAAAAATATTGCCTAAAAGTGATTGCTGAAAACTTGTCCATGCCTTTGTAACATCTAGATTAGAGACTTACTGTAACTCCCTGCTTGCAGCGTGCCCTAAAAGCGCCATAAAAAAGCTTTTCAACTGGTTCAAAATGCAGCAGCAAGATCACTAACAGGAACTAAAAGAAGAGAGCACATTACGCTGGTGCTCGAGTCTCTTCACTGGCTCCCTGTTGAGTTTAAAATCAAATTCAAAATCCTCCTCCTGACTTACAAAGCCATAAATGACACAGCCCCATCCTACCTCATAAGAGGCTATAGTACCTTTATCATCCAAACAAGAAGCTTCGCTCTCAAAATGCTGGACTTCTGGTGGCCCAAGAGTCTCTAAATGCACAGTAGGAGGTAGAGCGTTTAGCTACCAAGCTCCTGTGTTGTGGACTCAGCTCCTGTCCATGTTAAAGAGGCCGACACAGTCTCTTCATTTAAGACCAGGCTTAAAACGTTCCTCTTTGAAATGGCTTTATGGTCAGGCCAGTTAGGAACAGAAATAAAACCTACAGTTCCCAGCTATGCTGCCCTAGGGTGACTATGCTGGGGAAGTGATGGCAGCTTTGAGTTATCACTTGTTATCACAAAATCCACTTTTCTATCAAACAATATTTAATATTTAAAGAAGCTCCATGTCTTGTTTTTAGTCACAGAAGAGGGACACGAGAGCCTCTAACATACAGTGGGAGTGAAGATTTGGAGAGCTTATTTGGCTCCTTTTATCAGACCAATTTTAAGTGTGTGGTCTTAAAGCGACATGTATTGGACTTTTTGTGTAACTGCATGCTCATGTTTTTCATTGCTTGAGGACAGGCTGACACGTGCTTTTTGTATGGCATTGTATTGTGGTCATCTGTCAACATAAAAGAGAAATAAAGCTCAAACGCATTTACTTTGCTTCTTTATCTGATAGTTTAAAGATTATGTTGCTGTGTTCAGCAATGCAAAGGGATTGTCAGCAAGCCTTTTAGGTTATACAATAATGTGAAATATTGGTCATTTATAACACAGTAGCGCAGTAACGTAGCGTGTTAGTTTCCAAGGCAGTAACGAGGTAAAATGACGCTACCCAACTACTACTACCCAGCCTAAATCTGATTGCTTTAGTAGTAACGTGTCTTTTATACAGTATATTTTACTGTTTTATTTATATTTCTGTCAAAATCCTTCAAATATATTCTTAATGATGTAATAAGAACATGTTTTTATTCAGACACTACTATACAATTGATACTTCTGAAACCATTCCGAGTTCCCCTTGGTAAGGGCTCGCATACTCCTTGCTGGGAAACACATGTTCATGGTTAGATAGAAGACTATAGACATTCGGCAAATGCTTGAGGTCAGGAATCAAACCCTCAGATGTGGGCATTACTCTGTTACATTTACTTTATTAACTTTTTCAATAAATTGTACTTGAAACTTTTTTACTCAATACTTTTCCTCCTACTTGAGTCATATTGTACAGTGTAAGTCTCTGAGTCATATTGTACAGTGTAACAGTCTCTTACTTGAGTAACATATTGTACAGTGTAACAGTCTCTTACTTGAGTAACATATTGTACAGTGTAACAGTCTTACTTGGGTCACATATTGTACAGTGTAACAGTCTCTGAGTCATATTGTACAGTGTAACAGTTTTACTTGAGTAAAATTGTACTTTCTCTTCTCGCTGTGAGTAAATGTGACTAGAGCCTTATGTTGACGATATGAAATAATGTGAACATTTGTGTTTCTCATTTTTGTGTATTTAGTGTACTTTATTTCATGTTTTGTCATTCCAATTAGATCCAATTCAAGTTATAAATCAGACAGACAGTTATGCTTAGAATTACTCTTAGTCTTACTACTGAGTAATAGTATCCCCAAATACTTCTTACTCTTACTCTAATAAATTCTTGAACCACTAATCTGTACATCTACTACTAATATTACTCTACACTACTCAATACAATGTATAGTACAATGGCTACTTTTGGCTACTCTACCCACCTCTGCAAACCCACAATACTGCACATGTGCAACACCTTAACCCACTGCACCACTGGCGTGCACCAAATTACACCAGTCTGAAAGCTTTGGTGAGAAATGGAGGTGAAAGAAGAGGTGAACAACTTTGTGCCTGGCTCCAGCAGAGGGTGCTCTTTCTTTTGCAGTTGGACAGTGTGCTTATGCTTCAGAACCTTCAGAACCTTCAGAACCTTCAGAACCTTCAGAACCTTCAGAACCTTCAGAATACTCTGTGTACTGTGAGGAACATAACAGACACGTTTAGTACTATAGAGATGAGATCATTGGGCCGGAGTTGAGCCTTTTTATGGGAGTGGTTTGTCAAATGTTGTGTTGAGGTAAAGGTTCCCATAAACTTGCTTTGTGTAGGGGAAATATTGTAGGAACTATTCACAAATAATGAACCTGATCCTGTAAGTGATGCTCAAGTGGGCTTGCTTACATTAGAATAAACCATGGGCATCAATAATCTAACCTAGCGCCCCCTACTGCCAATGTGCTGCCACTTATTTACAAACTGATCAAATCAAAGTTTGCTATGAGATATTCTTGTTGCTAGAAATGGGTGATATATCAAAAACATTTTTGTTTTGCAGATACACACGTATTGTGAAATATACAGCCCACAGAGAAGTACAGGGCCTCTGGTACACAGACGTACCATCTGATGAATCATTTGAAGATAAGATGCCACACTGTAATGTGAAGGATATGAAACACTTCTATATCGTACATATAAAGCTTTTGTTACAGTAGATTTACTCACAGTGAGAAGAGGAAGACACGTACATGTAACTGAGACCCTCCTCGGCTGGTGCAGAGTTAAATATTACTGAATGTTGTGATGTCATCCCATATCCCTGAGTAAACACTGGTGTGGCCTAAAGCAGAAGGTGCAGCTTGTGACCGCCTGTAACCACTTGTAACCGCTTGTAACCGCCTGTAACCGCATATGACCGCCTGTAACCGCGTATGACCGCCTGTAACCGCGTATGACCGCCTGTAACCGCGTATGATCTTATAACCGCCGCTGTAACCTGCGTATGACCGCCTGTAACCGCGTATGACCGCCTGTAACCGCCTGTAACCGCCTGTAACCGCCTGTAACCGTATGTGCCACCTGTACCGCGTATGACCGCCTGTAACCGCGTATGACCGCCTGTAACCGCGTATGACCGCCTGTAACCGCCTGTAAACCGCCTGTTAACCCGCCTGTAACCGCCTGTAACCCGCCTGTAACCGCCGTATGCCCGCCTGTAACCGCCTGTGACCGCTGAACGCCTGTAACGCCTGTAACCGCCTGTAACCGCCTGTAACCGCCTGTAACCGCGTATATGACCGCCTGTAACCGCCTGTAAACCGCCTGTAACCCGTATGTGGCCACCTGTAACTCGCTGTAACCGCCTTTAAAAGCCAAAACCTGCAGCCAACAGTTTGTGGCTCTGGGAGCGACTGGTAACCACTGTAAGCCCAAAGTCCAGCTCCATCAGCATGCCCCTGTCACACTGCCCCTGTCACACTACGCCACACTGCCCTGCACACACTGCACACTGCCCTGTCGTGCTGCACCTGTCACTGCCACCGTCACGCTGCCCTGTCATGCTGCCCCTGTCACACTGCACCTGTCACGCTGCCCCTGTCACACTGGCAGTCACACTGCCCCTGTCACACTGCACCTATCATGCTGCCCTGTCACACCTCTCCCTGTCACACTCTCCCTGTCACACTCTCCTGTCACCCTGTCACACTGCCCCTGTCACACTGCCCCTGTCACACTGCCCCTGTCACTGCCCCTGTCACACTGCCCCTGTCACACTCACAGAGGTGTCAGGATGTTCCATGTTCTAGTGGATTTGCAGAGTTGCTTTCGAGACGCTCCAGACTCAAACTCACAGTAAAACCATTGGATTTGATGCAGGCTGAGTCAGGACAGTCCAGAGTTGGAAATACAACTACATTTACTTGATGATTCAGATAAAATGGGCAACAATGTAAGACTCTTACATCCTGATTTACCCGTAAACTGAATATTTTTACTGAATAATTGAAGGAAAAAGGGGCTCATAAAAGACTAAACTGACGTGGAGGTTTATAGTGATGTTAACAGACATTTTTACGGATAATTCTAAAAACTAGGAGTTCTAGAATGTTGTGATGTCACGTGAAATTAACCAACTTTTCTCCTGTTGTTTGATGTGAAACTATGATACATATTTAACCCATACAGACAATCCCACCAAACAAGGCAATAAAAGTATAAAAACCTGTCATATGCACGATGATACAGTTAGTAGGATATTGTTTAAAGACAAAATAAAAGCATAGCTAACATGTATTTAGACTCGTGTCTGGTTCATTCTGTGGTTTCTCTGGCTTTTTTTTTTTTGCTGCCCAAAGTACTTTTACAAGATTGTTTGTTTTAATTGTTTCCACTGCAGGAGTTCTTTGTGACATAGTTGCAAAGTCCAGTGCGATGCCGATGCAGAAAACAGTTTACAGTGCTTTATTCATCTCTGTAATCGCCAGTATTTGTCAACAGTAAAACATCCCCAAAATACAGGATAATGGTGGGCCATCTGGCAACCACAGCGTTGCAACTACAAGCATTTCTGAATCGTTTGCTCACTCATTAAATTATATGACTTGACTTTGACCTCATGAATCCAGGCCAAATGCAAACTGTTGTAAATGAAAGTCGAGCCTCAGAGTTTCCCTAAAGCAGCTGTGGTGAAGCTGTGGTGAAGCTGTGGTGAAGCTGGTGAACTGACCGGACACCGCCAGTCCTAACTCACGATGACTGATCACGTAAGGCCGTGCGAATGCCAAGGGTGAACGCCACAGACAATTCACCTTCCATCGGCACCATCCATCATAGTAGTGGTCCGAGACATGAGTAAGAAAGTATTTGTGGAAACTATCTGCTCAAGTAACTGTTTGATTATGATTTGAAGTGAATGTATTTGGAACATAAAATAATGCATCAAACCTGGTATTTTCAAAGAACAGAAACAATAATCATTGTCTGAAAGAAACAGTGCAAGAACCACTAAACCAGGACTAAAACCAGAACCCAACGCGAGACTAAACCTGGTCTAAAACCGGATTGTAAGCCAGTTATAAAACCAGAATTGGACATTGACTTAGAGTTGGACTGGACACAAGTTAAAAATAACATCTTAAATTTATTATAAAAAAACAAACATCAACAAAATACAAAGGCAATGGGATGAAGTGTTGATACGGAGGAAGACCCAGGACCCAGGACCCAGGACCCAGGACCCAGGACCGCAGGACCCGGACCCAGGACCCAGGACCCAGGACCCAGGACCAGGACCAGGACCAGGACCCAGGACCCAGGACCCAGGACCCAGGAGCCCAGGACCCAGGACCACAGGACTCAGGACTCAGGACTCAGGACTCAGGACTCAGGACTCAGGACTCAGGACTCAGGACTCAGGACTCAGGACTCAGGACTCAGGACTCAGGACTCAGGACTCAGGACTCGTCAGGACTCAGGACTCGGCTCAGGAACTCAGGACTCGGTTCAGGACTCAGGACTCGGTCAGGACTCTGCATCCCATATCATGAGTCAGTGGACACAGAAAAAATCGACATGTACCACAGGACAAGTGACCTTTCCTGAAATAGATTATGCAATGGTCCTGATCTATAAGAGCTACAAGAACAGCACCATCACGGGCAGTTAGTGTCAGGGGCAGTGCCCACCCAAACCCGATGATCTGCAGGGTCGCGCACACGTGTCTGTTAAGTTTACCATAAGTTAGTTTATTTATTTCAGACAGGGACAAGTGCACAATAATATATTAAGGAGATGCATTGTACCAGGTTTGGCACAACACGCAATCCATTTTAACTTTTATAACTTTATAACTTTCTCACACTTCACACCTCCTGTTACTATGGAATGCGGAGGCACCAAAAGCCTCTAAAATATTAGGCTCTAAATCATGTAGAAGTCATTGGTGAGGGCTTATCACGGGTGTGAAGTGTTGGGAGGTGTAAAGGACTGATTAAACAGATGCCATGCAGGGGTCCTGCTCTGACAGAGAGGCAGGCAAAGGGGGGCAAGGCGAGTGGTGGTGTAGGGCCACAGGTGTAGGGCCACAGGTGTGGGGTAGAGCTAGCAGGTGTAGGGCCACAGGGTGTAGGGCCACAGGTGTAGGGTGACAGGTGTGGGGTGAACAGGTTTGAGGCAGGGCGACAGGTGTAGGGCCACAGGTGTGGGGCAGGGCGACAGGTGAGGCGTAGGAGCGACAGGTGAGAACGTAGGGCAACAGGTGAGGCGTAGGGCGACAGGTGAGGCGTAGGGCGACACGGTCGATGTGGGAGGATCTGGAGCGACAGGTGTTACGGCACGTGATAGGGCGACAGGTGTGAAGGTAGGGCGACAGGTGGGTGGGTGATGTAGGGCGACAGGTGTGGAGGTAGGTGACGACAGGTGTTGTGAGTTAGGTAGCGAGCGATTCAGTGTGCAGGTGTAGGTGACAAGTGATGGTGTAGAGCGACAGGTGTGAGGTAGGGCGACAAATGTGGCGTAGGGCGACAGGTGTGGCGTAGGCGGCACGATTGTGGGCGTAGGGCGACCCCCCTGTCTCAGTGCACCTCAGCCTTCCTCCGCGGGTCGTAAAAACCTGTCAACATTTATTTGATCTCAGTCAATCTCTTTCTGTGCGGGACACGTTTGGCGCAGGGTTTTCTGTTTCGTCCCGGGACTCGTGACAAATCTGTGGCTTGAAACATGGTGCCCCCTGCGGAGCTGAGAGGAGCAAAGAGGAGCTGAGAGGAGCTGAAGAGGAGCTGAGGCGGAGCTGAGAGCGGAGCAGCAGAGGAGCGCAGAGAGGAGCTGAGATGGAGATGAGAAGGAGCTGAGAGGAAGCAGAGAGGAGCGAGAGAGAGCTGACGAGCTAGAGAGGAGCCCTTGAAGAGGAGCTGAGAGTGAGCTGAAGGGAGCTGAGCTGGGAGCTGAGAGGAGCTGAGGGGAGCTGAGCAGGAGCTGAGCGGAAGCTGACGGCATTGAGAGACAGAGAAGGAGCTGAAGCGGAGTGAGGGCTGAGCGAAAGCTGGAGCGGAGGTGAAGAGGGAGCTGGTGAGACGAGAGACTCGAAGCGAGCTGAGAGCGAGAGACTGAGGGAGCTGAGGCAGCTAGAGGAGCTGAAGGAGCTGAAGCAGGCGAGCTGTAGCTGAAGGGCAAGTTGAGAGGAGCTGAAACGGAGCTGAGAGGAGGCAGAGAGGAGCTGAGAGGAGCTGAGCGGAGCTGAGCTGAGCTGAGCGAGCTGAGCGGAGCTGAGCGGAGCTGAGCGGAGCTGAGCGGAGCTGAGCTGAGCGAGCTGAGAGCTGAGAGCTGAGAAGCTGAGCAACTGAGTGAGCAGGAGCTGAGCGAGCTGAGGTCATTTAGTCAGTTCAGATGTCAAAAAATACACAATATATTTTCGCAATATTTTCAACTTTAGATTCAGTGCCACGACTGGGATGCAGTTTGTCTCGATATATATTTTTTCGTATGTCTAAACATAATGTGTCAGTGCGGCGGGTGTGAATACAAAATGTATGGGAGCTATTTGTCATTTGCCTTTTTTAACCTCCTGTTCTGACCTCAGATTGTCGTTTTCTTGGGATTTGATTGGCTAAAGATTCCCATTGCTTTTCTAAACCAGACTCACGGGCGGTTTTCAAACAGTCCGTAACATATATTGGGTCACAAAGCTGACCGCAGACAAAGTATCCTATACAGTTTTAAAAAAAAATTATTTTACATATTTAAACTAATAATAATATAACATAATTCTGAACAAATTATATTGTTTTTAGACAAAAAACGGTTGAATACCATTTGACATAATTGGCTCATTGACAGCAGGGGCGTCGCCCCATCACCCATAATGGATCAGCCGCCATGGTCACTTTATTTTAGAACATTTACAGAAAACAGATTGTTCTGGTCCTTTCACTAACTGAATAGGCCTGTCATATCTGCAGAGTCATTACTTCATAATTGAAGTTTTATTCAGCCAAATATTGTCACAAGATACGGGGGCATATAAGACGTTTAGCCCCGCGGGGCAGGGCCAGGGCCGGGGCCGCGGGGCAGGGCCAGGGCCGCGGGGCAGGGCCAGGGGCCGCGGCGCAGGGCCAGGGGCCGCGGGGCAGGGCCAGGGCCGCGGGGCAGGGCCAGGGCCAGGGGCCGCGGGGCAGGGCCAGGGCCGCGGGGCAGGGCCAGGGCCGCGGGGCAGGGCCAGGGCCGCGGGGCAGGGCCAGGGCCGCGGGGCAGGGCCAGGGGGCAGGGCTGTTCCTGGAACAAAGTCACATCTGGCCGTGTGATGTCATCTCTGTGCGCCTCAGTGACAGGTACGAGAGGGTTCTCACTGAAGTTTGGCCATGTCACTAAAAGATTACATTTAAGATTAAATAAATTGTTTGTAAAGTTCTGTTTACATTTTTTATCACACTTATATCACTTCCTGGTATGTGGTATATGTCAACTGTTTCCTAGCAACCAAACTAAATCCATATAAATGATACAACGGTAATTTGACAAATAATGCCTGATAATTGTGGAATGTTTGTTTAAATTGTACCAATTACATTTAATTGGACCCTGCATTTTGGATGAAATCCAAAAAACAAAAAACAAACAAACATAAAGTTCCACTGTACCCATATATAAATATTCAATATTTCCACTGAAACTGCTGATGTTCTAGTCTAGTGTAATAAACGCACTGCTCTTCACCCCTGCCGCGTGCTTAAAAGGCACAGAAAACAGTCTAATATTCCGAAAGTGTTGAAATGCTGTGAATGATTAACACCAGATAAAGCTGTCCGCACCGGAGGAGGAAGTGTGGTAGGCTTTAGTGGGCCAAACGGGGCCCTCACACTGTTCAGCTTCATCATTCACAGTGGTCACTTAAACGGAGGACAGGTCACTAGTGTTAGACTGTGCTGCGGTGTCCAGTGCGGCTCACGTCAGACACGCGCTCACCTGCGCTCATGTGGGCTGTGTCTGTGGACTGTTCGCGCTCCGTTGTCACCGTTTCCATGCCAACACACCCCTGTGTTGCCTGCCGTGCTGTTGGAACGTGCGCGCGGCCGCTTCTCCGGAACGACGCCCGCACGGTGCCGGACACGCGGCTGGACACGCGGCGCACCGCGCCCCCCAGCGCGCCCAGCGCCCCGCCGCGCTTCTTCGGCAGCAGCCCCACGTCGTCCTGCAGCTCGGCCGGAGGAACCTCGATGTTCCCCGAGTACCAGAAGACCCACCACACCAGGCTGAGGAAGATGAGGATGGCGCCCGCGTAGATGAGCAGGTCGTAGAAGAACACGTTAACAAAGACGCCCAGCAGCAGCACGAGCAGCCCCAGCACGTCAAACACCACCGCGAGCCAGAAGCAGCAGGCGCAGCGGCCCAGGCCCCGGTACACCGGCTCCATACCGGGCTCCATACCGCGCTCCATACCGCGCTCCCATACCGCGCTCCAGTGCGCACAACCAAGGCCGACGACTGAGGCCGACCTGCGGCAGGTGAGGCTCTGGAGGAGGGGCCTGTTCCAGTGGGAGGGTCCACCTGAAGCCCCGGGATCAGGTGTCTGTACCTGCGCGCGCTGACCCGAGGCCATCCACGGGCCGTCTGTGAACCGCCTCTGAAACAGCTGTTGCCAACCGCGGTAAAGTGGTCCGCATTTTACGAGGCGGTGGTAATGTGGCCCGCACGAGGAAAGCTGCTGCGCATTTTTTTTCTTCTGATTACGGTAATCGCAAAAAGCACGGCAGTTTAGGGACTAACCAAAACATGGAGAGTGAAATCAAAGTTTGAAAAATAAAGTACGTATTCATGTAATGTTTTATCATTTATTTAACAAAGTATAGAAAAATTATTTTATATATATTATATATATATATATATATATATATATATATATATATATATATATATATATATATACATATATATATATACATATATATATAAAAGTTGCCTATTACATGTTTTAAAAAGAACCTTGTTGAAAAATGTGTGACAATTCATTTAGGTCTCATATTTTTATTCAAATGTAAAGGATGGATCAAAACTGCTATATTGAAATAAAATAATGATACATTTTTCATAATTCTTATCAAAAATCACTAAGTATGGCAAATATGTCAAACGTCAATGGACAACACCACTATGAAGGTCCACAATATCTTATTCTCAAGAGGTGTGTGAGAACTTACACTGCAGATCTTTGCTCACTGGTCCCCTACACAGGCTTGCCAAGTATCTTTCACTCTCACTGTAGGAATCTTTCAGAATTTATATTCAAAATCACAATGTATAGCCAATATGTCAAACGCAAAATGGACAACCACACCACTTTGAAGGTCCATAATATCTTATTCTCAAGAGATGAGTGAGAACCTACACTTTGGAATTTTTTTCACTGGTCACCTACACCAGCTTGCCAATTAACTTTCATTTTTACTGCAGGGATTTGCCATAATTCATATTCAAAATCACAACTTAAAAAGAAAAACTTCACCATTTTGAAGGTCCATAATATCTTATTCTCAAGAAGTATCTGAGAATTTACACTGCAGATCTTTTCTCACTGGTCCCCTTGGCAAGGCAAGTTCATTTGTAGAGCACAATTCGTACAAAAGGCAATTCAAAGGGCTTCACACAACAGGCAAAACATAATACAAATCACAAAGACAAGACAGAAATTACAAAACAGTTTAAGACATAAAAGAAGATCGCAAAGAAAATCCTTTCAGTCATATGCACGGCCAAACAAAATTTAGCTTAGATTTGAACATGGCCAGAGTAGACCTCTGGGCCTGGCCTGTCTCCCATCTTCAGGAAAACTGTTCCAGATTATAGCTGCATACAAACGCAGATTCAAACATTTTTAAGTTTGACTTAAGTTAACCAAGGATTTTTAAGAACATTTTTACAGTTTTGTCCCACAATGGGGAAATTCCAGTGTAGCAACACAGATTAGGTACAGAAACAGATTAGGCAGAAGTATAATAATAAAAACAGATAATTTAGAAAAAAAAGAAAAGTCTTATAATCTTAATAATAATAACACTCTTATTTACAGCTGTCATATGGACAGAAAATATTGCAGCAGGGATGATTGACAACTTGTCACAGTATTGCACAGGAGTACAGTATTGCAGGAGTATAACAGTATTGCAGGAGTATAACAGTATTGCAGGAGTATAACAGTATTGCACAGGAGTATAACAGTATTGCAGGAGTATAACAGTATTGCAGGAGTATAACAGTATTGCACAGGAGTATAACAGTATTGCAGGAGTATAACAGTATTGCACAGGAGTATAACAGTATTGCAGGAGTATAACAGTATTGCACATGATTATGAAAGCTGAATGACACGTTCAGCACTAACAGTGTTTGTTGTAAAGTCTGACAGCAGCAGAAGGAAAGACCTGTGAAACCTCTCCTTCACACAGCGAGGGTGGATCAGTCTGTCACTGAAGCTGCTCTCCAGAGCGGACAGAGTGTCCTGCAGGGGGCGACACTCATGGTCCAGCAGAGATATGAGTTTAGCCAGGACCCTTCTGTCCCCCACCTCCTGCACCGAGTCCAGAGCACAGCCCAGGACGGAGCTGGACTTCTTGATGACTTTGTCCAGCTTGTTCCTCTCTCTCTCTGTGATGCTGCTGCTCCAGCAGACCACACCGTACAGGAGGGCTGATGCCACCACCGAGTCGTAGAAGGTCCTCAGGAGTGGCCCTGTCACTCCAAAGGACCGGAGTCTCCTCAGGAGGTAGAGTCGACTCTGGTTCTTCCTGTATAGTGCGTCTGTGTTATGAGTCCAGTCCAGTTGTGGTTCAGATGAACATCCTGGTACTTGTATGAGTCCACTCTCTCAATGTCCCTTCCCTGGATGTTCACTGGTGAGGGGGCAGCAGAGTGGCGTCTGCGGAAGTCCACTACCATCTCCTTGGTCTTCCCCGCGCTGATGAGGAGGTGATTCTGCTGACACCAGTCCACAAAGTCCTGCGCGAGTCCTCTGTACTCTGCATCGTCGTCGCCCATTAGGAGACCGATGATGGAAACTTCTGCAGGACACAGCTGTCCATGTCATGTCTGAGGTCTGCAATGTAGATGGTGAAGAGAAAGGGCGCAAGGACGTTGCCCTGGGGCGCCCCACACTGTAGGTCCGAGTGTCAGACACACAGTCCCGGCTCTCACAAACTGGGGTCAGGTTGTGAGGTAGTCCAGGATCCGCTCAGCCAGGTCGTAGTCCACACCCGCCGTCTCCAGCTTGTCCCTCAGGAGCAGCGGCTGGATGGTGTTGAAGGCACTGGAGAGATCAAAAAATAGAATCTTCACAGCGCTGCCAGGCCAGGCTTCTCCAGGTGAGAGAGAGAGAAGTGCAGCAGGTAGATCACGGCGTCCTCCACTCCGATGCCAGGCCGGTATGCAAACTGCAGCAGGTCCATGGTTGAACTCACGGTGGAGCGGAGGTGGTCCAGGACCAGCCGCTCCAGTGTCTTCATCAGATGGGAGGTGAGAGCCACTGGCCTGAAGCTGTTGAGGTCTTTGGCACGCGGTGTCTTGAGCACTGGTACCACACAGGAGGTCTTCTAATCTTCTAATGGGGGGCTAATATTTCCAACGTCAATGTGGTCGATGATGCTCTGGTTGATAATTTCTGTGTCTTCTTTGATGTTTCTCCAAAACCACTGGCTGGTCCTGCAGTTGTTCAGAGGAGACACATAAAAATAAAATGACAGCACAAGAGCACTGTTTATGGAAAGGATATGTTTTGAAAATGTCTCATGTTCTAATGCAAATGATTTGTTGTGATGATTGCCCCCATGCAGGCTAAAATGGTAAAAAAATACATCATGGAGAAATGATGATTCGGTCAGAGCACAGAAAAGGCAGTGCCGCACGAAAATGGCGCAAGTCAAAGCTCCAGGTTCAAAAAGAGATTTACAAAGAGAAGTTGTACATGTACAACCTCATTTTATGTAGAACTAGGGAAGGATATTTTTCTGAAATAAGTGGAAGCTGCAGTAAACAACTCGCGTGTCCTGTTTGCCACAGTAACAGATGAACAAACCCTCCAGCTCAGCTGCCGTTAGAACTCATTTCCACATCCAAGTGTAATGAGTTTGCATTATTCTTTAATGACATAGTTCAGGGCATTAACAATGCTATAAATTCTACAACTCAAATAATAACCCTAAAACCACCTGGACACATGGAGCTGACTCTCTTAACACTTGTACCGGACAAACTGTCCAGGAGATCATCACCAATCTGCTTTCTTTAAAAATAAAAATTGGCCCGCAGGCTTTATTATCGAAGTCTATTCAACCTCTACATGCTGCCGTTAGGTCAGTTGATACACAGTGAAAATGTGTCCAATCACAATGATGCAGACGACACTCAGATCTATGTTTCACTGACGGCAGGTGAATATGGACCAGTGGATTCTCTGTCACTGCAGCCAACAGATCAATGTGTGGATGCAAAACAACTTTCTCCAGCTACAAATCAAGTTAGAAATCTGGGGTAATAATGGACACAGATTTGAACTTTAACAGCCACGTCAAATCAACAACATCAGCAGCTTTTTAACATCTAAAAAACATTGCCAAAATCAAAAGTATAGTGTCTAAACCAGACTTGGAGAGACTTATCCATGCATTTGTCTCTAGTAGATTAGACTACTGTAACGGCCTGCTCACTGGCCTCTCCAAACGAGCTGTAAAACAGCTGCATTACATCCAGAAGGCTGCTGCTCGGGTCCTATACAGAACCAGGAAGTACGATCACATTAGTCCTGTGCTCAGGTCTCTGCACTGCCCCCTGTGGCTCAGAGAATAGACTTCAAAGCAGCTCTGCTTGTATACAAGTCTCTCCATGGCCTAGCACCAAAGTACATCTCGGACATGTTAATGCCATATGAACCATCTCGGACTCTGAGGACCTCAGGGACCGGCCTCCTGCTGGTGCCAGAGTCACGACTAAACATGGGGAATGTGCGTTTCAGTTTTATGCAGCTAAAATCTGGAAGTCTTCCAAGTTGTCACACACCTCTTGAGAATAAGATATTATGGGCCTTCAAAGTTGTGTTGTCCATTGATGTTTGACATATTTGTCACACATTGTGATTTTGAATATGATTTATGAAAGATTCGTACATTAAAAATGAAGACGACTCGGCAAGCTGATGCAAGGGACAATTGAGAAAAGATCTACAGTATAGGTTCTCACAGACCTCGAGAATAAGATGTTATGGACCTTCAAAGTGGTGTTTGACATATTTGCCATACATAGTAATTTTTTATATGACTTATGAAAAATTTTATTATAGCAGTTTTGACACATCCTCTACTAGACATAAGTCAAATTTTTCAAAAAGGTTCTTTAAAAAAAAAAAAAATGTACACAGTACAATAGGCAACTTTTGCTTTTTTTTTTAAATACTGTGTTAAATAAATGATAAAACATTACATGAATACGTACTTCATTACTCCAACTTTAATTTCACTCTCCATGTTTTGTTCCGTCCCTAAACTGGAACACCACCGCGCTTTTCTCCTGCGGGCCACATTACCACCGCCTCGTAAAATGCGGACCACTTTACCGCGGTTTTCTGACCCACTCAGTGGCGACCAGCGCACACACACACATACGCATCCCCTGCTGGCCTACAGTTGAACATCAGGGTTAACACAGTAAATGTAGGCCAGGTTTCCAATGTTAGACGTTTATTGTCATAGTTGTTGCTTTAATAACATTTGCACACGCTCGAGCACACGGCTGAACGCCACACAAACCAAAGTGGGTCAAAGCAAATGGAGACGCTCTGGTCTCACTGGGATTCACTGGGAAAAACATTCTTCTGTAATTTACCGCTCAAAATCATTCTCCACGCAAAACTCTGGTCCACATCTGACCGCAGATACAACTACCATAGGTCAGGGTCATGTATGATAGCACAAAAAGATGGAAGAAATTGGAAATGTAATGTGTTTGTGTGAATGGCATAGCTGAGCTCTCAATATGAGAAAGCCGACTCGTGTGGACTTGTTCTTGGTCTAGTAAAAACGGGTTGGATTTTCCGTGAGTTTGTCTGGTCTCTGACGCAGAGGACGGCGCTTGGACCGGCTCCTGTGTCTCTTCAGCAGAAGAACCAGCCGGAGAACATCAGGAGATCCAGCAGGGCCTTCAGTCCCGGTCTGTGATCAGCTTCAGCACCTTCCCGATGGCTATGGTCTTTCCTGAGGAGAAGAGGGCAGTGTGAACCACAAACAGATCCCTCAGCTCTTCCATTCTCCACTACTAAACTGCCCCAGAAAATCAGATGTGAGAACACCCTTTCAAACAGATGGCTGCCCACACGCTCATGTAGGTTAGGGTTGACACCTGCTCAAACACTAAAACTTACAATGTTTATGACTTTATTTAGGAACAAGGCGTGTCCACAGAATTGTGATGTTCCGAGGCAGGGACCATCAGGGCCCCTCACAGGACTATCCATCACACACTTTAGCAAGATCTGCTTTTAAAGCTGGAGAGCCTGACTCTTTTCTTGTAAATGAGTAGCCTAAATTTGTTTTCTCGAGGAAAAGTGTTATAAAAATGTATCTTCTCACATTTATCCATTCTGCTGCGGTGAACCTGCTTAACTATGATCTAACCAGGGACAATCGCAGAAGACGTGCATGTAAAAGTTTGTCAGGAGGCCATTAGCATGAAGCGCTGACAGACAGATGCTTTAACACGTAAGTCACAGAACAGTGCAGCCGTCAGTCCGGCCACTGCAGTCTCAGCCCGCTAATGCGTTAACATGGAGCGGCAGGTCAAGTGCAGTAAACATCAAGAGCATGTTTCAGATGAGGACTGAAGAAAATGACCTGTGGACGGTTCAGAGACCCTCGGTTTGGGGCTGCTCCTAAAACCCTGAACGCCCCTGCAGTTACAACTGGGTGCAGAGCTCACCTTCGTCCCGCAGGGTGAAGCGGCCCATCTGAGGGAAGTCCTTGAAGGTCTCAAGGCAGATGGTGCCGGCCGTTCGCAGCCGGGCGATACACACTTGGTCCTGTTTGACAAAGCGCGGCCGCGTGCTGCTCTTCTCTCCCGTCTTTTTGTCCACCAGACAGCACAAGGCCTGGGGACACAGAACACGGTTTCTCCAACTGACAAGTCACCTCACACCGCCCGACCCCCCTCACACACCGCCCGACCCCCCACGCAGCCCTCACACACCGCCCGACCCCTCACAAAAGGTTCATCTTCTTCCCACTCCATTTTAAGCTAATATTAGTATTTTTCTCATTGACTTGAACGTCCACCATGTATCCATTATTCAGATGTATATGAACTTGTTTGTGCACCTGTATGTTGGTAGGGGGATGCAAATGTGTAATTATTGTAAACCAAGTTTGTCCTAAATTATGCCATCAGCTCCAAATAAACCAATAAACTAACCAACGCTCTGAATGTGTGCTGTAATCAATGCTGAAGGAGGTCCAACCAAACATCTGAAATGTCCAAAGATGTATTTCCCTCCAGTGTGTCAATGTCCCTCACACAGATCATTACAGACTGGGAGGTTTTCAGAGCTGCCACAGATAGTTTGGATGAGTACACGGACACTGTGAAGTCATACATTCGATTCTGTGAGGACAGCATCATACCAACACACACCTAAGTCACTTTCAACAATGACAAACCCTGGTTCACACCCACACTGAGGCAGTTAAGGCAGCAGAAGGAGGCAGCGCACAGGGCCGGTGACAGGGGGCGCTACAAGGATGCCTCGAGATGTCTCGAGCGAGATCACGGTACAATACTCGTCTGAAGCTGCAAGCCCAGAGCCGACCACGATGCAGACGACCGGAAACTGACTGAACAACTTAACACCTTCTACTCCAGCTTTGAGGCCACCCCCTTCTCCCACTGTGGCCACCTCTGTCAACCCATTGTCTGAGACAATCAACACCTCCTCTGCTCTCGTCCCAAACTGCTGCACCTCCAGCCACGACTCTGTAAAATTGATCAAGTTTGCGGACAACACCACCCTCATGGGCTCATCTCAGACGGGGACGAGTCTGTCTACAGGAGGGAGGTGGACCGGCTGGTGTCCTGGTGCAGCAGGTGCTCTGTGTGCGGGTCAGTCCTTGTCCCCTCGAGTAGGCTCCATGTGAAACCCACAGATTCATATTGGTCATTTATCCTTTGGGAAAACTGATAAAACTCATAAACATCCCCAATCTTTAATGCACAATCCTCACGAGAGAGGAAAAACAGAGCGAGTGCGTGCATTGAGCTGCGGCTCGTCTGTTGTGTGTGGGAGGAACAGCAGGAGTCATCTGAGGAACAGCATCAAAATGCCCATTCACTTGACTACTTCACACAGACTAATCAAAAATCTTCCGTGATGTCGTCGGCGTATGACAGAGGCACACCAGGTTCAGTTTTAAAGTGAGTAACACTCGTGTGTGCCGACTCGTGCCTCACCGTGATCTCCACCTCCTCGATGCACGTGTGCACGTGCAGCACTGCATTATACCCTGGACAGATGATGGACTTATGCTCGATGATGACGATCTGAAACAGAACACAGAGTGAGACTACAACACCACCTACACTGAACTACAATCATTTCAAATGTTCTCCGAAAAGGTATTTTATTTTGCTGTGAAGTCTCCATGTAATTTACATGTTTATTTTAGTTGGACTCTCAATACAAGAATAAAGGAAGAAAATATTTGCCAATTGTAAAAAAAAAAAAAAGAGAAAAATTCAGTTGTATCATCTGGACACTATTTTAGAAAAACAGGATGGTTAATGAGCAGGGCCCCTCCTACTCCTCAGTGGCACCTCCCCGTTTTCCAGAACCCCCATTTAGACGCAGGAAGTCTCTACACTGCTGTATCGTCTGCTTCACAGTTAAGGCTCTTCCACACTTTGGCAACCGAGTGAAGGATGCTCTTGGAGCTCAGGACTACGGAGGGGGCCATGGGGGCAGGTTTTTGGAGGATTTGTTTTTACAATATTTGGTGGCTAATGTCGAGAATATATAATGATGGCGTTTCTTTGATCAAACCTGAGCGTCAAAGACACGCCCCGAGTGGCACAGGTTGTCCGGGGTGCACAGGATGAAGCCGGGCAGGATCTCCTCCTCCTCGATGCCTTTGAGTCGGATCTTTAGGTTCTCCCCAGGTCCTGCCTCATCCGTCTCCACCTCGTCTGAGAGCAGGCCCAGCACCTCCACTACGTGCTGGGGCAGAGACAGTCACAGGTCAGAGGTCAGAGTGTGGGGGTATGGCTAGGTATTGTCGATATTCCGATACGATAAGTGTCCTGATACATGGTTAAGGGCTATAGTGGAATAACCCTGCGACTGGCCCCTGTGTATCCCTGCAAGGCCCCAAAGTCACAGGGGTAGGTTCCAGTCACCTGTGACCCCTAACGGGTACAAGCAGTAGAAGGTGGATGAGTAGAATAACAAAATGCATTAGAATGACATGTTCACAAGACCCAGCATAAAAATACAACCGTCACAGTCTGTAGGCTCAGAATTTATAACGACTTTATGTTGTTCAAAAGTATCACAACGTACATCTCTGCATCGAAATGCCTATTGCCATGAAGTGTGTTGCGATATATCACGATATGGATGTATTGAGTACAGCCCACTCTCTCTGGGAAACACCGTACGCCTCAACAGCCAAAGCTTTGCATGTTTTTAATATGAATACACTGCTGCGTGTTTCAAAACTGAAAAATGTGTAGGAACTGTGTCATCTCTCACTTGAACACTTGGATTAGCAGTGTGACACGCTGATGGCAAATGTGGGAATTGACTGAGGCATTTTGAACTGAAGGATCAGCAGCAGAGCTATGGTACTCAACAGAACCTTCTGATCCAGAAGTCAAACACACATTCCATTTTCTTGAATTAGCGCACATTTTCAGGTGTTTGATTGACTTGCAACTGCACGAGAATCTTCTGGAACAGAGACATGCGCCCTGCTGCAAATGAATATCACACACGCTCATTTTGTCGTGATGAGCACGTTTTGCAGCAGGTTTATAAACCTAGACTCAGAGTTTTGGTGACATGACTGGTGCGGAGGGTAAAGGCCCCTATCCTGCGACGCACTGCCCTCATCCTCACCTGCCATAGACTCGATAAGCTCCACTTTTATGGATAAAACCGGCTTCCAAATGAATCATATCCTGGAGCAGAACCTAAACTTTATGGAGCGGATGGAATTATGTGAAAAGTTGTGGGAATTCTAAGCGCTGGACAAGCTGAGGTTTTCTTCTCTGCTGGTTGTGAAACAGTCATGTTCTTTTATTATTCTATGTGAACTGAACTCATACATCAAGTCTATAGTCAAAATATTCATACAAGTGTGGAGAAAACATGGGCCTGGCCTTTATTAAAATGGCCAATTAAACAGGCAAATAAAAGAATTGTTGTGAAAAGAGCAAAGAGTGAATGCTGTGGTCACGCCGATTGCTCTGAGCTTCCACCGCGCTAAACGCCTCGTCCGGCGGTCACATGTGCTTTGGCGCCCGTTTGTGCCACATGAGCCACCAAAACGCAAAAAATTCACCGCGCCTCACTCATGTGTGCATAGAGGCTGAGCGCATGTGTGTGCACGCGTGTATGTTGGTGTGTGTGGAGGCTTGGCGCGTGTGTGCGTATGGAGGCTTGGCGTGCAACTCACCCTGTTGGGCATCATGACCAGCTGCTGGGCTTTAGCGATGCAGCCAGACTCCAGTTTACCCAGCACCACAGTACCCATGTCCTAAGCAGAGGAGGTCAAACACGGGATTACACATAGGTCACACACGGGGTCACACACGGGGTCACACACGGGGTCACACACGGGGTCACACACACCTTGTACTTGTCTACTATAGGAAGTCTGACCGGCCCGTCTTTGGATCTGTGCAAGTTTGGCAAACTGTCCAAATGTGGAATGAAGGGTAACCCTCTGAAACAAGAAAAACACGTCACACCAGGATTCCCTACAGGAGCCTGAACACAACATCCTGACAAATGACCATCTTATAAAAGGCTAGTTAGTAATAAGACTGCAACAATGAATCATGATTAGTTGACTATAAAAAGGATAATCTTAGTCAATTGCCATGTTATGACTTACATGTACCAGGGGCAAAGGTCCGTGGCATCCTTCAGATTGGCCCCCGTCAGTCCAGAGCAGGGCATGAAGTGGATGTCTTTCTTTGGGTTGAAGCCCACCTTCTTTAGGAATGGCATTAGTTTATCTTTGCACTCTTCATACCTGTGTGGAGGCAGTGAGGTGGGGTCAGTCCAACTCCATGGTAACAATGAATTCTGTCAGCTCTGACCAGTGTCAGTTACAACAATTTAGTACGAGACTGAAAAAATAATTGGATGCTGGTTAAACTGGGCTGGTGGAAACACTCCAACCAGGGGCCGAGCCAGGCCAAGTTTAATAATAATAAAATACAACCGCAAGCGGCAATGATCGGCCCTCGCCACGTCGCCCGTAACGCAAGAGCAATTTTCCTCCTTTTATTACACCTACTGCCGAATGTGTGGCGCTGTCGCACTTTCTCCCCTTTGCTTTACAAATAGGGGCATTGTGTACTGAAAATGTCAATATTTTGGGAAAAGTTTGCGGCTGCGCTGCACAAAGACCGTAATTTTTTTCAGAAAAAGTTGAATAACGTTTGATGGCTCACTACTTTTTGTGGTCCCCAGTCAAAAGGCAATTTTTGGCAAAATGTGCGACTTTGTTGCACACCGACTGTGACACTTATAATAAAAAAATTGATAACTTTTGATGCCCCACTCCAGAAGATGAGTCTCGCCAAATTTTAGATTAAGCGCGCAAACGCCCAAGGAGGACTTCATGAAAGTATAAAGTGAGAGATTTGGCGATTTTCCCAGTGGAATAACATGGGAGGTTTCTGTCATCGCGCCAAATGAATTTGTTTCACTTCAAGTAGGTTTAGGGTAACAACGAGTTTAACAACTGATTCAAATTTTATGCAAATCGGACTTTGTATGCGCAAATGGCGGCCAATATTTTTTTTTTGAAATTTACGAAATTCTAGCAACCGTTTGCGGCTTCGCCGCACAGACATGAAAAATATCAAAATAATTTGGATAACTTTTGATGTCCCACTCCTCAAGACCATTTTCACCAAATTTCAGGAGTTCGTAAAAGTACGACATTTGCAAAAACTCCCAGGTCATGCTTAGCAAACTTTGATCCAATATGGACGGCATTGCCGTAATATTTTTTACTTCTCTTGTCACCATCTACCTCTGCGCCAAATTTCATCATTCTACGATCTGATTTTTTTTTGGGCCATTTCCTATCTCAATGCATTCTTTTTAACATTTGGGGGCGCTCACGCGTTTCCCATTTTTCAAATATCATAAACTATACAGCTCGCGCTTCCTAAGTCATGGTGTGGGTCCCTGGTCACTGACGGGCACTTTCGTAAATTTTTACCACTTTGAGTTATTGGCCCTCTATACAATAATAGTGTTTAATATTTGCATTACATTCTTATATGCACGGAACGTGCTTGACTTGGGGAATGCATTTGTGAGCTACTTGGCGAAAACGAGAGCTTTAGCACACTTCATGCGTACTTTTGCACGGGCTTCGACCGTTTACGGCGATAATGTTACATTTTCTTACTACTGATTAGTATGCACGGGACGTGCATGAGTGGAGGAGTGCGTTAGTGAGTGTTTGAAACTGTACAAAATGGGGCATAGGTCTGTTGGACTTTTAGGATCAAGGACACATCAAGGAACGCTCTGCAGAATTTCACTAATGACAGTCAAAGTAATGTTAATGTGCATTCCTGTAGGTGGCGCTATAGCGCCAATCATAATGCTCAGCCATATTCTGTACAGTTGCCATGACGATGATGTCACACCTCACGATTCTGCCCTCTGAGAGATGAGGAAAAATCCCAAATTTGAAAATGTATCCCGACAAAATGATAAGACCGAGGAATACCGAAAGCAAGAATCACACGAGAAATATCTACAAACATTCTGAACTTTGAATGACGAAAATCGGACAAGAAATGCGAACTGTGAAAAAAGCGAAAAAATTTGAACAAAATGGAAAATATAATTTAAAAAAACCTAGAACAATAAGTGACTGCATTCTATTGAAGTCACTTAATAATAATAATAATAATAATAATGCTTCACTGGATATATGTGGATTTAATCCAAGCTCACATTTAGAGAGGCAACACTTTCAGTTTGAAAGAGAATGTCCGATAATCTTGTGTCTGGTAGAGTTGATCGCACGAAGATGTTTTTTCATCCATCCATCTTCTTCCGCTTTATCCGGGGCCGGGTCGCGGGGGCAGCAGTCTAAGCAGGGACTCCCAGACTTCCTTATCCTTCCTTATCCCCAGACACTGCCTCCTAGGCTCCACTCCAGCGTGTCCTGGGTCTTCCCCGGGGCCTCCTCCCGGTGGGACATGCACGAAACACCTCCCTAGGGAGGCGCCCAGGAGGCATCCGGAACAGATGCCCGAGCCACCTCAGCTGGCTCCTCTCGACGTGGAGGAGCAGCGGCTCTACTCCGAGCTCCTCCCGTGTGACTGAGCTCCTCACCCTATCTCTAAGGGAGCGCCCAGCCACCCTGCGGAGGAAACTCATTTCGACCGCTTGTATCCGCGATCTTGTCCTTTCGGTCACTTACCCAAAGCTCATGACCATGGGTGAGGGTAGGAACGTAGATTGACCGGTAAATCGAGAGCTTTGTCTTTCGACTCAGCTCCTTCTTCACCACAACAGTCCGATGCAGCGACCGCATCACTGCAGACGCTGCACCGATCCGCCTGTCAATCTCACGCTCCATCCTTCCCTCACTCGTGAACAAGACCCCGAGATACTTGAACTCCTCCACTTGGGGCAAGGACTCCCCACCCACTCGGAGAGGGCAAGCCACCTTTTTCCGGTTGAGAACCATGGCCTCAGATTTGGAGGTGCTGATTCTCATCCCAGCTGCTTCACACTCGGCTGCAAACCGTCCCAGTGCATGTTGCAGGTCCAGGGTTTGATGGAGCCATCAGGACATCATCTGCAAACAGCAGAGATGAGATCCTGTGGTCCCCAAACCGGACACCCCTCCGACCCCTGACTGCGCCTAGAAATTCTGTCCATAAAACAATGAACAGAACCGGTGACAAAGGGCAAGCCCTGGCGGAGTCCAACACGCACTGGGAACAGGTCTGACTTACTGCCGGCAATGCGAACACAGCTCCTGCTCCGGTCATACAGGGACCGGACAGCCCTGAGCAAAGGGCCCCGACACCTGTACTCCCGCAGCACCCCCCAAAGGGCACCCCGTGGGACACGGTCGAAAGCCTTCTCCAGATCCACAAAGCACATGTGGACTGGTTGGGCAAACTCCCATGAACCCTCGAGCACCCGATGGAGAGTATAGAGCTGGTCCAGTGTTCCACGACCAGGACGAAAACCACTCTGCTCCTCCTGAATCCGAGGTTCGACTATCGGTCGGATTCTCCTCTCCAGTACCCTGGAATAGACCTTACCAGGGGAGACTGAGGAGTGTGATCCCTCTTTAGTTGAAAACCCCCCTCCGGTCCCCCTTCTTGAACAGAGGGACCACCACCCTCGTCTGCCAGTCCAGAGGCACTGTTCCCCGAACCGCCACGCGATGTTGCAGAGACGTGTCAACCAAGACAGTCCTGCAACATCCAGAGACTTTAGGTACTCTGGGCGTATCTCATCCACCCCCGGAGCCCTGCCACCGAGGAGTTTGCCAACAACCTCAGTGACTTCGGCTTGGGTGATGGATGAGTCAGCCTCAGAGTCCTCAGTCTCTACTTCCTCTTCGGAAGACGTGACAGTGGGATTTAGGAGGTCCTCAAAGTACTCCTTCCACCGTCCGACGATATCCCCAGTCGAGGTCAAGCAGTGTCTCCACCCGCAAACACCGTAATCGGTGTTGGTGGAACACTGCTTGACCCCCTCGACTGGGGATGTCGTCGGACGGTTTGCCAGAATTTCTTTGGGGCCGACCGATAGTCCTCCTCCCATGGCCTCCCCGAAACTCCTCCCAGACCCCGGGTTTTTGACTTTCCGTGACAGCACGAGCTGCGGCACGCCTGGCCCGCCGATACCCGTCAACGGCCTCAGGAGTCCCACAAACCAAAGAGGTCCTGATAAGGCCTCCTTCTTCCGCCTGACGGCATCCCTTACTTCACGGTGTCCATCCACCGGGTTTGGGGGTTGCCTCCGCCGACAGGCACCTGAGACTTGCGACACAAGCTCCGAGCAGCCGCATTGTCAATGGAGGTCGAGAACATGGTCCACTTCGGACTCAATGTCCCCAGCCTCCCCCGGGATTTGGGAGAAGCTCTCCCGGAGGGTGTGAATTGAAGACCCTGCTGACAGCGGGCTCCGCAAGATGTTTCCCAACAGACCCTCACTAATACGCTTGGGCCTGCCAAGTCTGTCCGGCTTCCTCCGCCGCCAGCGGATCCAACTCACCACCAGGTGGTGATCAGTTGACAGCTCCGCCCCTCTCTTTACCTGAGTGTCCAAGACACGCGGCCGGAGGTCAGATGACACGACAACAAAGTCGATCATTGATCTCCGGCCTAGGGTGTCCTGGTGTCACGTGCACTGGTGGACACCTTGTGCTTGAACATGGTGTTCGTTATGGACAGTCCGTGACTAGCACAGAAGTCCAATAACTGAACACCGCTTGGGCTTAGATCGGGGGGCCGTTCTTCTCAATCACCCCTCCCCAGGTGTCACTGTCGTTGCCCACGTGGGCGTTGAAGTCCCCCATTAGAACAACGGAGTCCCCGGTCGGTGCACTGTCCAGTACCCCTCCCAGGGACTCCAAGAAGGCCGGGTACTCAGCACCGTTGTTCGGCCCGTAGGCCGACACAATAGTGAGAGACCTGTCCCAATCCGAAGGCGACACTCTCTCGTTCACTGGGTAAACTCCAACACATGGCGGCTGAGCTGTGGGGCAATAAGCAAACCCACACCAGCCTGCCGCCTCTCCCCGGTAGGCAACACCAGAGAAGTGGAGCGTCCAGCCCCTCTCGAGAGGATGGGTTCCAGTGCCCAAACTGTGCGTGGAGGTGAGGCCGACTATATCTAGTCTTTAACCGTTCAACCTCCCGCACAAGCTCAGGCTCTTTTCCCCCCAGCGAGGTGATGTTTTTTTCACAGGTGATGTGTCTCACAGAGACACAGGATTGGTGTAAAACTATACATTTACATGTTTTATTCACCAAAGTAAAAAAACCAAAACTGTCAAACATACTTTAAAATTACTATATAAGTTGTGGTCATATTCTAGAATTTTTTACGTCATGCTCTCAGAGGGTGGGCGGGGCCTGTATAACTATAATAAGGAGAGTCACGAAGAAATATACAAAAATAAATGCGTTACCAGAGGGCGGGGGGGGGGGGTGTTACGGGGGTGTTACCGGAGTGCTAAGTATATCAGAAGTGTTCCGCAGTTCAAAGTTTACATTTAGACACATTTACAGCTGTCATGATGCAGTTATGTAATGAGAGCCAAACGTATCCAAATAGAATCGTTATGGTGGCCCATGTACCCAGATACGTATGTGACATCTAACACACCCTAACATGTACACACACATTTGTGTTGACTCTTATGTCAGCCTGTAGGATGGGGATGAGAGAAGGGAGGACATGCAGTAAATTGTCAGAGCTGGGATTTGACCTCACGACACTGCGGCTGGCTGCACATGGAACCTGGCAAATGTGTTGCCACCTTAACCACTCCACCACCAGGCAGCACGTGTGTAGTGCTTTTGAGTTACAACATACACAGGGTAAACACTGAAGCGGCTCACCTCTCCAGGCTCCAGTTGACCGTGGGGTCGTCCATTTTGTTGACCAGGACAATGAGATGCTTGACTCCTGCCGTTTTGGCCAACATGGCATGCTCCCGGGTCTGTCCGGCCTTCTCAAAGCCAGTCTCAAACTCTCCTTTCCTTGCAGAGATCACCTGCAGCGCAGCACACGGGTCAGACCCCACACACACTCCCAGCATGCAACACAACCCTACACTGTCTGTCTGTCCAGCCTTAAATATTTGCGACAATTGAAAAACCTGTTAATATTGCCATCTCCACTGTTAATATCATTATACTTGTCACAAACATCTACAGAGACGCTTTCTGGGGTTATTAGAAGGTAGAATGTAAATCAGGTGTCAAAATTGAGCAGATTTAGGGCAAAAGCTACACAATCTAAACCCTTTCAAAGCACACTCGTGCCAGGTAAGAGGCGCTACTCATTAAGCCCATTCGTTTGAAGATGTTTTGTTATTTACGGCTTCATTTAATGACTAGGACAAACTCCAAAAGCAAAACTTGAGGCTCATCATCATTCTTTACCACCATCACTTACCTGGTGCAGGAGCTCTGTTAACCCTAACCCTGTGAGTGAACACAGAACACAGTCTGTGAGCTCAGACTGGAGCTTGCACTCACCAGCACAGCCAGGTCTGCTTGTGAGGCTCCTCCGATCATGTTGGGGACGAAGCTCTTGTGGCCTGGGGCATCCAGAATGGTAAAGTGCTTTTTGTCTGTCTCGAAGTAGGCCCTCCCCACCTCCACCGTCTTTCCCTTGTCGCGCTCCTCCTGGTTAGTGTCCAGCGCCCAGGACAGGTACCTGCATCACACACATTAGTCAGGGCGCCTGGATGGACCTTACCATGATGAAACACTCACCAGGTCTCTCTGTTCTTCTCCTTGGCCTCCCTCTCGTACTTCTCCAATGTCCTCTTGTCCACCATGCCCGTCAGGTACCTGTGGCAGAGGGACACGTCAGCGTTTGGGATTCATGTGCGATGGCTTTAGAACAACCCCTCAGAGTACTCACATGATCTGCCCGCCAATGGTGGACTTGCCAGCATCTGTCAGACAACAGGGACATGGTTAGTGCCAGGAGAGCCTTTGGACAGACTATGGGCGTCACCGTTATTAGGTTAATCAATAAATCGGGACTATTCAGGGCTCAATATAAGAGCTAAAACATAATCGTGAGATCGGCTCAATCTTTGCTTGAGCTTTTTTTGTCTGTTTATATCACATTAACTTAACTTTTTGACTTGATCATTCAGAAGCTTAATTTTATAAAGCTGGTGATCAATCAGACATCAGACATCAGACAATGTGAATGAAAGAAAATGAAGGCGTTCATTTTTTGGTCAGGTGTCAATAATTGTGATCGTTTCCTCTCCCAATAATCACAAGATTAGGATTTGATTGACACATGCCTTGTCCAGACTGGAGCTCAGTGCAAGGGGTCATCTGTCTGTGATTATCTGGCGACCCCTTGCTCATGCCTTGCAACCCATTTCTCACGACTCATTTACATGTCAGTGTGAGTCCAGTAAACACGGATAAAGCCATCATCACTTTACTGGAGCCAATGAGAGAACAGAGGCCATGTTTACAATGTTGTGGTAGCTCTTCATGTGCTAAGCGCTAACTAAAGTAAACGAAAGAAACGAAGCATCAAATCGGATCGGACACATTCACAACACGCAGTGCTCAGACAGGCCACCTCAGATCACAACGCTCCACAAATAAGGTTTATCAAATATATGAATCCTGACTCATACGATTGTCCACAGTGAATAATCCAGCATTTAGACTACTGCCACATCTCAGACACACGATATTGTAGCATTCTTGTGGCAATCTGTCCTTAATTTGGACAAAATTATTGTATTCTTGAGTCTAAACTTTGAAACGAGGTATAATATGCCCAGGTGGAATATCAGTTTGGCTGATAGCCGATATTTCTCCAAGTGCCTGACCAATATACTGTATTTGACAGGCCCTGGGCCCAGGCACGGGCCCAGGTGGTGCACTCACCTACGTGCCCGATGAACACCACGTTGATGTGCTCCTTCTTGGGGGCGTCGGGCTGAGGCGGGGGCTGTGGTTTGGGTGCGGTCACTTCCTCCTCCTCATCCATGCCCTCCGAGGCCCCCTCTGATGTGGCCTCGTCTGGGCCCCGGTCCTCACAGAGGCCGCCCCCTGGCTCCTCCTCACTGGCCTCCTCGTCCTTCTGGTCCCAGGGCTGTTCTGTGTTCAAGTCTGCGTTGCCGTTCTCCACTGGAGCTGAACACAAACACACTTTATGTTCACTGAAACTTCAGTCGAGCACATCGCGCATCACTTAAGCTTTTTAAACCATCTCAAAGTGACTTTATCATGTAATAAAATCAAATCGGTTTTGAATCAGCACAGATATTGTAAAAGCAGCACTCAGAGTGAAAATCAGACTGCTGTGTGCCGTCTGCATCTGACTATACAGTAGTCCCTCGCTATAACGCACTTCACCTTTCGCAAACCTCAGATTTATTTTGTGTGGGGTTTTTTAACAGCACAGTTTTCTGCATCCTGATTGGCTTAGGGACTGTAGACTATTGTCAATTGATCTCTGTACCGTGTCTCTTGTACAGTAGCTACAGAATGCGTTCAGCTTGCCAAATGTATCGCTGGCAGTGTGACTGAAATGCTGTATGTCCGTAATTTTTCTCTAACCCACAATGTTGACAAAACGTTCTACACCAATAAAAGTATATAAAGTGTGTAGTGGGGGGTTTTGCAACCCCCGCCACGGTGCCTCTGAGCCACAGCGTGTGACGGCCACTTCCGCGGTGCGTGTTAAAGTCGTGTCTGATTGGTCAAAAGTCAGAACAAATGCATGATCAATAAATAAAATGACAAATGCTCACGCAACTTTGAGATAGGCCTATCACATGCTCCAATATCTCAGAGGATATTTTTAGTATATATTGTGCAGCACTAAATTAAAGCGGCACATGTTCTGCTACATTCTTTGTTCAAGTAATGTGTGTGAGCCAGTGCGATGGAATAAAAAAAATAAAATGGCGCCAGATTTGAAAAAGGGCCCGGTCGTCAGATTAATTTGGATTCCGCTGAATAAAACATGGTTTCATCGTCATGAGATTTGGATGTGAAAGCAGACGTTAAGAGCATAACGACTGCATACATGGAGCACAGTTGACAGCAGGGTTTGATACTCACTGGAGCGGTCCGACACATCCATGCTGGAGAGGGCTTCCACCGACACTGCAAACACAAGGCTCAGGTTAGGTTCAGAAGGGGTGTCCTACCCAGCAGGCACCAGGAGCAGGCCAGAGGAGGCTACAAAGGAGCATGCATTAATATCACAATGTCGACAACAGCTTTAAGAGCACATCACCTGGATAAGCCTAACAGTACAGCAACAGTAAACTGAGCTAAAAGTATCAAATCTGACACTGATCAAAGGAACCCTTCAGGACAGACTGTCAAAGGCCAAATACGTATAACTATCATAAATTACAAATTTGATCATGATTCATGGCCACTTTGCAGTCTTCTGAAGGTTTCCACTTCACTGGAAATGGTAACATCTGACCAGGTGGTGAGTGGGAAAAGGACCTTGGTTCGAGCATAGAGCTGAAGAGAACATTTGTGAATCACGATATAGCAATTTTACAAACAAAAACAAAAACATGTCGTCATAGGAATAAGATGGTCCAGCCCGACCTCCAGGTAATGGAAGTGACCTTCAGGAGCAGACCTGGGCATTTATGGTCTGCAAGTTTTTGATCACCGTTACTCTTTTATTTTTTTCAGTCATTTTACTTTTTGGGGATATGAGGTTTTGGGTGTCTGATCTTTGTACTCACTCCTTCTATTTCTGTTTTTTAAATTGTCCACGTCTTATCCTTAAAGATTACATAAAATGACTGAAATGATAGATTCAATAGTCTATATTTCACAGAAAATCCCCTATGCTGATAAAAATTTATTACACAAATGAGTATGGCCCTCGGGAAAAAGAATTGTCCAGCCTTTTCTAGAGAAAGCGACAGACTACTGTGCATTGCACGTTCTGCTGAGAAGGTGATCAGCTGCAGACTTCAGACCCAGGGCTCTGGGTCGGATCACAGGTCGGATCACAGCTGACCCTTCTAACCCTGGACATGGTCTATTTGAACCACTCCCCTCAGGCAGGAGGCTAAGGTCCATCCGGACCAGGACCTCCCGCCACAAGAATAGTTTCTTTCCCTCTGCGGTTGGACTCATGAACACTTCTTAGCACCTGCCACTTTAACTACTATTCACTGCATTGTCACTTTCTGCACTAACTGTAAATTTAACTAAATTTGTGTGTACATAGTAAGTCTATTTTTATCTTATACTATAGTAAATTTTAACAGTTTCCTAATGCACGTCCTTTTGATTTCATATACGTTGCATATATGTTGTTTTTATTATTGCTCAGTGTTTTATGTTGCAAATTAACGCCGAGACAAGTTCCTATGTTTGTGAATTTTGTTCATTGACAACGGCAATAAACCCTTTCTGACTGATTATTTTCAAACTAAAGACAAGTCAGGTACTGTGCTGTCATCATGCCGCTCTAGGTCCTGTGTCTGATGGTCCAGTGGCCCGGGTGGCTCCCCTGCCCACGGCCCGGTGGTGGGGGCAGACCATGGGGCCAACACCGGGTAAAGCGTCAGCACTTTACACCGACCAATCAGCGCGAGGCGTCCTTCAGGCCGATCCAATCAGTACAGACCGTGTTCAAGGCTAACGCCGGTGAAAGAAAACGCAGCCTCGGTAACGCGTCTCTGACACTGTCCGCACACAGCGGACCACAGAACCCCCCACAGGCATGAATACCTGTCCTATTGTTTTCGCAGAGTAACAAGCCCGAGGCTACAGGAGGCGCCAGAGTCGGAAACGTGGCTCCGAAGGCGGCTACGTTAGCACCCAACCCTGAAAGCTAAGCTAGCCCCAACGTGACAGTGTGCTCACCCTCCACAGCGAGGCTTTCCGAGGGCGCTTTGGCGGCGAATGACGGGACGAACTCCGCCGCGTTCACGTTGGGCACAAACGGCTTTGCATTGACGTTGAGAGCGGCGAGAGCTTGTCCCAGCTGGCCGTCCACCTCATCCTCTTGTTCCCAGGAGTCAGGGGCAGAGTCTCTCGGGTCCATCATGGCTTTGGGCTTTTTACAACAGTCACACGTGAATTACGCACTTCCCTGTCCCCCAAAGTGTCCAGCCGCAGCCCGGCACAGCAGTGGCCGGAGGTGTGTGCCCGGTGATGAATGCGGGCTCCCGGCTCTCACAGCGGATAAAGCACCGGTCCGTGTTTGAGACCAGACTCTGCTCAGATCCTCGACTCAGCACTCAGAGACCGAGCCTGTCCGCGTGAGCTAATGCAGCCAGGCAGCTCCGCGCGAGGGCCGCTGGGAAGTGGAGTCCTTTCACAAATCGAGCTGAGCGTGAACGCGGCGCCAGAAGAGCGGGAAAACTACAGCTCCCAGCGGCGCCCTCTTACATCAACACGTCCTGACCTTTCCCGGAACCGCACTTTTGACTCACGTTTTGTGAACAAGGCAGATGTTTTCACTCCGGACATCTCGGACATTATTCTTAACAATGTTTAGCTTTTTTTCTACATTGTAGAATTCCATGTTTTTCTCTTGGCCTGTGGGGAAAGCGGAGGTGTTTTGTGCATGCTTTTAGAACTCTACAGTTCAAACCCATTCAAAATGGAATAAGTGTATGTAAAGACTGCACCCTGAACATACTTTTTTCTTTTGTGACCAAAATCACCAGAGCACAAAAGTTTGTTCGGTATATTCTTGTATTGTCAAACAGGGAATCATTTCAATACAATCATCACAATCAGACATTTATATAAAAAGTAGATTATTCGATAACACGTCCTTAACCTTTAAATAGTTCAAATAACAATTTCACTTTGAATTAATCATTTGTTTACATCATATTAAATAAGTATAATACATACATGTAAACACCCAAATCAAACCAGATGAACATTCTTTACAGTGTTTAAGACTTGTTTTCTACCTATTAGTTATAATTGTATCAAACTTGATACAGGCACCGGACGTCTGAAGCATTGTGTTATTTCACAATCACATCGATTCTTCATGGAACAAACCAAATGATCAAACCTGCTTTGATACTTTTCAACGATAATTCATGAAATGACTGACTACAGTGCAGATGGATGATGTGTGCTGATAATCACATGGGCCCTCAGTGGTGAAGAAATACTCAGGTACAGATACAGGAGAAAAAGAATCAGGGAAAAGTAGCACATAAACAATCTACTTTTGTAAAAGTTATTAATTAAGTACACATTTAAACATTTACCTAAAGCGTAAAAGTATTTTACACAGCTTTTGAGAGCTGTTAAAGTTTGTGATTTCGATACAGGGTCCATTCAGATCAATATTTTCATTTTTACAGTTTTGTGTGCATTTTTGTTTGCTCAAAGCTGGAGTTTGAACTCAACACCTTCCCACAGGATGTCATTATAAATGTGCTCAAAATAATCACTCAAACATGAAAGGTACTTTGTGCTTTCTACTTCACTACCTAAAAGTTACCGGCTCTTAAAAATTATATATATATATTAAAAAAAAAAATCAAAGATAGTTAAAAAATAAAGCTGCTATCTTATTATTCTGTATACACACAGGCATGTCACATTTCTTCAATGGTGGAAAATAAAGTACATAAGTAAAAGTGCTTAGTTTACTTCAGTACATTTAAGAGCAGGTAACTGTATTTTCTACTCCACAAGAAATGACTTTTCTGTCGAGTTCGAGATGCCTGAAATGGCCATGACAAAGAGAAAAATATTTTAAAAAATTTTCTTCATCAACATCATGACGTTCGAATTGTTCTCATTATCAGTGTGAAATACTTTTAAGTAAAAGTTCTGAAGTTAAAAACATTACTCTGAGTATACTTTTGTATGTGCTACTATTTGAAAATGCAGCTACAGGGACAACCAAATTACGTAACTAAATGGAGCTCTTCTTCCACCACTGCATTTCCGATGGTTTCTCTGGAATTTCCTCCTAGTGTGACAAATAAAGGTTCTCTGGTTGCATCATGTCCATCACTACTTATGTATTTAATTGACATGGACATAGCAATTACATTGGACGAACCAGTCCATAGGAGGCTTTTGGTTAGGAGCCCATAGGGTTAGGGGAGGGGCCATTATTACTCGTTGGGTGACATATTTTGGCCCTTAGTTCATTTGCGCAGACAGAAGACATTTTTTGATGGAGATGCAGGTTTTTAGTGCTCTTGGGCCTGCTCCCTGGAGTGCCGTTTATCTCCTGTTCCATTAGCAGTTGTTTTCATGTGAACAGGGTCGATATTCATACTGTTTAAACAATTCAAACAATTCTGTGCAATATAGCATTTTAGCTATAAAAAAAAGCTCAAAAAGGATTCGAGACAAATGCTTTGGCTACACACTGGCTGCACGGCGTTAGTGTGGACAGTATGTGAAGTAGTGTATATTTATTGCATAGACCTAAAGCTCAGCCCTTCCACAGACTTTTTGCTGATGGCTAAATACAGAGGTTCTCAACTGGTGGGCCTGGATGTAACTGGGCTTAAAAATGATAATACTAAAGCTCAAACCCGATAATCCCAAGAAAAATTCTTGCCACTTTTAATTATACAATAAGATTTTCAACAGAAACATTAGTGGTAAATTTAATATTACCATTATTGACTTTTCTAGTTCTGATTCAAGACCATTCCAAATTTCCAGTCATTGCATCTCATGGGGTTTTTCCTCTAAAAAAACAAACAAATGTCAAATTCTAAAACTATTGTAGAAAAGATCCAATCCCTTTCTTTTTTGTTAATTTTCAATATTTTATTTTCTGCTTCTACGTACAGTGAATACTAGTTTTAGTAGATTTAATAGATAAGTAACCTACTAGGATCATCGTTTGCCTTGTCATTTGTACAATTTCATTTTTTGTTTTCTTTGGTCTTTTTACTGACAAAGAATATACAAAATGATTTATTTAAAAAGTACTTTTGATGAAACAGTATTTGTCAGCACCTAAGATTAACAGTGCCTGCCCATAACAGGTTCTGTTATTTAGATGCAAAGATGCAGATGTTATGATGTGGCCAGTTACCACGTTTCAGATATTCTTTTATATATTACAATTCAGTTTTAGATATTCATTCCTCATTAAAGTAAAAGTAAAAGGGCATTTTACACACCACACCAGTCGAGAACTTGTTTAAAATGTCAACACTGTAATCAAATATAAGCCAACACCACAATATATTCCTTCTTTTTGGATTGATTAGGTGTAATTGACCCCATAACTGACCTTTGTGAAACTAATCAGACGGGTGAGCATTGGTAGCTCAAGTATTGTAGAATTATGTACAGTTGCTTTGCTGGAGCCACCAGTCAACAAAAACATGTTTGTAAAAGCCTGTGTGTTAAGTCTCAAGGTTTGACAAAGAAAGTAGTGCAAAAATGTGTATCAACAGCTTCAATTAGAAAAATATGGAAAACCTGAACGTTGTTGTGGCACTGGAGAAGGGGAGTTTGGCGAGATGGGACCAGCTGGAGCTCAGGCAGCAGCAGAGGATTGAATAGTGTTTGTAGGTTTAGACTTACACATTCAGTGGACTTTAAAGGGCGATCCAAGATGTCATACTGAATATAAGTTCAGGTTTATGATAAGAGTACACACTTAAGGCAGAAAGACTGTAAAGCGACAGTGAGGGTCATTAATCCACATGTTCAAGTGAAAAGCTCTTTTAAAATATCTGCTGGCACAAAAAGATTACGTTTTATGTATTTATCAAAGTTTTTCCAACAGTAAAGTAGCAGTTTGTGAAGAATTGAAGGAAAAAAAAGTTCTAAAATGGAATTTTAAAGATTCATTCAAGAAAATTAGTGTCGTCATAAATTTTTATTTATCAGTTAATTATTGCATAAATTAGCTAAACTGGCCCTTATTTATGGGATTGTTGCTTGGTAACACTAATGGAAATGGTGAAAATGGTTGTTTAAACGGTTGGTTTTAAAGTTAATTTATTTATACTTTATAAGTGGAAATGTGTTCTGATATCTAGGGAATAAATGCAAAATGCATTTTGCATGTTTGTAGCATTCAAAATATTGAAGCCGAGCATTACATTGGCCTTGGCTGGCTGATGAACGGGAGTATAAAATGCCTTTCCTCTGTAGCCACACTGCTGCTGGAGCTCTGTGGTGTCATTCGCCACACTCACCTCCCCCCTCCTCACAAAGCTGATGTAAAGCCCACAGTTACAGTTAACAGTTAGGCTGGCTGGAGGTCTCCTGGACTTTGGTTTTGCTGATATGTTAGGACACACCCAAACACTCCTATCTAGCTCTCTGCTCCATCTGCTGGTCTGCAGTGGTCAGTGCGCTCTCCCCCTGGACTGCGGCGGGGTCCCCCTGGACTGCGGCGGGGTCCCCCTGGACTGCAGCGGGGTCCCCCTGGACTGCAGCGGGGTCCCCCTGGACTGCAGCGGGGTCCCCCTGGACTGCAGCGGGGTCCCCCTGGACTGCAGCGGGGTCCCCACTGCAGCGGTCCTGGTCCTCTGGACTGCAGCGGGGTCCTGGTCCTCCCTGGACTGCAGCGGGGTCCCCTTGGAAAGAGGAGCCTTCGTCCGTGTGGGGGTGGTCAGGGAGGGCAGACGGGGCCTCAGGTGGCGTGTTGCTGCTCAGTCTCAGCTCCTCAGGCTGTCCTATGGAGCTGGTCTCACTGAAGGAGTCTGTGGCTCCAGCAGAACGTCGAAATATCTTCTGCCCTAGAACACAAGTAAAATGTAAATGACAAACCAATAAACACTGGGGCAGCAGTATACAAGAGCCTGTGTACAAGGTTTACAATGAGCAGTACTGTGTTAAAGCGTTACACACAGGGCAGTATGTGTTAGCATTAGACATCAGACAGTACTGCTTTACACACCTGGCAGTACTGGATTACAGCATTACACACAGGGCAGTATGTGTTACAGTATTGGACATCAGGCAGTACTGCGCTACACACATGGCGGTATTGCGCTACACACATGGGCGGTATTGCGCTACACACATGGGCGGTATTGCGCTACACACACTGGGCGGTACTGCGCTACACACATGGGCGGTACTGCGCTACACACATGGGCGGTACTGCGCTACACACATGGGCAGTACTGCGCTCCACACCTGGGCAGTACTGCGCTACACACATGGGCAGTACTGCGCTACACACCAGGCTGTCTCGTGGCAGAGGAGGTGGGCGTGTCCTTGGCAGGGGTCCGGCCGCTCTGAGCCCTGGTGGAGTAGGTGGTCTCAGTGGAGTCCAGCGAGCCTGGAACAGCAGCACATATTAGGGTCAGGCACACACGTCACTCCCTTACCTCTCTGCTCTGGAGCCTACCTGCCGCCAAGTTAAAGCTCTGGCCCTTTATGGCGCTCTGGACTGGGGAGAACCAGTTCAGCACAGAGCCCACAATGGGAAGCTGCCGCAGCACCCCCTGCAGGCAGACACCACTATTAGTTACAATAGTCCTGCTTAGAAACATTTGATTATGAAAGTATTCTGGTACATTGATAAAGATCATGTAACCAACCAAGCCTGGATTGTCAAACCGCTTTCTCAGAGTATTCTGACTGGTCTGGTACTTCTGTATCCATGGGTTTCAAGTGACATCTCACAGTAGTTTCTCTGATCTGTTAGTCCCACCTTCACACTGCATTCAAAAGAATCAAGACGCTATTGCAAGACTTACACCAGGGGTGTCCAAACTATGGCCCAGGGGCCAAATTTTGGCCCCTCAGACCAATATTGGTTGGCCCTCAAGCTTCCCCCTAAATTGGCCCAAACAACAAAAAGTAGTTTTTTAAAAAGATGAATCTCTCATAACCAAAATAACAACAATTTTGATATGCTACTGACCTATTTATTAAGGTACCAAACCTTATTCAATGTGGTGGTGGAGGTGGAGGTGGAAGGAGAAGGAGGAAGGAGGAGGAGGGAGGAGGAGGAGGAGGACGGAGGATTGTTTGCGATAGCGAAGCCAATGTTACAGAGAACATATGCATATTCATTCATTGATCTGGACACATCTTCCTAAAAAAAAGTCAGCCAAATACTATTATAACACAGGATTCGTAAAGACCTTGAATATTGTTGCCAAGAATATGCCACTCGCCCGGCGATGTTACCGGGGCTGCTTAAGCAACAGGCAAATAAAGTTTGTCATAAACACCTTGAACATTTACAATGGACCTACTGCTGCAGTGAGATTTTTCTTTCTGCGGGGGCTTGTTCTTCGTCCTCCGACTCGCTTCCTGGTTCGGCTGAGTTGCCCAAAACCCACGAGTCCTCGCCTGACTCGCCTTCACCTCCCGAATCAAGCAATTCAATGTTTTGAAGCGTTGCCAGGGCCTCTTGTACGGATAATTGCACCTCAACTCCATTTTACCTTTAGCTGCTCTGAGAGACACTAAAGGAGACGTAACGCTCGCGCTGCGCTGTCATCCGCTGTGAATAATTACAATGTTATTAACAGAGCCGTCAAATTGACGGGTGTGGGAGTTAGAGGAAGAATTACTCAGAACTCGTTTGAACGTTTTCATTTCAGTTGAATTGCACTATGGGGATGATATACACAAAGTCAAGAGCCCATGAATCTGAAAGAGCAGCGTAACCAGAGGAATTAGACAGACAATTCTGAAAACCGTCAAATTGATGGCCTTGGGAGTTCTAGTGTTAAAGAAAATGACAATAGTGAAATTTCCTGCGACTTCCACTGTGATGCTGCTAAAGCAGTTTTGAGAGGAAAAATTAGAGCCATTGCATCGGCAAAAAATAAACAAAGGGAGAAAAAAAGTCAATGATCTGCAAAAAAAAAAAGTGCTACAGGAAATTAAAAAGATAGGAGGAGAATTTGATGATCTGACCAAACAGGAAAGAGTGAAGAAAGTTATCTTTACCAAACAAAGGTATTACAAGAGTGGATCAAAATGTTCTAACCTCTAACTTAAAAAACAACAAGCAGAAAGAGCAATTTTTTAAATACGAGACAGGCAGAGTAATGCAATCTTAACCAAACAAGACCAAATTCAATCATCATTTCAATTCATCCATCCGCTTATCCGGGGCCGGGTTGTGGGGGCAAGCAGTCTAAGCGGGGACTCCCAGACTTCCCGCTCCCCAGACACTTCCTCTAACTCCTCCGGGGGATCCAGAGGCCAGCCGAGAGACAGTCCCTCCAGTGTGTCCTGGGTCTTCCCCGGGGCCTCTTCCCGGTGGGACATGCCCGAAACACCTCCCCAGGGAGGTGCCTAGGAGACTTCCGGAACAGATGCCCGAGTCACCTAAGATGGAGGAGCAGCGGCTCTATTCCGAGCTCCTCCCATGTGACTGAGCTCCTCACCCTATCTCTAAGGGAGCGCCCAGCCACCCTGCGGAGGAAACTCATTTCGACTGTTTGTATCCACGATCTTGTCCTTTCGGTCACTACCCAAAGCTCATGACCATAGGTGAGGGCAGGAACGTATATTGACCAGTAAATCGAGAGCTTTGTATTTCGACTCCTTCTTCACCACAACAGTCCGATGCAGCGACCGCATCACTGCAGACGCTGCACCGCCTGTCAATCTCACTTTCCATCCTTCCCTCACTCGTGAGCACGACCCCGAGATACTTGATACCTCCACCAATAGGGGTAAGGACTCCCCACACACCCGGAGAGGGCAAGCCACCTTTTTCGTGTTGAGAACCAAGGCCTCGCATTTGAAGGTGCTGATTCTCATCCCAGCTGCTTCACACTCGGCTGCAAACCGTCCCACTGCATGTTGCAGATCCGGGTTTGATGGAGCCATCAGGACAACATAGTCTGCAAACAGCAAACCTGACAGCCAGAGACGCGGCATCACAATCGAAAGAGCACATCGCCTGGGCAAACCAAAACCAACAGCTGATAAACCACGAGGCCCCATAATGAGGTTTCTTAACGATCGTGTGAAGGAACGCGTCTTGAAGGCTGCAAGGGTTAAAGGAGACCTCCAGTACAAAGGCAAGTGGGTCTTCTTTGCTCCAGATATTCCACACGAGGTTCGCCAAAAACGGCAAAAGTTCCACCACATCTGTGAGAAGCTCAGGAAGAGAAAACAGACATGGATTCACTTTCCCCGCGACTATTCTGGTGACCCTTAAAGGTAAAAAACGTCAGAACACCAGGAGAAGCAGAGGTACTCTTAAGGAAGACGCAAAACACAGAAATGAACAGTACGGAGGATGGCGCCACCAGCGTGGGGTATGCGAGTTCGAGTTGAGGTCACATTGTAATACGTTTCTGTTAATTTGAAGAGACTGACTTTATGCCCCTTGTTGGCTGTTTTCTTTTGTACATAATCTCTATGACTAAACACATCTACTCATCGATGTGCCAAATGTGGGGGATTGGATTTGTGTCACATTGAAAATATATGCAGAGTGCAGCAGGGAAACCTGGTGAGCTGGGGACCTGGTGAGCCAGGGACCTTATATATCCAGTTCTTTCCGAGGATTGATGTCAAGAGTGCCTAGGGAGTTTTTTTTGGGGGCCCTTCAAAAAAGATCGTAATGATCAGGTTTTTGTTTTCTTTTTTACCTTTTCAGTTGTTCTGTGTTCCTATGGTTCTTCTGTATGTTTGTTGTTTTTGACCAAAGAGAATAAAATATTCCAAGAGCCATATTGAGGCCTTTAATATGTTTGCACCACCAGCCACTGTTTGGCAATGTAGCTTGTCTTGTCTAGGTGTGGGCAGGTGTGCCTATTTAAGGCCTACTTATGGTGGCCTCAGGGCTACAGAGTGGCGGCATACAATTTTTGACCGTGGTTGTTGTGTAGGTGTTGAAAATGGCAACAGGCGCTAATAAATGGATTCTTCACTAAACACATGAGTTTTCATTCAGCCTACACTGGACATGTCGAACTCAAGAGGCACTGGAGATCAGCAAGAAGTTCCGTCTCTTATTGAAAACTATAGGATTGATTGACATATGGAGGGAAAGTCACCCTAGGCCACGCCAGTATACTAATTTTTCAAATCGACAAACACTCTATTCCAGAATAGACTACTTTTTTATTCTCAATAAAAGACAGCACTAAAAAAGCAGTCTTGAGAGGACAAATTATAGCTACAGCCTCCGAAAGAAAAACAAAAACGGAGAAAAAGCTAAATGATATGCAAGAAAAAAATGCAATTGTTGGAGGAAAATTATGCAAAAAAGGGGTGTCCTAAAATGCTAAATGAAATTGAAAAGATAAGAGAAATTAATAATTATCTGATTTCACAGGAAAGTGTTAAGAAAATGCTCTTTACCCAACAAAGATATTATGAGAGTGGATCAAAATGTTCTAAATTACAATCTTAGAAACTTAAAAAAAACAACAAGCTGAAAGAACAATTTTTAAAATACGGGACCGGCAAAATTATGTTATCTTAACCAAGCAAGACCAAATTCAATCATTGCATTTGAATCCTTTCATAAAAACCTTTTTTCAAAAATACCAGACGACAAAGATGATGATATAAATTCCGTTCTGGACACCCTCAATTTGCCTGTTATGTCAGAAGAACAAAATAAAAAATTAGGAGCAGAACAGTTTTGGAAATACAAGGCGCAATCAAAAGATTAAAGAATAATAAATCCCCGGGGAGCGATGGGTTCACCTCAGAGTGGTGTAAAGTTGAAAAGACACCTTTACACCTTTCCTTTTGGCAATTTTTAACAGGGCACTTAAAGAAACTCAGACCCCTCAGAGTTGGAAAGAGGCCCTCATATCCTTAATATCTAAAGAGGGGAAGGACCGACTGGAATTAAAATCAATGGTCATCTGACAGATCCACTGAGTCTGGAAAGGGGGGTCAGGACTGTGCCTGGTCTCCCCTCCTGTTTGCTTTGTCTAATAAATTGGGCCAATGGTTTGTACAATCAAAAACAATTAACGGTGTTACAATCGATGGGACGGGATTGTAACACCGTAAAATTGCCCATAAAATTAAATAACACCATAAAATTGCCTGCAATGCAGATGATGTTCTATTGTATTTGACCAAACCAGAAATGTCCGTACCCAATGTGATGAATTTCTTCAAGAAGTTGGTCCAATGTCTGGATACAAAATGAATGACCAAAAAAAACTATCAACAATTTGACAAAAATTATACCCCTCTCTTTTCAACTATAAAAAAAGAACTCTGATCCCATATTTAAGTCAAACTATAAAAATGAATGTTTTGCCTTGATTTCTTTATCTGCTCCAGACTCTTCCAATGCCCCTCTCCAAACGGCTGTTTGATGAGTGGAATAAAACAATCTCAGGGACAAAACCTTGGTTTATCTTATCTGAAAAATTACTTTATTTCCGCTAAAATTAAAGCATTGCTGTACTGGTGTGACCCAGAATATGAAGCTCAATGGTAAAAATATTGAGAGTAATGTTGTGCCGCGGGGTCATCTGCAGGAAGTGGCAAAAACAACGGTCACTTGACAGACCCATGGACTAGTTCTATTTCATCCCACTGATCGCCAGAAGGGCTGAAGCACTGAATGTTCCCTTCGCACATGCGCAGGGAACATTCAGTGCTTCAGCCCATCTGGCGGTCAGTAGGGATTCATAGAACCGTAGTTACATATTTAACTTTTGTTTGCTGTGCTGTAATTTTAGTTTTATTTTATTTTGCTCTCTGCGTGGTTTGTTTACATTTAAATATTTTCTCTGTCTCTATCTTTGTCACAAACATGAAAATGTGTTTTTCATTTTGAAAAAAAAAAACCCCACACAAAACACAACAACTGGGGACACAACCTAAGAGCAAAAGAAAGCAGAAATTGTGTTTTCACAATGGCCACACAACAACTCACTACAAAGATGGGACATGAGATTAATATGACAAGTTTGTGGACTTGATCCCAAACAAATAATAATGACTGGGTTCAACATTTGAGGATTTCGATTTTGTATATTTTCTTTCTTTAAATTGCCCATAGAGTTACATTGGCCCTTGCCCACTATCGGATATTATGACATCTGTCAAATAGATTGCGTTCGGTCTGGTTCATGTTCACATTTGACATCATCATTAGCACCAGTACGGCTTTTCTCCTGAAGTGTACCAAGCCCCCCTGGCCCCCCGTTTATAGCCACCATTTTGAGCTATATCAAAAGACAGAAACTTTAGTTTTCAATTGTTAATCACCATGGTAATGCCGTTAATCTTTCATCACTCTGAAACCCATGGATAAGTGTGAAAACCTTTAAACTGTCTGATTACCAAAATGGATCTAATGTTATTTTGCGAGAACTGCATGTGAAGAATCTGACGGAGCACACACCTCTTCCATGAGCTTCTCCTCACTGGCCTTCTGGAGCTGCTGCTCTGCCTCCTGGATGCCCCTCCTCACCACCTCACTCATGTTCTCCAGTAGCTGCACACAAGAGCAGGACACTCAGACAACGTGTACAATCACAAAAGCGTGATACAACAGGACACACAGAAGACAGTTCTGTACCCGTCCACTGTCATCTATGTCCCTCCCCATTGCAGCGATGGTGTCCAGAAGCTGGATGACATCGACATCATCAGAGACCATGCCTACATACACACAGGCAGTGTCTGACTCCTCAGGGCCTGCACACAGGACAGGAGAACAGAACGTGGGGACAGGACAGGAGTACAGAGTGTAAGGACAGGACAGGACAGGAGAACAGAGCGTGAGGGCAGGACAGGAGAACAGAGCGTGAGGACAGGGCAGGGAACAGAGCGTGAGGACAGGGCAGGGGAACAGAGCGTGAGGACAGGGCAGGAGAACAGAGCGTGAGGACAGGGCAGGAGAAGAGCAGGACACAGAACGTGGACAGGACAGGGCAGGTAAGGACAGGACAGGACAGGAGAACAGAGCGTGAGGACAGGAGCAGAGCGTGAGGAAGGGCAGGAGAACAGAGCGTGAGGACAGGGCAGAGAACAGAGCGTGAGGACAGGGCAGGAGAACAGGCAGTGAGACAGGGCAGGAGAACAGAGCGTGAGGACAGGGCAGGACAGAGACAGAGCGTGAGGACAGGGCAGGAGAACAGAGCAGGGCAGGAGAACAGAGCGTGAGGACAGGGCAGGAGACAGAGCGTGAGACAGGCAGGAGAAAGAGCGTGAGGACAGGGCAGGAGAACAGAGCGTGAGGACAGGGCAGGAGAACAGAGCGTGAGACAGGAGGAGAACAGAGCGTGAGGACAGGGCAGGAGAACAGAGCGTGAGACAGAGAGGAACAGGCGTGAGGACAGGCAGGGAGAACAGAGCGTGAGGACAGGGCAGGAGAACAGAGCGTGAGGACAGGGCAGGAGAACAGAGCGTGAGGACAGGGCAGGGAGAACAGAGCGTGAGGACAGGGCAGGAGAACAGAGCGTGAGGACAGGGCAGGAGAACAGAGCGTGAGGAACAGGGCAGGCGAGAACAGAGCGTGAGGACAGGGCAGGAGAACAGAGCGTGAGGACAGGGCAGGAGAACAGAGCGTGAGGACAGGGCAGGAGAACAGAGGGCAGTGAGGACAGGGCAGGAGAACAGAGGCGTGAGGACAGGCAGGGAGAAACAGAGCGTGAGGAACAGGGCAGGAGAACAGAGCGTGAGGACAGGGCAGGAGAACAGAGCGTGAGGACAGGGCAGGAGAACAGAGCATGAGGACAGGGTAGGAGAACACAACCCAGCTGATGCACTGACCTGAGCAAAAGCTGATGTCTGGGTCCAGCTCCTTGAGTCTCTTGAGCAGCTCGCGGTTGATGTGCTGCCCCTTTTGGCTCCTGCGCTCTTCATCCAGTCCCTCAGTCTCAGGCTCATACCTGCACATGTTTGGAACCACATAGGACTAAAAAGTGCAGTTCTGCATTTGAACTGTCTTTGACGGGAAAACCGGAGCACCTGGGGGAAACCCACCCAGACTTGGGGGGAAACATGCAAACACACAAAGAAAGGGCCTTGGAGTTTAATCCGCAACCTTCTTGCAGTGAGGCAAAAGTCACTCTGCCACAGTGCAGCCGCACTAGTCAATTTTAAACTTCTTACACCGGTTTCAAACCTATTTTTTCACTTACCTAAAACATCCAGGGCATCGCCATGATTCAAAGTGATGAGCTTATACACAGCGTTCCAAATTATAAAGGTCATAAAAGGTAATTATTGTTTGTTTTCCAGTGAAACTCATGGATGGTATTGTGTCTCAGGGCTCTTTGGGTCAGTGAAATCACTCTCAGACCCCTGTGCTAATCAGTTTGCCAGGTAGATCCAATTAAAAGAAAAACTACTAAAGAAGGATTTAGCAGACCACCATTTTCAAGCAAGATGGGAAAGAAAAAGGATCTTTCAAGTGCAGAAAAGCATGAAATAGTTGAATGCCTTGGACAAGGTATAAAAACCTTAAATATTTCACGAGACCTTAAGCGTGATCATCGTACTATTAAGAGATTTGTAGCTGCCTCAGAGCGCACATGGATTCGTGCAGATAAAGGCACAATGAGGAAAGTTTCTGCCATCGGATTGATAGAGCAGCTGCTAAAATGCCATTACAAAGCAGCAAACTGTTATTTGAAGCTGCTGGTTTCTCTGGAGTCCCGCGAATATCAAGGTGTAGGATCTTCCAGAGGCTTCCAGTTATGCATGAAGCTTGTTTCGGCCCCCTTTAACCAATTCTCACAAGCAGAAATGGCTCTAGTGGGCGCAGAAATACATGAAGACTCATTTTCAAACAGTCTTGTTCTCTGATGAGTGCCGTGCAACCTTGGATGGTCCAGATGGATGGAGTGGTGGATGGTTGGTGGACGGCCACCATGTCCCAACGAGGCTGTGACGTCAGCAAGGAGGAGGCGGAGTCATGTTTTAGGCCAGAATCATGGGGAGAGAGCTGGTTGGCCCCTTTAGGGTCCCTGAAGGTGTGAAAAAGACCTGTGTAAAACATGTGGCGTTTCTGACTGACCACGTTCTTCCATGGTACAAAAAAGAAGAACCGTACTTTCCAGAACAAAATCATCTTCATGCATGACAATGCACCATCTCACGCTGCAAGGAATAACTCTGCATCATTGGCTGCTATGGGCATAAAAGAAGAGAAACTCATGGTGTGGCCCCCATCCTCCCCTGACCTTAACCCTATTGAGACCCTTTGGAGCATCCTCAAGTGGAAGATCTATGAGGGAGGGAGGCAGTTCCATCCAAACAGCCGCTCTGGGAGGCTGTTCTGATGTCCTGCAAAGACATTCAAGCAGAAACTCTCCACGAGTTCAATGGCTCCAAGATCTGTGAAGCTTCCTGTCAAATAAGGGTCCTATGTTCAAATGAAACTTGACCTGTTCAGATGCTTTGACTGAAATAGCTTTTGATTGAAGTAAATATGACCTGCTAATGCTAATTTAACAAATGACCATTTTCAGTTCTTTACAACAGTAACATGGTTTGAAACTCTGTTGTGCAGAATCATTAGGCACAGAGCATTTGAAGTTGTTATTTTGGAAAAAAAAAATCTGTTCTCATTGGAAGGTTTGTTCAGAAACATCGGAATTGTACTCTAAAAGGTTGATGACTTGAAAATTATATTATAAATATCTTTTGCATAATATTTGGAACACAGTGCAGAGCAGATATTACGGTCAGAGTAACACTAACAAACATTAGCATGTTCACAATGCACTTCCTGCTTCACGGAGAATAAAACATAATAATTAGTTGCAGACAGCACACACCGTATAAGATGCTTTTACAATACATCTGTACTACAATATAGATTTGACTTCATGACATGAACTTTTGTGACCGAGCGCTTCAGTTGGAGGGCTGCCCACCAACCTTGACTTTGCATGTTTGACTTTACAAATGAAAGGTGTCTGGTTGGAGACAATTGTTTGTCCAATGACAACTTTGCAGAGTGCGCTGGACCGCCATTCTTAAATATAGACCTGTAATTCCCACGTAATTATGTCCAGGTCAGCAAAATACACGAGCCCTTTTTTGGGTCCGTCCAGATACGAGCATGTTTGCTAAAGTTACAAGGATTTTTGTGTTTTCAAAATTGCCCTTTTCTTAAGAACTCAATATGACCAATCCCTGAGATTTAGGCAAATTATCTTAATCTGTTTGACATGGATTTGTGGGGTCAAAAATTGTTTCCTAGATTAAGTAGCATATCATTACGTCCAGCTCACAATTCTGCACGTGCTCTGGATTGTGCCATTTTTTAATCCGGCCATTTCTGAAAATCCTAGGTTTTACAAACAATTGTCATTTTCTAATCACCATGGTCAAGCCCAATGTTATATTTAAAATCAAATTAATAGTATTTAATTGCACATGGGTTTTGCACGTTTTGACCCAGTTTGAAGTGTTTTTGATGAAAACTGTTGGAGGAGTCAAAAGATGATGTGTGATGTGAGATTTGAATTCCAGATTTGATCCAACATGGCCGACTTCCTGTAGGGTTTAGGGTGGCTCATAATATAATGTTTTACTTGTCTTAATATGATAAACATAACTGTAAACTTGTGTACATAGAAATGCCTATTTTTATTTTTATTGTATAGTAATTTTAAATTGTTTCCTAATGCATGCCCTTTTTTGATTGAATATATGTTGTTTTATTATTACTCAGTGTTTTATGTTGCACCTTAAGGCCGAGACAAGTTCCTACGTTTTTGAATTTTGTTCATTGACAATGGCAATAAACTCTTTCTGATTCTGATTCTGATTCTGATTCTGATTCTATTTTTTATGCAGTTTCATTTGTCTACTTTGACATTTTTCCGGTCAGAGGTTCCATTGATGCAGTGTAAATCGATTTTTGAAGTGGAGCTACTCTCTCACTGAACTCTAATACTTGTATATTTGTTATCATTTACAACTTATTTTGTGTTTTACATTTACAATTACTATTGTAAATGTAAAACACAAAAATAAGTTACCTTTGACCCCCTCTACTCAGAGGATCAGAGCTTGACCTGCTCAAACAAAAGAGGCCAATAGGATTTATACTCTACAAACTTGAACTCCCAAAGGCCTCAACTAGGTATTCACCTCGAGTGTTTTCTTATAATGTGTCTCTATAGGGGTGAAAAAAGTGACACTGGAAGTGGAACAACGTGTCTCTTACCTGACAGCCCCCAGCCCGGCCCAGTCCCACTCCTCCAGGTATGTGAGCGTGTGCTGCAGTCTCAGGGCCTGCTCTCTGAAGTCCTGCCTGAGGGCCACAGTGGAGCTCAGAAGAGGGATAAGCTCAGTCAGTGTGTCCACCAGCCTCTGCACGTCTTCTGGCTGCGTCCCCAGGACTAAAGAACATAAAATACATCTGTATTTGAAGACACATTAAGGTAGTCGTGAATGCAGTGTGAACAGCCTAGCACACAGCACTGGAGAACATCAATATTTTATTTGTTAATAGTTCAAATACAGTACAAAAAAATAAAAAAAACTGTCCATTGTTCAGTCACAATTTCATCCTTTACATTTACCCTCTCCAACACTGTCTCATATGCAGCCATTGTCTATTATGCCTGGCACTCCACTCCAACCTGGCACTCCACTTCATCCTGCAGCATCTGGACTCCCCGGGAACCTACGCCAGGATCCTGTTTGTGGACTTCAGCTCTGCTTTCAACACCATCCTCCCTGCTCTGCTCCAGGACAAGCTCTCCCAGCTCAACGTGCCTGACTCCACCTGCAGGGGGAGCACTGACTTCCTGACGGATCGGAGTCAGTGTGTGCGGCTGGGAAAGGGTGTCTCAGACACTCGGACTGTCAGCACAGGAGCTCCACAGGGCTGTGTACTTTCCCTCTGCTCTTCTCCCTGTACACAAACTGCTGCACCTCCAGCCACGACTCCGTAAAACTCATCAAGTTTGCGGACGACACCACCCTCATCGGGCTCATCTCGGACGGGGATGAGTCTGTCTACAGGAGGGAGGTGGACCGGCTGGTGTCCGGGTGCAGCGGTAACAACCTGGAGTTCAACGCCCAGAAGACAGTGGAGATGATCGTGGACTTCAGGAAAGTCACAGCCCCCCAGCCCCCCCTCATCATGACAGACTCCCCCATCACCACCGTGGACTCCTTCCGCTTCCTTGGCACCACCATCACCCAGGACCTCAAGTGGGAGCCCTCCATCAGCTCCTTCATCAGAAGCCAGCGAGGATGACATTCCTGCAGCAGCTGAGGAAAGCCAAGCTGCCAGTGCAGATGATGGTGCAGTTCTACACGGCCATCATTGAGTCCATCCTCACCTCCTCCATCACCGTGTGGTACGCTGGAGCCACAGCCAGGGACAAACGAGATACAGCGCCTCTGCTGGAGCCACAGCCAGGGAAAACAGAGATACAGAGCATTGTGCGTCTCTGCTGAGAAGGTGATCGGCTGCAGACTTCCATCTCTGCAGGACCTGTACGTCTCCAGGGCTCTGGGACGAGCAGGTCGGATCACAGCTGACCCTTCTCACCCTGGTCACGGACTAATTGAACCACTCCCCTCATCCGGACCTGAACCTCCCGCCACAAGAATAGTTTCTTTCCCTCTGCCGTTGGACTCATTTAACTGTAAATCTCGTGTACATAGTAATGTACATTTTATTTTTTATAATTTTATATTATAGTAATTTTAAATTGTTTCTTAATGCATGCCTTTTTGATTTCATATACGTTGTTTTTATTATTGATCAGTGTTTTATGTTGCACATTAACGCAGAGACAAGTTCCTATGTTTGAGAATTTTGTTCATTGACAATGGCAATAAACCCCTTCTGAGTTCACATTTTCATTGTCAGAGTAGTGGGCTCCTTCCACAAAACCGGGCCCATGTCACCAGTCCAGTACTTAAAGCAGGTTTGCTCAAACAACCCTTGAGGTTAGGTATACTTTATTACAGGAATAGTTGTTGTCATTGGACCCATTCTTCAGTGTGACTGAAACCTGTGAGGAGCAGTGAGCAACGGAAAGACCAAAAAGCAGTCCCATAGACCAAGTCTCAAAGGACCAGTGGAACATCTCGAGAAGCATTAGTAATATCTAAACTAGGATATGCACTTCCATATTTCAAAAGGCGATTGAGGGTATGTTTACACACACCTCAAAATAAGACAAAACCCGGACCTCAGCCTGGGTCTGAAACCTGGACTTGAGCAGATTTAGATCAGGAACAAAGCATGTCTACATCAGAATGGCTCAAACCAGGACTATGAAGTGTGAACCATCCCTTCATTTGTGTTTGATGTCTATACTCACATGGAAAGGCTATTGAAGCAATGTTTATTAAACTCTAGTAGCATCAAAAAAATATGCTTTTTATAATTTAATTTAATTCTACTTATTATACCTCTTTGTAAATCTTGCGTTTTATCACCCAGTTCTAAAATGTGCCACTTTAAGACTCAAAATGATTCTATGTTCTGCAAACATGGACCACGTGTCTTTACCTGCTGCTGTGAGAAGGGGGCTGAAGCGGACACAGAACCCCTCGTCCTCCAGCTCCACCACGTCCACTCCACAGGACGGGACCAGACGAGCCAGCTCATGCCCCAGCTACGGAGCAGCACACGGGGCAGTCAGCACCAGCGAGAGGGGCACACTTACTCATCACAGACATGCAGGCTGAGCTCACCCATCTGTTGAAAGCATCCAGCACCTCCCTCTCTGTGGGACAGTAGCTCTGCACAGACCCGCCGCTGAGCTCTGAGGGCAGGGCCGACCACAGAGACAGACAGAGTGAGTGCATCCAGCTAAACAACCAGCACTTGCCAGAAAGCTATTCCCCATTCCCCCATTTGACAGCCACATGTAAAATTCTCTTTGACACGTCAGATCTTTCATTCAAATACTGAACTGGAACAAGCACAGGCATTTTTAGGGAGTGGTCTGAAATCTGATAAGTCACCCCATGTAGTAATTTGGGGTTAAATAACAATTTTAGTTTAACTTGATTTAATATATTGCATCAAATTATAGCACAAAAAAGAAAATAGACCTACACATTTCTAATAGTTATTATTTAAAAAGTTATTATTTAAAAAGTGATTTATTCCCAAAAATTTTAAATGTTTGTCTTAAGCTTGGTCATGGTACCACCCTTGAGCCACCCCAGTGACGGGCTTAGGTTAGCTACTCACGAGAAAGCTTATTACAAAGAACAAAAATTAACTTTTGTTTTTGCCCCCATTTTTTTCTGGACTAAACTTGATATAAACCTCCAGACTCCAGAGCTGGCACGGTTCGGCACCTGCGCGGGTCACTTACAGCGTGCCCGTTACGCCTACTCATGTGACAACACTTGCCTAATGACACCGGAAGCCGGGTCAAATCGCTGCGGCCTCCGGCAAAGACAGACTTCTTGCAGGTTCTGCCCGCTGACCTGAAGCCGCAGGGCACAGAGGTCATTGTAACAGGGTGCATTGATTTTAAACACTTTTGGGAGTTTTATGTCTTTGCGTTCAGGTCATTAATAATGGGAGCAAATACAAAAAGTGTTGCGTTTATTCTTTCACACGTTTACTACACTGAACACAAATTTAGACTTCTTATCCCTTTGCAATAATGTTTTCCGGTTTGAGTCGATCATGGCAGGTTTTGAATTGGGCTATACACTTTACATTCCATTTCTCCTGTGGGACAAGTTTCATTAGCAAAGTAAGGGCTTACCGGAGCTCCTGTCCGGGCTGAACTTGAAGAGCACCACGGGAGAACTGAGCTCGTCCTCCACCTGAAGGACACACACACCCGCACACGCACACATGAAGAACACTGACTTCTGTCACTCATATGTGAGAGTGTGAGGAGGAGGGGTCTGAAGCCTGCATGCACTGTTGCTATGGGCCCACCTGAGCTGGAGCTGTGACATGTTAAGGTTCAGTCCAGTGAGAAGCAGCATTGTGATTTCACAAAAGTCACGAATGACACCATGATGGAGTTCTTAACATGTGCTGGGCGGGTGCATCTGTGTGTGGGGGGATCACGTATTTGTTTACAGTGAAATGAAGTGTTGCAAAAGCTGAAAGGACATCACTTAAGGCTCATGAAATGTGTCATAATGTAAACTAACCATTGTTAAGTCTATCACAGAACAGAGTATATCCTGTGACTGTCTCAGGTGCTCCTCTGGCAGTCATACAACCGTAATGGCCTCGTGGAACAGCCCTGTCACTAATGCAGGGCGATGGCTCATGTCTCGTCACGGCCTTGTGTTTCCTCTATTCTCAATGAAGCAACAAAAATGCACAGACAACACAAAACAAGGCTAAACTGTGCAGCGAGCTCTTTGTGAACTTGTAATAAAAGGACATGTTTGACCAACATACAGTAATTATTAATAAACTTTAGTCCTGAACGCAACATGAGCACATGGCATCACGTTCATGGGAAAAACACGCTGGAATTGAACAGCTTTGGCCAAAGGAGGAGGCGCCAACATTTGGATTTACACAAGGCCAAAGTGAAGTTAAGCAAACTGCAGCGTATTGTATTCATGTCACAGATAACACGCTGAGAATTGTTTGATTTAAATTTGACTTAAATATGAGTGAAAAGAGAATTTTGTGATTGGAGCATGGGGCAAATCAGAGCACTCCTCGAGTGGCGACTGGAGACGCAGATCTCCTCTGAAAAGGTTTATATCCAACTGGTTTGAGTCAAAGGAAACTTCAAGCCTTCTGATTGGATAATCAACTTGACAACCAAATGAAAACAAACAGCTTTTCCATTATGTTCAATGTCAATGAATGAATTGTTCTGGTTAAATGCTACATGTGATTTCAGGACACAGAGGGCTCCTGTCTCGATCCTACCTACCCTCGCTTTCTGCCACCATTCATGAGCCCTGTGATGGGAGCAGGCAGCACGTCCCGTGGGTGCCTAGCCGCACAGCTGATGGCAGGGAGTGAGGGCGTGTGAGGGGTGAAGAGAGGCTAAATCGCACCTACAATAGACAGCAGCACAGAGCCCAGAACATCCCTCACAGAAGCCCCGGAGAGAGCAGGCCTCGGGAACACTGCACCCTGCAAACAAGCACCTCGGGCTAACTCTGGGCCCCGCACCGCGCAAGCACCGCACACAAGCACAAGCACCGCACACAAGCACACCGCACACAAGCGCCACACACAAGCGCCACACACAAGCACAAGCACCGCACACAAGCACAAGCACCGCACACAAGCACAACACAAGCACACGCACACAAGCACAAACGCACACCACACCGCACACAGCACAAGCCACCACAGCAGCACACCCACACAAGCACACGCACCACCACACGCACACAGCCACCCACACAAGCGCCACACCAAGCACAAGCACCGCACACAAGCACGACCAAGCCAACACACACACGCACAACACAAGCACCGCCACACCCACACACAACACAAGCACCACGCACACAACGCCACACACAAGCACAAGCACACCGCACACAGAGCGCCAGGCCACACACAAGCACAAGCACCGCACACAAGCGCACACACCAAGCACAAGCACACCGCACACACAAGCGCCACACACAAAGCACAAGAGCACACCGCACACAAGCGCACGCACAACAAGCGCCGCACACAACGCGCCCACACGCACACAACAAGTGCCGCACACAAGCACGTTAACACACACTACACACGTACACACTACAACACACACACTACATACACCGCGCGCACACGCACTCACATACACCGCGCAACACACGCACTACAACACTGCATCACACACGCACTACACACACACTACTACATGCCACACACCACTACACTGACCGCACACACACACACTACATAGAGCCGTCACACACACTACACGACGCACAACACACACTACACAGAGCACAGCGCACACACACACTACATTAGACCCGCCACACACACACTAACATACCGCACACACACACTACACAGACCGCCACACACACACTACACAACCCACACACACACTACACACACTACACACACACACACATACGCACACTGGCACACACTACTCACACTGCCACACACACACTACGACACTGCGCACACACACACACTACGCCACACACACACACTGCGCACACACACACACTACCACACTGCGCACACAACACACTGCGCACACACACACTGCGCCGCCACACCACACACACACACTCCCGACACACACACACACACTTGCACACACCACTAACAACGCCACACACACACTACACAACTGCGCACACACACACTACACGCGCACACACACACTACACACACTGCGCACACCACACACTAACACACACTGCGCACACAACAACTACACACGCGACACACTCACACTGCAGCACACACACACTACACAGACTGCGCACCACACACACTACACAGACTGCGCACAGCACACCACTACACAGAACACACACTACACCCACCAACACAACACAACAACCACACTACGCACACACAACACACACACACACACACAATACAACACACGTACACACTCACACCCACTGCGCACACACACACTACATCCACTGCGCACCACACAACACACACACACCACTACACACCACACACTGCGCACACACACACTACACACACTGCGCAACACAACACAAACACACACTACACACACACTTCACCATAGACTGCGCACACCACACACTACACACTTACACAACACTGCGCACAACACTACACCACACTGGCACACTGGGCACACACACACTGCCGCACACTGGGCACACACACACTACACACACTGCGCACACACACAACACACCACACACACTACACACTACACACACTACACTACACTACACACACACTACACACAACACACACGGCGGCACACACACACTGCGCACACACACACTGCGCCACACACCACACACACACTGCGCACACACACACTGCGCACACACACACTGCGCACACACACACTACACACACACACACACTGCGCACACACACACTGCGCACACACATGGGAGCAGGCCAGTGGTGCTGAAGGACCCCATCGGTCCCACTCTGGCGCACCCCTGTGATGCTTCCTCACTGCGTCCCTGAGAGTCTAAACTAGAAGCTACCAACACTAGCTCTGGAGGTGGTTTACCATGTTCAAGGCCTCCTGAAGAGACACCTCTGCCTCCAGCACGTCCTGTGAGTATAAGGCACTGGTTTAAGCAGCTCGGACGCATCGTGAGTTCAGAGCAGTTCCACTGGATCTTAGGAGATGGTTTGACACGTGCACGTTTCACTGTGATTCTGCCCTCAGCACACAGAAATGCACTCTTTATGTAACACACACAAGAAGGTGTGCCTTAGAATTAGAAGGATAAACCAATGCAGCCAAGATGACCAGCCACTGTATTCCACGCTGAGACGTTCTGGGGTTTGATTCCCTCAGGTGCATTGCACAGGCGGGGGCGGGGCTTTGTGTTGAGGCAAGTCCAGCATTAGAATTTCTATAGGTTTTAATGCCACCGACTCTACAGCGCGAAAGTGTGGCTCCTGGGTTTGGGAAAAGTCTCCTCTACAGCTGACTGCACTCAGGCCATACGGGAGGATTTTCTAAACTGTGCACATGGTGTTTTAGTAGGATTTTCTACAGTTTGTCTTTTAGGAAATTGCCGGCTAAAATGGTCCAAAACGACAGCAGTACCACAATATCATACAGACATACTTCTCTGTAGAATACAATGAGGGTCATACAGTTGTATGGCTATTTTAGCAGCGTTTACATGATGTAAAAAGCCTCCATTAAGCACAAAGTATTATTCATCTACTTACTGAAGTTTGGATGGAGGTCAGGGATTTGAGTTTCTGCTGGAGCTGCTGACTCTGAAGAGAGAAAGAGTTAAAGTGAGAGTTAGGGCTGCACAATGATACTGGATGTATACTGTGCAACACATTATCTGGAAAATGTAATTAATCCTTACAATAGCCAGTCCTCCAGCTGACAATGATTTACAGTAAACTGTAACTATTTGGATTTTTTACATACAGACTGATTATTTACAGAGCATTTTATTATGAATCCTGGGTTACTGTAGTGTGTAACTGAGATGAAGCAGGTCAAACAGTCTCGAGTTAATCTGCAGATGCTGTGGTGTCATTGAAGAAATGGCCCGGTGTAAACAGGACAGCACAGAGCATTACCAGAGCTGTAGCATGTTGGATCCTCTGCACGATGCCACTGTGTCCCAGGTACTGCAGGGACAGCCACAGGGGGAGGGCCCTCAGCTTCTCCAGGGGCCCACTGGACATGAGGCCCGCCGACAGGGACTGAAAGCACCACAGGACAGTGTGCGTGAAAGTGTGTTGCTCCCCTCAGCCTCCCGCGTGTGTGCAGTGCACTATGAAGCGGGGCTTACACGCTCTAATATTCAGGCCGATTTGGACACACATTTTAGTTGCAAGACAATTTGAAAAATCAGGCAGTATTTCAGCTTCTACGTGCGTCTGTGTCGTGCTGTGTACAGGGGGCTAAAAGCTAAAGTGTCAAGGGCTTTCTAACAGTTTGTGTGTCGTCCACAGCCTGTACACACGCCTCGCGAGTGCGAGTTTGCGCATCATGTGAATGATTAGGGGCAGTGGTTAGAGCTCTTGTCCACAGGTTGAAGGTTGGAGGAATAGAATATGGCGTGAATGAAGAATGACACAGTGGAACACTTTGAGAGGCTTTGAAAAGCCTGTAAAGTGAATTACAAGTGTAAGGCATTGCCATTATTGAGAACTCGATGGAATGTCTTCAAATTGCACAGCTTTAGGAAAAATACAGTTTGATACCCGCGCAGGGTCCTCGTGTCTGTACAGAGTGACCGCGCACACGGCCGGCAGACCCAGCCACAGTCCAGGGGTCAGGGTCAGGCTGTCACTGCGGGCGGCCGCCTGTCCACAAACATGAGAGAAGGCACGCACGTCAAACATCTGGGCCTAAGCCCACACAGATATCCTCCTTAAGTCTGAGCACGTACCATGATAGGAGAGCTGAGGTTCCCCAGGGCCAAGGTGGCCAGGTTCACCCTGAAGAGGAAAGAGGACAGCACTTTTAGGACACAGCGACACTGTTTTGACCCTAACAGCATTTTAGGCCAACGTTTTGTGACAATATAATATAATATAAATAAAATATTTTTTTATATAATTTAGAATGGCATAGAATGGAATAAATGTATGTATGGAAATGTATGAATGGAAATTTTAAAATGCAAACATTTTTCATTTGGTCCCCAAAAATTTTTTCAAATAAAGAATACTGAAATACAGTCTCAGATCGTGGTTTCTATTAATTGAATTGATTAATTAACAAGTTAATTTGGTTGTCAATATTACTGCAAGCAAAAAGGATTGGGCTGAAGACATCCTAAAGATCACACAAACGAGAACTCAACAATTCAGACATTAAAATAGCCACTGCATTTTAGCACCATCCTAAAACTAGAATTCCACCCTCTCTTATAAATCTTTTAATTTAGAACAATGATGTATGTATTAATGATTTCACATTTTACACAGCGTTAATTAACTTAAATTCCATTTCTTTATTCCTGAAACAGACACATCTTTGCCTGATTAGTATTAGTATCTACTTTATTCAATTCAAACCAAAGTAGGTTGTAGCGTCATTTAAAGAAAGCTGCTTTTGGGAAGGTCCTTTCTCACCACAGCATTTTTTTTTTGCTTAACTATGTCCATACATTTTAATATAATTAAATGTATATGGTTATTTAGTAGGAGCACAGAATCCAGCTTTATTAATTATTCTTATAGCCCTTTAGTTTTACAGGCATTTCCCCAAATTTCTGAGCAGTAAGAGAGAGAGAAGCCCCGCCACAAGCTCAGTGTCAGTTACCCCCGGGGACTGGAGCATATGTCCTCGTGATGGGCTTGTCCCAATCTAACTGGACTAAACCAAGGCCAGGACAGTCCAGTCCAGGACAACAAGGACTGCATGAGTCGCGTGCAGCCCAGCACTGCACTGTTACGTACAGATGGACACGGCGCTGAGTGGGATGCTGCGTGGTCTGGAGGGCGCGAGGACAGAGCCCACTGTGGTCAGCTCTGGAGAAGAGTGAAGTCAGATCGTACATGTGGATCAAGTCCTCTCATGGTGTGCGTCAGCCTGTGCTGGGTGGATGTCAAGGGAGAAGGTGGGCATTTATCCAGTTTCCCAAATAGACGGTCCTCTCAAAGCTGACAACATCCACGTCTGGACGGCCCAGTCCAACACTGGAGCACTTGGCCGAGTTCCCCATACAGGTTAGTGGGAGCCACGGAGAGGTCGATTACACCCCCGGGGAATGGATCCCAGTCTGCCCAGACTAAGACTAAACCAAGGACCAGAACCAGAACCAGAACCAGGAGGCGCTGAGCACAGAGATAGGGGCCCCGCGCAGCGACAAAACAAAAACAAAAAAAGGAAATCAACTGAACCAATCATCCATGGATTGGAATAGAGTGGGATAGAGTGGGATAGAGTGGGATAGAGTGGGATAGAGTGCGGGATAGAGTGGGATAGAGGGGATAGAGTGGGAATAGAGTGGATAGAGTGGGATAGAGTGGATAGAGTGGAATAGAGTGGGATAGAGTGGGAATAGAGTGGGATAGAGTGGGATAGAGTGGGATAGAGTGGGATAGAGTGGGATAGAGTGGGATAGAGTGGGATAGAGTGGATAGAGTGGGATAGAGTGGAATAGAGTGGAATAGAGTGGAATAGAGTGGGATAGAGTGGGATAGAGTGGGATAGAGTGGGATAGAGTGGGATAGAGTGGATAGAGTGATAGAGTGAATAGGGGTAGAGTGGAATAGAGTGAATAGAGTGGAATAGAGTGGAATAGAGTGAATAGAGTGGAATAGAGTGGAATAAGTGGGATAGAGTGGAATTAGAGTGGAATAGAGTGGGATTAGAGTGGGATAGAGTGGGATAGAGTGGGATAGAGTGGGATAGAGTGGGATAGGGTGGATAGGGTGGGATAGGGTGGGATAGGACGGGATAGGGTGGATAGGGTGGGATAGAGTGGATAGGGTGGGATAGGGTGGATAGAGTGGGATAGGGTGGGTAGGATAGGTGGGATAGGGTGGATAGGGTGGGATAGGTGGGGATAGAGTGGGATAGAGTGGGATAGAGTGGGATAGAGTGGGATAGAGTGGGATAGAGTGGGATAAGTGGGATAGGAGTGGAAGAGTGGGATAGAGTGGGATAGGAGTGGGATAGGGTGGGCATAGGGTGGGATATGGTGGATAGGGTGGATAGGGTGGGATAGGGTGGAATAGAGTGAATATTCTGTGAGCATTGACCACATGAGTCCTCACCCTTCCACGTGGAGCCACATGTTGTTCTGATCACACAGCTCCTTGAGGCGGGACAGTTTGTCGGTGTGCCGGCCGCTGGGGTGCCTGTTCACAACACATTTACCACTCTTACATTACACATCTGTTCAGTGTGGAAGGAGTCTGGTTCAGAGTACCTGCATGTTTCTACACGCGTTTATACCCATCGCACTACATGAAGTAACAGCACTGCCTGTACAGGACTTTGACTTCTGAGAACGTGCTGGTGCTAAGACGGGTAAGGAGCAGAGGCAGAACAGATCATATCTCGAATAGATAAATAAAAAGGGGTTTTATTGAAAAAAAATATACCATTGGGGAGTTATAAACATTCTGTTGCATGGTTCTCTAGGTAATTACTTCAGAATACTGCAAGTACCAGTAAAATAAACCAAGTACTGCAATACGAGTACCAAAACTATTGAAAGCAGGATAAACTGAAGTGTAATCTGCCCTTCTCTTCAGCTGTGGGACCACCCCGTTCAGGCCAGATTTCACTTTTGGGTTTTGCTCAGTATTATTGGTCAGAGTAGACGCTCCTTGTTGTAATATTGTGTGCACGCGTGTGTGGCGTGCATGCTTGTGTGGCACGTGTGCACGCGTGTGTGGCACGTGTGCACACTTGTGTAGCACGTGTACACGCTTGTGTGGCACGTGTGCACATGTACACGCTTGTGTGGCACGTGTGCACGCGTGGCGTGTGTAGCGTGCACGCGTGGCGTGTGTAGCGTGCACGCGCGTGTAGCGTACCTGCGTTAGCGATGAGGAGCAGAGGAAGTTTCCCTGAGTCCACATCCTCTTGCACCAGTTTGTCCAGCAGCGCCACATCCTCAAACACACACACTTCCAGTTAGGACGGCAACAGTGCACATAGTTACTCAGACGCATGGCTAATTCTAACAGTACACAGACACCACATTAATCCTTCATTCAGAAATCAGACAAAGTATACATTTTGTGATTTTGAAAACGCAAAATCGCAATTTTTGGAATGATATGATACCAAGTATTGTTTTTTTTTCAATTCCAATACTCAATACTGGTGTAACCTTATTGGTGAAGTAATTAAGTAAGTAGTAGTTTAAAACAAGTAAGTAAGTAGTTTAAAAAAGGGTTTTAAACGGCTCTAAAGGACAAACAGAACACTGCCACAGATGGAGCAGACCAATGAGCTGCTGAAGGTGTTTTAAATAGTGATGGCAAAATGAAGACTTTGACGTCTGGTTCGAGCTGAAGTGGGCGTGTCAAAATGAAGTCTCGAAATAACCGTGTCACGTGACCAAGGCTTCCATTTTGGTGAAATCAGAAATGTAATACATATTCTAGTTATAATGGACAAAAGTTTATACACACTGGACGGAACCTTCAAAATAACCTTTCAAACTTTATAGTCTTTGTAATACTGTTGAATTCCCAGTAGATGGCAGTATTTTGAGGATTCACTATGGTGTGGCTCTGTGCTGTGACTGGGAGGCCTCATTGAGTCTTCACTTTCCCATCACTACTTTTGACACAAAATAAGAGAAGAAGAAATGGCCCTGACACGTCCAAAAGTGATCTGCACAGTATCTATCGGCCAGGACAGTTTGTGGAGCTGCCCTGCAGAGTGTGGACCTACCATCTGGTGCTGGGACCCGAACATGGTGTTACAGGGGACAGTGCAGAGGCTGGACAGAGGCAGGCCCAGCTGAGAACACACACACACACACACACACAAAATGTCATTTTGGATTGAACACGCAGGCCACAGTCCAAATAGTGGCCTGTAACCTGAAGTTTTGGGTAATTCCCAGCTTCTTGGGATTTTTTCCACAAAGCATGTTTATTTTGCTGTAGTACATCATTTGAAATAGAGTAAATCATCCAAATATGGGGTTTATTATTATCTTTTTTGTTGTGGTTTAGTTCACCCAATGTAACGTCAAGAGTGACCCACTATCGATGCATCCAAACCGTTTTGGTGTTTTTCATCTGGTTTCCAGACGTGAAATGTCCAAAGGCATCGATACTTTACAATCGAGGTCATAGGGGGAGGGGCTAAAAGTGTTTTAAACATTATTTTTGCTAAAGTTCATTGGGTTTGCTTCATTGAAATGAAAAGTTGCAGTCCCTATTATTTAGACCCTGGCTTTGAGGGAGGGTGGGCGCAGGGGTCTCAATGTGCAGGAGAACAAAAAGACGGACAGGCGCTCACCCTAATCTCATTTTGATTCAGAGAAATCTGATACATCAGCTGGCAAAATTGATTATATATGTTTTTTCCCCTTCAAACCCCCTTTAGCTTTAAACCAAATACAATATTTGTTATGTTATTTAATAGTATTAGTGCTTCCTTTGAGCGTAGTCTTCAGAATAACAGATAAAGCAGAGAGTACCTGTCCGCAGAGGTGCTGTCCCAGGCCCGGCCTACAGGAGGCGCTCAGGTAGATGACAGGCTGTTTGGAGGTGAACGCCCCATAGCCCTCCGAGGGGTACTCCTCATAGCGAGCATGGAGCACCAGACGGCACACTCTGACCAGTCCATCCCTGTCGTCCTCATGGAAGTACGCAGACGCATTCTCATACCTGACAGAGCAGAGGGGCCCCGACGGGCCCCGACAACTGTTACTCAGTCCAACATTAAGCTTCTTGTGTTTTTATTGAGAGATATTGACCCTTTCAGAGGAGACAAAACTGTAATGGAAGCAGCGAAATAGACAACATGGGCAAATCAGAAGAATCAAAAGTTTGACTACCAAAGAACTGTGAGAAACAAGGGGGGATTCATGAGCGCAGAGAGGGTCCCTAAACATAGAGGTGTTTTGGGATTATACTTACCCTACCGCAAAAAGGGCTTAATAATGAACTACGTTTATACATTTTTCAATAGTCTTTCGGCTGTACTGTAAAGAAGTTGTAGAAGACCACCAGGACGGACCTGGGGCCTTATTTCTTATTTAAGAGTGCGTCAAATTGTGCTTAAAAGCGTAACGTAAAAATGTCACCACCGCAAAGACAGACTATAACAACCTGCGCAGCACCGCTGGACGCTCTTCCCTCTTCCAAATTGGCGCCGCAATTCCTAATGAGTTTCCACCCTAAGCCCGCCCTGAACCCGCCCTGAGCCCGCCCTAATACAGTATACCATATATGGCTACGCAAATCACTGAATTAACATCTTTAGCATATTCATAAGGGTGAGACGCTGTGCCACAGAAGGACGAGAAAAGGTGGAAAAAGAGGAGATTCTCCGAGATGGATGGAGACACTGATCGGCAGTGGAGCCCTCAAAGGGGTCTTTAAACAGAAACCTTTACAAGGCGCGGCTCCTCTGAGGGCGTGGCCTGTAGTGGCGGATTAAAGACGATAAAGAAAAACTCGGGACCCACGCGCAACTTGACTGTCAATGGAAACTCCCTTCTATCAGTAATCTGTCCAAACATGAGCCCGATTGTGCCGAATGTGTCAGACTGTAGCCTACATCGGCCTGTAGGCTACACCGGCCTGTAGGCTACACCGGCCTGCGTGAGAACCCCCCCGTGCACAAAGTGGTCAATCTAAACCTTAATCGAGATAATGAAACAGTAAAACACCAGAACAACAGCTCTTAAGGACAATAAATGAAATGCTGCGTACATGAGCCGAGAAATGCCTACCCGAGAGCCCAGGGCGGCAGGTAAGTGAGCGGGGGAGAGGGCGAGAGCGGGCGAGAGCGGGCGAGAGCGGGCGAGAGCGGGCGAGAGCGGGCGAGAGCGGGCGAGAGCTGAATGAACTTTTCTGTTAATGGTTCATTAGACCAAGCGGCCATGGGTGGCGCTATTTCACCCCCTCACACCGCCTCACACGCCCTCACGTATATCATGTTGATGTCGCCTACACCCTCCACCCCCTTTCAACTACCCCATTTCACACCCTCACATCAAAACAAAGCTTACCCCCTCACACCCCTCACACCCTCTCAACGCGGCTCACACCGCGCCTACAACGCTCACACCGGCCTTCACTCCGCCTTCATCCGCGTCAGCGGCCGCCTCACAGCCCTCACACCGCCTCACACCGCCTCACACCGCTCACACGCTCACACCGCAATCACCTAAGGCCTCACACCTCACAGCTCCTTGCCACGCACATTTGTGAAAGGTGAAAGGTGTTCTCTGTCTTGTGTGTGAAAGGTGCTTCGTGTGTAGTGAGTCAGGCGTCCACTGAAGAGTCTGCAGAGCCAGAGCGTGCTGCGGCAGGATGCGCGTAGCGATGCTTGCCTCAGTCTGTCCGGGCAGGAGACGGAGATGTAGGCGCCAGACTGTGTCCCAACAGAGCCATGTGAGCTGCTTCGCCCACTGCTGATTTGACACGCGCGCACACACACACAACACACACACACACACACACACATTCACTTGATTTCCATTGATTGATCCTAACCTTTACCGAACTTCCAATTCCTTCAGTAGAAATAAAATGGAGAGCTACTAACATATAAGTGTCAACAAGCTTTACAAAATCATGTCAGCATTCTGGAATTTGGGAGGACCGCCACTAGACCGCCACTAGACCGCCACTAGACCGCCACTAGACCGCCACTAGACCGCCACTAGACCTCTAGTTTAGCAGCTAACGTTTCTTTAAAATGAAAATTGCATCACAATTTAAAAACAAAAAACACACTTATACACACAAAATACGTTATTTCTGTTAAAAAAAAACACAATTATTTTAGTCTAAAATACTTGAAAAAGTCTGTGTGAAATGGAAAAAGTCCCTGAAGCAGAACGAAAGCGGTGGGCTCAGTCTTGACTCACTCTGTTTGGGCACTCTCCTCTTCCTCTTCATGGATGAGGTGGTGAACCAGCTCCAGGATGGACGCCACATCCTGCCCGCTGCGCGCACACACACACACACACACACACACACACTCACACATTTAGACTATGACAGAGGCATAAGCACAGAGGCACACAAATGTTCATCAGAGGAGCAAAAATTATATATTTGTTAGTAGATTTTTCAGGTATCTGCACTTTTCTTGAGTTAGGGCGACTTTTTACTTACTCCTTACGTTTTAACCCAAGTATCTGTACTTTCTTCTCCTTACATTATCAAAACAGCCGCGTGACTTTTCTTTAAATCTGAGCATTTCTTTCCCTTTTACGAAGCCAGTGCACGCTTGTGTGCGTGGCCATACAGCCGTGCTTCGCTTCTTTTCCTTTTACTTCCAAATGTTTGATCCTGTGACGCAGCGTGGACTCACACACAACCTGCTGAGAAATATAAGCCGTTTGAACCCAAGACCGTGGCTTGAAAACGAGAAGAACCGGGAGAGAGGGAAATGAGGCGCGGGGGTGAGCAGGGCACGGAGGGGAGGTGGGCACTGAGGGGAGGTGTTCACGAGGCGCCGGTGTTGATGAAACAAACTGACTGAATCATATTTTAGTGGCGTTTGAGCGCGGCGTTTGAGCGCGGCGTTTGAGCGCGGCGTTTGAGCGCGGCGTTGCTGACACGTGTGCACTCACGGCTGTGTGTTCAGAAACACAGACCAGGTGAAGCTTTGGGGAAGGATCCTATCACTCAGAGTGCAGTGCCGTTGTCAGGCTTTACTTTTATTTACCCTTTATAATCGTTAACAGGCTAAACTGTAGGGAAGAGAATCCAAACCCGTGTCTGATTACTAACATATATCTTTTTACCATGTGATTAAAGTCTAATTGTAATTCATTTAAAGCCACCATTCAATAGATACCCTTTTTAACATAGTCCCAACAACTATCTGTTCTACTTTTCTGTCTATACTTTAAGTACATTTCAGTTTTTTTTTCAGTTTTAGTTTATTAGGACAATGTGCAGTTTCATTAAAAATATTCTGCACCAGATTTAGCTTCAAGCTAAATTTCACATCTGCAGTCCTCACAAAATACATTACAACGTACAAGTATAAAGTGCAATACAAATATTAAGTGCTTATCTCTAGACCTCACAATCTAAAGTACAGTTACAATGAAACAATTAAAGTGCAAATACAAATACAATCTCCAATCCTCTATAAAATACAGTACAATAAAACGATTAAAATGTAACAAATACTAATTCCAGTCCTCACAGTATAAAATGCAGTGCAAAATACAATAAAGTGCAATACAAAAACATAAATTACATGACTTTCTATACTTATAAAAGCCTCATACCTGATTTGTACTATTGTTTTGAGGGCCATTGCCAACAGAAGATACCCACGGAGGGTAAGTCGTGTTGGCCGACTACCGTCCGGTATTAGTCGCGAGCAGGACTGAACTGTCACAGGAGCCAGCTTTTTACAGCTCGAGGAAAACGATAGAAAGTCAGCCATGTCTTTGATGTGACTCGGGAGTCTGTTCCACTCCGTCACAGCTTTAAAGAAAAAAAAGCTGATTGGGAGAAGGCAGTTCTCCTTTTTGGAGATCGCCAGCTTCTCCCTCGAAACGGACCTCAGCACTCGGCTGGTGAGGCCGAGCGGGTGCCTGGACATATGTCTGTAGAGGGGCGGGGGCAGCGTCATGTAAGAGTTTATGAACCAGACGAATATTGGAGTAGTTGATCAGATTTTCAAAGCTAAGCAATTTGTATTTTATAAGTATATGACAGTGATGGTGCCTTTGGGTTTTTTATCCAGAATTTTCAGAGCCCGATTATGCAGGGGTCTGAGGGCTTAACAACTGTCTGTTTGGCCTGAGGACCATGAGGATATACAGTAAGAAAGATAATGTGAGATATGATCATAGCGTTAAAATATGTTTTTGCAGCTTCTAGGGATAAAGAACTCCTGATTTTGTTTAAAATTAAATATATTAAATTTTAAAACATGACAAACTTTTTTAATGTGTTGTTTAAAATTAATTGTGGAATCCAGGATTACCCCGAGGTATTTTACCTCCTCCACATTCCTAATCATATGGGCCTGCCGTAAAAATATTAGGGGGTAATATTTGAGTTTTTTTATTTTGAAAAGTACATTGTAACTGTTTTATCTGTGTTTAGTGTTAGACTTGATTTGGCCGGCCATTCAGTGGCTTTTGTCATTGCTGCTGTAAGTTTAGCTGCGACTGAAGATGCGTCCTTACTGTGCGCAAACACCACCGTGTCATCAGCATACATCACGACCCCTATGTCATCTTCAAAGATGGAAGGCAGATCGTTGATGTATAAACTGAAAAGTAGCGGACCCAGAATTGAACCTTGTGGCACTCCTGTAGTGCATGCTGTAAGTGGAGATATTTTCCCATCAATTTTGACGCATTGGTTGCGATCCGATAAATAGGATTGAATCCAACTCATAGTTTTGGGTGAAAGATCAAATTTCTGTAGTTTCTCCAGTAGAACAAAATGATTAACAGTGTCAAATGTCTACGAAGATCTAAAAAAATTGCCCCCACGACCCCTCCCTTATCCAAGCTGGATTTAATTTCTTCAATAAAGTAACAGCATGCCGTCTTGAGTGGAGTGTTTTTTTGAAGCCAAATTGCATGGCGTTCAGCAGGTTTAAACCGTATCAAGATGTTCTATCAGTTGTTCAGCGACGGTCTTTTTCGATGACTTTGGCAGTGGCAGGAAGTATGCTAATCGGTCTGTAATTACTCATGTCTTTTTTATTGCCCGACTTAAAAATAGGAGTTACGATGGCCGTTTTCATGGATGATGGGAACACACATTCAAGAGAACGACAGATTAATTATGACAGGTTAAAGGTGTAACTAAGACATCTTTAAATCTTTTTAAGAGATGCATGTCCAAAGTCCCCACAAGTCTTTAGCCCTTGAGTCTGAGAGTGAGGACATTATATTAAGAACCGTTTCTTCATTCACGGATTGAAGGTACAATTCATTGAGTTGGGTTGAAACTTGAGTTTCGACAGGGAACCCAGCCGCTACATTTACGATAGTGTACCCTTTAACTTCAACTTAAGTAAAAAGGAGTTCAAGCTGTCATTTTATAGACAAGAGTACTTTTACTTGAGTATTGAACTTTTGCTGTACTTTTGCAACCAGTGGTGTTCATGATTTTTGGGGACATTACATTTCATTAATTTCCTGGAGACTGAGGCCAACATTAACCTTTGTCGCCTAACCTTACCCTAAACCCTAACCGTGACCCATTTCAACCCAGACCTGAACTTTAAATCATGTTGTTGATCTAACAATAGAAGTGGGCAGATAAAGAGTGCTATTGTGATGATATGCACAATCTGAATATCAAGTATTCTGTCTGGAGTGAGTGAGTGAGTGAGTGAGGTCCGTACTCTCCCTGCAGGGGTCCTGGGATGCTGCTGCGACTGCGCCTCCTGTCTGCGAGCGGGTTCGTCGCACTGCAAAAACAAACACATCTTTCCCATAAATTCATAGACTGTTGTCAACAGTTTAAAAGACGTGTGTGTATTTATTTATGCAGATATAGAATTGGAATGTATGGAATTGGTGGTGGCAGAGATTTCAAATCATGGATTAGAATCATCTAATTGTTGTTTCAGAAGGCTTTTGGAATAACAAGTATATAGTCTGTAATAAAAACTAAATTTAAATAGGCAGCAAAATTACCTGATCAAAAATGAAAAGAGAACAAACAATTTACAGGCCTGTTTTGGCATGTTAAATTTATACTGACATAGACTGACCTGTCACGATAACACATTTTTGGTTTTATTATATATTTTTGTTTTGTTTTTTTATATGAAAACATAGAATAGACATAGAACCTGCACAGAGAGCAACATTTTAAATAAAAATACAAAGAGACATCAATTAGACAACAACAAAATTAAAACAACACTCATGCACAATCAAATCAAAATCAAAAGTCCATTTGGTCCAAACTCAGTAAAATTTGTCCTTTCCCAATTTAAGTCCGGATCTCACTTTTTCCATTTGTCTGATATCAGTTACTATGTCAGTCCAGTCCAAGGTTAAATTCTCTTCCCACTTGTTTTGATATATTTAGTAGAGTAGCTGTCCAGATTAGCAATGCATTGATATAATTTCGATATTTTTCCCCTTGAAAGTTCTGATTTATAAACCTTGATAAAAAAAAAATTCAGTCAGAGGGTTATAATGGTCATTACTAATTTTTTTTTTTTTTTTTGGTTATAATAACTCTTATGTTGAAAGAATCCTTTGACTTGGAGAAACAGGACTTTCATAGGTATTAATAAAATATCAAAGCTTTTCATGGGATTATCTTTTACAATCTGGTGAAAAACTTTTTGACATTTTGTAATCCAGACCGTGAATCTCAGGTCAGTTCTATTTGGTACAAAAACTTTGGTCATAAGACAAACAGTTGTTTAGTTTGTATGTTTTGATCAGCTCCTTCCATGTTGTAAACACAGATTTTACTCAGGGATTCTTCACCTCCTCCAAATGACTCAACTGTCTGTCATCTGCCAACAAATCCCGGGCACAACATTAATCTCAGTATTCTTCCATATTCTGGGTCACACCAGTACAGCAATGCTCTGATTTGAGCTGAAATAGAGCAACTTTTCAGATCTCTCTTTATAGTGAAGAGAAGAGGAGAATAGTTTTTCACTAAGATTGTTGACAGTTCTTTATGGAGGACCACACCTATATCTAAGAGATTCTGTTGGAAGGTTTAAATGAGTAAGTCTTTCTAAAGGTCAGAGGAGGTCGCCAGTGAGAGAGAATTTCAGTTTTTTTTTGTACATTCAATTTGTATCCAGACCTTGGACCAATAACATGAAGGAAATGCATCACATTGGGTATAGACATTTTGTGATTTGGTTAAATATAGTATGACATCATCTGCACAGCAGGTTCTGTCCATCAATTGAAACGCCATAAATTCTTTCCGATTGTCTAATATATTGGGCAGTGGTTCCAAGTACAAAGCAAACAAAAGGGGGACCAAGCACAGCCCTGCGTCACCCCTCCTCCCAAAGTCAGTGAGTCTGTCTAGTGACCATTCATTTGGATTGTTGGGCTACCGTAATGAGCCTCAATATTTATTATAATTAAATCATCCATTTTAAACTTGGTTTGCACTTTAAATAAATAAGGCCAGCTAACATAATCAAAAGCTTTTTCAACGTCCAGACTTATTACAGCTTTGTTTTTTCTCGTTTTTGTATATGGTTCATTATGTGTACAGATCGTCTTGTTGGCTTGTGTTTGTCCTTTGGTAATAAATCCTGTCTGATCATTGTGAATTAAATTTGGGAGTATTTGTTCCATTCTTTTGGACATAATGAGGTGTATATACGATAGTCCACATTCAGAACTGAGATTGGTCTGTATGAGGCACAGTCAAGTCGATCCTTCCCCTCTTTAGGTATTAGGATATGATGGCTTCTTTCCAACTCAGAGGGATCTGAGTTTTTTAAAGTGCCCAGATAAAAGTTGATAAAAGTAAAGGAGTAAGAGTGACATTTAGAGCTTTATACCACTCTGAGGTGAACCCATCACTCCCCGGACATGTATTGTTTTTGAGTCTTTTTGACTGCACAGTAAATTTCATCCATCCAACTTCTTCCGTTTATACGGGGCCAGGTCGCGGGGGCAGCAGTCTAAGCTGGGACTCATATCATGGCCTCGGATTTGGAGGTGCCGGGATGAGAATCGGCTTCACACTGGTGCAAACCGTCCCAGTGCATGTTGCAGGTCCAGGTTTGATGGAGCCATCAGGACAACATAATTTGCAAACAGCAGAGATGAGATCCTGTGGTCCCCAAACCTGACCCCCTCCGACCCCAGACTGCACCTAGTAATTCTGTCTGTAAAAACAACAGAACCGGTGACAAAGGGCAGCCCTGGCGGAGTCCAACACGCACTGGGAACAGGTCTGACTTACCGCCGTCAATGCGAACACAGCTCCTGCTCCGGTCATACAGGGACCGGACAGCCCTGAGCAAAGGACACCGCGAGAGACACGGTCGACTGCCTTCTCCAGATCCACAAAGCATGTCTGGTTGAGCTTAAGATTTCAGAAGTGTTTTTTTTTTTCCGGCGCTTCGTTTATGGCAGATAAATGTCAAAACAAATTATTCAAACAATGATTGTATGTGGTCTTGTTTGGTTAAAATTACATTATTCTGCCTATTTGGAATTTTTAAATTAATCTCTCTGCCTGTTGTTTTCTAAGCTTCCAAGCTAAGAATTTGTTTGGTGAAGAGCCTGTGAAGCCAGGTCATTAATCTCACCCTTTTTTAATTTCCTGTAGCATTTGAGGATCCTTGTTTTCGACATGTTTAGCTTCTGTAAATCATTTGATTTTGTCTTCCTTTATTTCTTTTTGGCCAAGGCGTCAGCAGTTACCCTGCCCCTCTAAACTGCCTTTGCAGCATACCAGAGAATGGGCGGAGAAACTTCACCATTGTCGTTTTCCTCTACATACGTCTCAATGTCCTTTGTCATCATTTTTACAAATTGTGGGTCATTGAGTAGACTATTTTTTTTTGTTTCTGTTCCAAATCTACAGTGATGTAAATAGGAGCATGATTATTTAAATCAATTGTACCCATGTCTATCTCTATCTCTAATCTATTCTGGTATAGATCTTATGTGGGTTGGAAACATTTGTATATTGACAGATTCATGTCCCTCCAGATATCGATCAACCCTACATTATGTATTAATTCACTACATTTATTTTTGCCAGTATTTTGTGATCTTGAGACATCAGATTCCAGTCTCTGCCACAGACGAGGATTACGTCAGAGTGGTTTGCAATCAAATCCACAATTTCAGTACAGAAAGTGAGGTTACTTCCTGGTGGAGCATATATAGTGGCTATAAAAAGTCTACACACCTCAGTTAAAATGCCAGGTTTTGAAATGTAAAAAAAAAAAAAAGACCAAGATAAATAATTTCAGAACTTTTTCCACCTTTTACTGTGACCTATAACCTGTATGATTCAGTTTAAAAAAAATAATAAGCCTTTTGGGAGGGGAGAGTAAAAATTTTAAAAATACTTGGTTGAAGCACCATTTGATTTTATAACAGCACTCAGTCTTTTTGGGTAGGAGTCTATCAACATGGCCATTACCCACTCTTCTTTGCACAAATGCTCCAAGTCTGTCAGAATGTGAGGACGTCTCCTGTGCACAGCCCTCTGAAGATCACCCCACAGATTTTCAATCTGATTCAGGTCTGGGCTCTGGCTGGGCCATTCCAAAACTTGAATCGTCTTGCGGTGAAACCATTCATTTGTGGATTTGGATGTATGCCTTGGGTCATTGCCGTGCTGAAAGATGAAGTTCCTCTTCATCTGAAGGTTTTGTGCCAACATTGACTGGTATTTGGAACTGTTCATAATTCCCTCCACTGTCTAAAGCCCAGTTCGAGCTGAAGAAAAACAGGCCCAAAGCATGAAGCTGCCACAACCATGCTACACTGTGGGTATGGTGTTCTTTTGGTGATGTGCAGTGTTGTTTTTGCACCCAACTTTTGGAGTTATGGCCAAAAAGGAACCTTTGGTTTCATCAGACAGCAACACATTTTCCCTTTTGGGAGACTTCAAATGTGTTTGTGCAAAATTTTGCCTATCCACTGTACATGTATCAAAGTAAACACACCAGTTCAAATCGGCCATCTTTATCTTTGCGTTCAAAACTCTGTTCAAAGGCTATTCTGCTTGGGATCAATATGGTCACTCCCCTCTTATGTTTGCCCATGTATGAGGAATAGTAAAGTATGTTCAAACAAAATGTAGTTAATTTTTCATGTTCCAAGTCATTACAAATGGGTTTCTTGAAGGCATTTAATATCTACCTTTCTCTTTTCTCATCTTTGTTAGTATCTTTGACAGCGTAATTGGACTAAATATGCCATTAATATTAAAAGATCTGCTTTTGTTAAACAGCTCTCTGGTCAAATACAACACGCAAACACAAGAACCACAACTACAGAACACAAAAGAACAAACTGAAAAAGAAAAAAAAAAGCTCATGGCAAAAACATGTAAAGAGCCCACAGACTTATCCAAAAAATGATCAGAAGTTCGAACAAAAACAATTTTCCAGTTTTTTCTAGGTATTCAAAATAAATACTGAGCCCCACAATATATTGCTCAATCTATCATTTATTGAACTTGATATTGTAATTATCGTGACAGGTCTATGGATTTACCAAATTAGTCAATGAACATTGTCAATGGGATCATCTTTAAAATAGGTCAGTAGATTATTGTGGGAGAAAAGAGCACTTGTATTTTACAAAAATACAGAATGTCTGTCAATGGAGAAAATTTATTGGAAATTTTCTTCCAGAACCACTGCAGACTTGGAAGCGGGTGAAACTAGAGTTTTGGGTTGCTGGGGTAAACCCGAGCACCCTGACAAAGTCAGAACATCCAAATACCACACAGAAAGTTCAGGCTGTACCTGGAGTCCAGGATCCTCATGGCCTGGCTCAGATTGTGTCCCACCTGAGCCAGTGTGTTGTCCACCATGTCCTCGTCAGTGGGGGGGCTGTCACAGTGAGGGGCCCTGGAGGAGAGTAACAAGAGAAATAACCTGTCATTAAAGAGCAGAGAGAATACCCACACACCTATTATTCAAAAAGACTTGTAGGTCAATTTGAATATATTCCAATAGGTGGCACTCACGTGACATCACAACATTCAGGAATACAGGTATGCTCTGATGAGGAGACTTCATTAGAACATGTTTAAAAGCTAGTACAGAGTGAGTTTTACGTAATATAATCCATAAGTGCTGTTGGATAAGCAGAGGCTTAGATCTCTCCCACAATGCACTTTTTCCATTTCCAGCCATGGCCTTGAGCGTTACGCTAACAGGGAGCAGTCTAATTCCTGGAGAGGTACTGGAGGCACAATGTACATTTCATTCATGAGGAGAAGGTTTTTTAAATGATGATCTTCACTCCTACTTCCGGAGTCCAAAGGAATTCCAGCCTCTTCACTATAAATGGCATTTTGGTGATTTTAAAACCGCTTTCTAACAGCACAAAAAAAGGTCAGTGAAGTCTGGTCTTCCTCTTGATAATATTTTTAGACAAATTATTGTCCCCATACTACAACAAACACTGAATGATTATTTAGTGTGAAAGAGTGTTATTACATTTAACAGGAGGGTCAGACAAACTCCATTTCTGTTTCTTTGTGTCAATAGAATTCTGAACATTTGGACTCGATATGTCACATTTAACAATCCACAGACATCTAGAAATCACAGAAATCAAGTATTATGATAAATCAGCAGCTCAGTCAGCAGCTGTTGGCCAGATCCTCCCCCCCATGCCCCTTTAGGCTGGCATCATCAGTTTGACCACCACTTGAGCAAACAACAGAGTTAGGGTTAGGTAAGGCAGAATGCAGATAATGTGCAATACTAAAATCTCACTCAAACCACACTGGATGTTTAGAATGAGCCAGTGTTAGAGCAGGTATGACCCAGAATGCACCTGCAGGAATCATGAGACATAAGAAATAGTACTGTTACAGCACAGCTAACGACCTTTAACGCACCCATCACACCGGCGTAAGTTTGATCCACGGGCAGCATCGACACGTAGATGGAGCACTGTCAGTCAGTCAGTCAGTCAGTCAGTCAGTCCACTGCTCCTGAGTCGGTGTCTTCCTGACACGGATCACATGACCCGGCTCAGGTGCGTTGCATCGCGCCTGTGGACGAGGCAAACACCCCCGGAGCTCACGGGTGATCAGTGCGACTGTCAACCCTTCCTCGGGGCTCATCTCGCTGCTGACACTAAAGCTTGACGGGGCTGCGCATTGAGCTGACCCGGGGGTCTTACCTGGACAGGCTCTAGGCACCAGGCGCTGGGTCACACACACACACACAGGCTCCGGGAGGGTCCGTGCAACCTGGCCCCGTCCTTGATCTCCAGTACAAGCGCTGGGTTCGACTTTGTTCTGGCGCAGTTCTGACGCTGTTGCGGGAGCCGGATGAACTGGACACTTCCGGGTTTGTTAAAGTGACGTGCCTTTCCACGCTGGCACCAGTGACGTCATGGCCCCGCTGTGCATGCGACTAACGAAATAATATAATGTTTTTTATCGTTTATGTTGTTTATGTTGTAAATATTGTTTTATAAATAAATACATGTATGTGTGTGTATATATTATTAATATATATATATGTATAAATAATATAAACATGAAAAAAGCAGGAAAATGTTCTCTGGTTTCCTTAAATTATTGCAAAAAATTTAAAGCCTTGAAGACCCAAACTTTGGATACTGTGTGTTGAACTCGAGGCCTTTGAATAAAATATGTAGACTGCGACGAGCTGGCACCTGCCCAGGGTTTACCTCGTAAAGGCCCAAAGTCACTGGGATAGGCTCCAGTCCCTAACGGGAACAAGCGGTGGAAAATGAATGGCTGTTTCAAAAAACAAGAGCAGGGAAATCTGTCCTATAACACACCACAGAATTATTTAATCACTGGATTTCTATAGCGCCTTTCATGACACCCAAAGCGCTTGACAGTGGATTCACTCCACACTCTGGTGGTAAACCACTGCTGCAGCCACAGTTGCCGCGGGGCCAATCTTCGCCGTCAGCGCCTCCCACCTCTACAAATCACTCACGCTCCAAAATCATAAGCAATGTCAAGAATCAACAGGATTATAATATTTCTAATTAACTGATTACGTTTTCCTTTTTTCCACTTTTTTATTTGCCAAAATAACTGATCAGATGAACTGACAATTCAGCCACAATGTTCACTATTAGATTGAATTCAATACTGAACACTGTTTTATTAACTCGGCCAAACTGTAGTTCATCATAACCTTCAGAGGGCGCTGTAGGATGAAGAATAATCAAAATGAAGCAATAGTTTTTAGTCATGCTTTAATAATACTTGTGCACAATAAGCTGGTTGTTCAGACAGGACCAAATGTTGAAAAAAGGTTTCAGTTTATGAGGTATAGGAGTTGTGGTGTTTCTGCTTATCTTCTCTGTACAGGGAGGATGCGCTCTCCGTAACAGGCACCAAGGACACAGGCAACTCCCCAAACGGGCAGAGAAACCAGGATCATAACCAGACTAAGCTGGGACGGACTCAGCCGCCCCCGAAGGAGGAACTACGCCTTTTGCATTATAAGAAACTCATGTTATAGTCTTTTTCTTTGTCTCTTGCTCCTCTGCACGTAAACCACACGTAGCGTGTGTCCTGCAGGCTAATAGGAACAAGACCCAGATATCTGTAAGCACACATTTATTAGAGAAACTCTGTATTAGGGCAAAATAAAACTTGTGGAACTTATCATGACGTCACTGGTTGTCTCTTCTCCGATGCGTGAACACGTTTGGAAATAACAAAGCGTAATTATTTCCTACAGTTTCTGGTGACCCCGACCGTGAGTCGGGGGGAGTACGGACGATACAGGACGTGATACTGGAATACGAAAAAACTTAGACAATCGGCGTATTGTCGGGGGACCACTTTCCACGGCATTGATTTCTCCGGGGCCCCACTTTAAAGGTGAGCAGAAACCTGTTATGAAAAATCGAATTCTGTAAATTGAACAGTATCAAAAAGGGAGAAATCAGGATTGTGGAATTTGTGTTACTCCAGTTTGTGAAAGATAAGTGAATGAAAAGTTAGACTGTCGTGGTTGGCGTGTTCGTAGACGTACGAACACATTACTCGGTTATACTGTTGAAGCCGCGGGGCAGTCGTCTCCCCGAAAAAAAACAGGAGGTTTGAGATCGTTGAAGGCCTCGGCCGTCGTCGAACGGTCAAGAAAACGTGGAGGTTTAAGATCGTTGAAGCCTCGGCCACTATAAGTGGTAAAAAAACGAGATAGTCGGAGATCGGCGTGTCTCCATAACGAATCTACGGCGCGTTAGTTTAGAACACTTTACGTTAGTTTTGTTTGGACGGAGTCGTCGTGCTCCGGAGACCGGCGTGTCTCCGAAAAAATAATAGGAAATCGGAAAGGAGTCGGCGAACTCCTGGGACCGTGTCCCTCGAAATTAATAGGTTTAGATTAGCTGCGTAGATAGGGACGACCCGAAAGGTCAAGGAGTCGGCGCGCTCCTTAGATAGGGACTAATAACAAGAGACAACCTCACACCAATTACACAAAGTGTTAATTAGATTTAATCTTAATAATCCTAAATTTAACTCATAATGGAGCATGAATTTGATCGCAAAGAAGAAGAATTTGGCCCATTCGGTCTGACTAAATGTGCAAAAAACTCTGACACCGACCAGGACTCGGACACACGACGAAAACTTGACCAACAATGGGATGACATGTACCACAAACTGACACGACAGGCGCTCTCGGGCGTAGAAGCGAAGGATCGAGAGAAAGTCAGTGGGAGAATAAAGGAACAATGGAATCAGATTGGGATGGTGAAAACCGATAATTTGGGGAACATTTGTCGACAAATGCAAAATCGTGATACGCTTTTTGCGATAAAATAACTAAAATGGAGAATAAAAGAAAAACGGCAAGTTGGACAGAAGGAAGGAAACTGGAAAGTGAACTGAAGAAAGTAAACAAGTCGGCGACCGTCGTGCACCTGATGACTCTGGCAGCGACATCTATAGCGGCAGTGGAGGCACAGAGACGGGCGGAGGCACCAGACACAAAGGGTGACGCACCACACACACAAACACACAAACAACCTTCTACACCACCATTACCCACAGAACCCAGTTCACAGGGACCGCCACCTAAATACAGACATTAACGCACCCACACCACAAATGCCGATGGTACAAATATGTGGCGAATTGGCCTGTAATATTCCAGGTGTTGCAGAGGACATGAGCGACTAAAGTAAACTCTGCATTAAAGCGGTCACACACCAAGTCAGCCAGGACGCGAAAGCGGCGTCTAGCCACGCAGAGGAGACGAAAGCTCGCATGACAGACCTCTTCGGCACCCTCCACTCCACACCGGTGAGCGGGCATTCGGCAGGTGAGTATGACCTAGGACTCACAAACTCTGGCGCACAGGCCCGAGTGCAGGAGGAACTCGATCGCATGATGGCAGAACAAAGTAAGAAGGAGCAGCACCTCGCACAAACACTGGTAAGATTGGAAAAAAGGCTTAACGACATGGACGAAAAGGAACCCGAGGAGCCACCCCCCACGGCTTCGATCAGGTAAAACGTATCCACGGCTAGCAGTAACATCCGATGAGCCGGACCAAGACCAGGAAGACGAGGACAAATGGCCCGGCAGGGCCCAGGTAAGTGAGGCTTTAAAATTAACTAAGGAAGACTTATTAAAAATACCACCTATAACCGCGACCGCAGGACAATACCCGTTGTTGGTTAGTGGGACACGTAGTTTATCGCCCCATCCCTTTAAAAGACCTGACGTTGCTTGCTGAATGAATGCCTAAGCTCTCGTGCGGGGGGAGAAAGTTTCTGCGGGGTTTTATTACATGCATGACGGGACAAACGGCCTGTATGGGAGACTTACGTCATGTTTTGGCCATTACTGCCGCAGCGGTGGAGCAAGAGGCTCAGACCGCCGCGGTGCCCGACCACACCCCAATACATGAACATCAAGACAATCTATTTACAGCTATCCATACACTGTTTCCCGACCCTGTAACCACTGCTCCTACTTCTTTCCCTTATCCAGGGGGTGATCCACACAGCTACTACTCGACCTGTGTTCAGACCTGGACAGACGAGACGGGACGGGACCCGGGGTGCTCACCGTCTGAGACAGTGATGTTTCGCACGGTGGTGCTCGCCGGTCTCTCCAGCTGACGTACAGGCACAACTGCGCTCGGACCCTGACTTGATGGCGGGGGACGAGGCCCGCTTTAGGAGACATACAGTACATCACGTTGAAGGCACACGAGGACAAAAAGAAACAGAGTGACAATGAAATTGAGAAAATTAAAAACAACAGCTGTTTAAATTGCAATTGGCAGAAGCGCAAAAAGCGGCCACCGCTGATAAACAAGAAAAAAAAAAAGGCAGAAAAGAAATCGACTAGTATGTTTCCTGTACAGGATGCTATGACTATGATGTGACAGATACAGTCGGCTCGGGGGAGAGGCAGGGGAAGAGGCGGGGGTAGGACTTCGTGGGCCGCCTGGGGGACAGGGAGACGAGGGGTACTTCAACTGTGGCTCTCAAGATCACTGGCACAGAGACTGCCCCAGCCACCAAGGAGGCAAGGACCTCCCAGGGGTGCAGCCAGAAGGGAGGAAAGAGGCGGATACAACTTCGACCAATGGCAACAGGAGGAGGACTGGCAGCACCAGAGCGCACAACAGCCACGGCAGCAACCAAGGGGACAAGGTCCCCCCTGGCGCCCGGGTGCAGTGGACAATACAACATGCTCCACAGACTCCAGTTAATCTGTTGGGGCCGGGACATATTGAAACTCACAGGGCCCAGTATCCTCTGCTCCCCTGAAGGACTGAAAATAACTTTTCCAATGGCTTTTCCAGGACAGGCACTAATAACAGCGTGCCTGGACAATGGATGTTGGCAGAGGACCATGCGCCCATGCCCGCAGCCGATATCTACTGGCCCTTCTACACCCGGAGGATCCCGAAAACCCAGTGTGTTCACCGAGTTTCTGATACTGAAACCTTGGATCCTGTCTCTCAGAGCGTACTTCCCGCCCCCCGACCCAACTCACTGTACCCTATTTATGATCGAGAACAAGATGACAATTATTGGGACAAATTTATCAGTACTTTAGCGGGGGACACATGGCAAATTCAATTAGACACGATTTTTGTAGCACAGGAGGGAGTCACTGCCTCTTGACACTGACAGAGGCTCAGCTTTCATGGTATCGCGTGGCTCCGATGGCGGTGCCCCACATCTTTACTACTGGCCCCTGGGCACGAGGCCCGTACGTTGGGACCAATGGTCAAGAGAGGGTGCGAAACGACCGATTGGGTCCAAACACCCCTGCCAGGGTGCGGCACTCGCCCACAACAAAACATGCATAGGATCTCCTTGTCGCCCACCTTCAACTCAGCTGTTCTAGAGCATGTAATTGTTTCTCGCCACCACGGCAGAGAATGCTCAGACCACGAACATGCTAAAGACATGCTGACTGACCTGCCAGACGGACTGTGGTCCACTGGACCATTTGACGTGGGACTCTGCTCAACAGTCGCTCCGGTACAAATTCAGGTTGCCCCTGGGGCACATGTTTATCGGCCACAATATCGATGGGTGAAGGAAGCGACAGGGGCATGGAGGACACCTTGACTGGACTGTGGAGGCTGGAGGTACTGAATGCTCTGACTCTGACTGGTGTACCCCACTTAGACCTGTACCTAAGGCGGACGGATTGACTTACCGCATGGCGCATGACCTACGTACGTGCAGTCAATAACGTGACCGTCACCCCCTGCCTACCCGTACCTGATTCACACAGAATGCTTTCTAGCAACCCACCTGGTTTCACCTGGTATACAGTCATTGATTTGGCAAATGCTTTTTTCTGTATTCCACTACACCCAGACAGCAGGAAGTTCTTCGCGTTCCAGTACAAACGTGTTAAGCTGCAATACACTTGTTTGCCACGAGGCTTCAAATTGTCCCCTGGTCTGTTTAATCAACACCTGAAGTCTCTCCTACAGGACCTGGTTCTCCCCGACGGCTGTGTTTTGCTTATGTATGTGGATGACTTGCTGTTGGCTGCCCCTTCTGCTTTTGTCTGTCTCGAGAAGAATAAGTGTCTGTTGCTGCACTTACACAAACTTGGCTTTAAGGTCTCGAAAAAGAAGCTCCAATGCTGCAGACGTGAAGTACACAGCCCAGCGCATATCGGCCCAAATGCTATGTTGCCAAAAACTGACCATGTGGTGGCACCCAAGACTTAGAGACTTGTGCCACGCACATGTGAACGACTGTCGTACATGTCACCTTTTTAATGTTCATCCCACACTCAGACCCAAAGCAGGTGTGTTTGACAAGGCCCTTTGGCCAGGAGCTGAGGTCGTGAGGTCGCGATTTCACTGACATGATCCATCCAGTGCAAGGTAAGCGCTACCTGCTAGTCATTGTTGACTCCTTTTCAGGCTGGCCCGAGGTTTTCCCGTGCAGAAAGGAGGACTCGACCTCTGTGGTAAAGGCTCTGGTAAACCATTACATCCCACAACATGGCTTTCCTGCTAGAATCAGATCAGACAATGGCACACATTTCAAAAGAAAACATCTGGCTACAGTGGAAAAATCACTTGGCCATCCAGCTTCACAGGGCTCTGTTGAACGGATGAATCGCATGCTAAAAGCTAAATTGGTTGTCCGCGCTGCCACTCGCTCTCTTGTCAGTCAGACAGACTGTAAATAGGCGCACTGGTTTCTCCCCTTTTGAACTTCTCACAGGTTGTCTGATGCCGGGACCGGCTTCATCTCTTCAACCCTTGGACGAGAGAGACCGCAGCCAAGGAAAAACTTACATGCTTATTGGCATATGTTGCATGCTTTCTCCCACGTTTATTCTTCACAAATCCAGGACCACAGTGACCCTCGTTCTCCAGAAGCACGTGATCCTTCACCGATCCAGGCTTGGTCGCACGTGTATTTGAAACGCCTGTCACGAAAGTGGGCTGAACCTCGCTGGTCTGGACCCTTCCTCGTGACTGCTCGCACAGACAGAGCTGTGCAGCTTGAAGGCCGTCCTAATAAGTGGTATCATTATTCCATGCTGCGCCCTCATGTTCCTTAATTTGCCTGTTTCTATTACTTCGTCATGCCACATCCTGTCTATGTTCTGAGGTTCCCTCAGAGCAAGAGAGGGAGGGCTATTTGGTTCATTATTGCTGTATGTTCTGCAATTTTCGTTACGGCACTTCTTCTGTGGGAACACTAGCTGAGTGAGGCACCTCCAAAATTGATAAATCAAACTGCAGAATCAGATTTGAAGACTCCACCAGTATCCGAACCATTGAGGCAAACACAACGCAGGTAAAATATGTATGTAATGGAACAGTAGTGTACATATGTCTCGATTAGCAACCAATGACATTGGCCAACGAAGAACAGCTTCTACTGTACGTAAGATGTGGACAGACAAACAAGACTTTAGATGGACAAACTGGTTAAGTTCCAAGCAGGTGGTAAACTGACTGTGGTAATAGAAGGACTGCGGACTCTGAACAAAATGATGAAAGAGCACTCTGGGGTCGATACTTCATTTTGGGACAATTGGATGGATGTTTTTGGCAAATAATAAAATGCTGGTCTCTTCTATTCTACTCTCGTTGGCTGTGTTTGCAGCAATTTTGGTTCTGTGTGGGTGTTGTTGCATCCCCTGTTTAAGGGCTCTGCTTCAACGGGTCATAGAGAGGGCGGTGGGAGGTAAAGATCAGGCCTTAGCTCAATATCCATGGATCCCACTGCTGAGCCCTCAGCTCCCGAGATGTCCCAAGAAGCCGTGCCTCTGGTGCATATGCCTTGAATTTTTGTTACATTTCATTGTACTTATTTTGCTCATGTGCTGCTCAACGCAGGAACATTTGTTTCGGCACATTTAACCCGTTTTTCAACTCCTCTGCTGGCGTGTGTTTTGTGACCTCCGAGCGGAGGTCAAGAGAGGGAATGAAGAATAATCAAAATGAAGCAATAGTTTTTAGTCATGCTTTAATAATACTTGTGCACAATAAGCTGGTTGTTCAGACAGGACCAAATGTTGAAGAAAAGGTTTCAGTTTATGAGGTATAGGAGTTGTGGTGTTTCTGCTTATCTTCTCTGTACAGGGAGGATGCGCTCTCCGTAACAGGCACCAAGGACACAGGCAACTCCCCAAACGGGCAGAGAAACCAGGATCATAACCAGACTAAGCTGGGACGGACTCAGCCGCCCCCGAAGGAGGAACTACGCTTTTTTGCATTATAAGAACTCATGTTATAGTCTTTTCTTTGTCTCTTACTCCTCTGCACGTAAACCACACGTAGCGTGTGTCCTGCAGGCTAATAGGAACAAGACCCAGATATCTGTAAGCACATTTATTAGAGAAACTCTGTATTAGGGCAAAATAAAACTTGTGGAACTTATCATGACGTCACTGGTTGTCTCTTCTCCGATGCGTGAACACGTTTGGAAATAACAACGCGAAAATATTTCCTACAAGGATAACTGATTGTTTAGAAGCCGGCGTAATCCCTCATTCGTCCAGGAGTGTTCCATTGTAGAAAAAGATTCAGTTTAATCATCTGGACTCTGGACAACTCAGAGTTCCCTGACTCGAACCGGAGATTGAGAATGACTCTTGGATAAAAGTCGAAACATTTTATTTTTCTAAAAACAGTGTCCGGATGATACAACTGAATCTCTTCCTACAATGATTATTTAGAAATACAACAATACATTTGTAATGTTGCAAAAATTGATAACAAATAGTAAACTACCCTGAGTAGGGGCGTAGTTTAGTCGGGCTTGGAGACCATGAAACAGTTTTAATTCCCTGTGGATCACACTATGCTAAACCTGCTCCATCCATTGTGCAAACTTCACAACAGGAGAGCACTGACAGAAAAGGAAGAGACACTGCGAGGAGAGAGGAGATGCTGCGAGGAGAGAGGAGATGCTGCGAGGAGAGAGGAAGACGCTGCGAGGAGAGGAGATGCTGCGAGGAGAGAGGAGATGCTGCGAGGAGAGAGGAGACGCTGCGAGGAGAGAGATGCTGCGAGGAGAGAGGAGACGCTGCGAGGAGAGGAGACTGCGAGGAGATGCTGCGAGGAAGAGAGATGCTGCGAGGAGAAAGGAGACGCTGCGAGGAATAGGAGAACGCTGAGGAGAGAGAGAAGCTGCGAGGAGAGAGGAGACGCTGCGAGGAGAGGAGAAGCTGCGAGGAGAGAGGAGACGCTGCAAGGAGAGGAGAGGCTGCGCGGAGGAGAGAGAGAGGAGCTGCGAGGAGAGGAGATGCTGCGAGGAGAGAGGAGATGCTACGAGGAGAGAGGAGACGCTGCGAGGAAAGAGGAGACGCTTGCGAGGAGAGAGGAGACGCTGCGAGGAGAGAGGAGACGCTGCGAGCGAGAGAGGAGAGGAGATGCTGCGAGGAGAGGAGATGCTGCGAGGAGAGAGGAGACGCTGCGAGGAGAGAGGAGACGCTGGGAGGAAAGAGGAGACGCTGCGAGGAGAGAGGAGACGCTGCGAGGAGCGAGGAGAGAGGAGACGCTGCGAGGAGAGAGAGAGACGCTGCGAGGAGAGAGAGGACGCTGCGAGGAGAGAGAGGAGACGCTGCGAGGAGAGAGATGCGAGGAGAGAGGAGATGCTGCGAGGAGAGAGGAGACGATGCTAGGAGAGAGGAAGAGCGAGAGAGAGAACAGGCTGCGAGGAGAGAGGAGACGCTGCGAGGAGAGAGGAGACGCTGCGAGGAGAGAGAGGAGACGAGGAGAGAGGAGACGCTGAGGAGAGAGACGCTGCGAGGAGAGAGGAGACGCTGCGAGGAGAGAGGGAGACGCTGCGGAGGAGAGAGAATGCTGCGAGGAGAGAGGAGACGCTGCGAGGAGAGGAGAGAGCTGCAGGAGAGAGGGAGATGCTGCGAGAGAGAGAGCTGAGGAAGAGAGGAGATGCTGCGAGGAGAGAGGAGACGCTGCGGAGAGGAGAAGCTGCGAGAGGAGAGAGGAGACGCTGCGAGGAGAGAGGAGAGAGAGAGAGAGGAGAGAGGCGCTGCGAGGAGAGAGGAGACGCTGCGAGGAGAGGAGATGCTGCGAGGAGAGAGGAGACGCTGCGAGGAGAGAGGAGACTGCGAGGAGAGAGAGACGCTGCAGGAAGGAGAGGACTGCTGCGAGGAGAGAGGAGACGCTGCGAGGAGAGGAGATGCGAGGAGAGAGGAGACGCTGCAGGAGAGAGAGACGCTGCGGGAGAGGAGACGCTGCGAGGAGAGGAAACGCTGGGAGGAGAGAGGAGACGAGAGAGAGAGACGCTGCAGAGAGAGAGGAGACGCTGCGAGGAGAGGAGATGCTGCGAGGAGAGGGAGATGCTGGCGAGGAGGAGATGCTGCGAAGGAGAGAGAGACGCTGCGAGGAGAGAGGAGACGCTGCGGAGGAGAGGAGATGCTGCCAGGAGAGGAGAGGAGAGGACGCTGCGAGGAGAGAGGAGACGCTGCGAGGAGAGGAGACGCTGCGAGGAGAGAGGAGACGCTGCGAGCTGCGAGGAGAAGGAGACGCTGCCGAGGAGAGAGGAGACGCTGCGTAGAGAGAGGAGACGCTGGGAGGAGAGAGGAGAGCTGAGAGGAGGAGGAGACGCTGCGAGGAGGAGAGGAGATGCTGGAGAGGAGAGGAGACGCTGCGAGGAGAGAGGAGACGCTGCGAGGAGAGGAGACGCTGCTGCGAGGAGAGAGGAGACGCTGGGAGGAGAGAGGAGACGCTGCGAGAGAGAGGAGATGCTGCAGGAGAGAGATGCTGCGAGGAGATAGGAGACGCTGCGAGGAGAGAGAGAGCGAGATGCTGCGAGGAGAGATGAGGAGACGCTGCGAGGAGAGAGGAGACGCTGCGAGGAGAGAGGAGACGCTGGGGAGGAGCTGAGGAGAGAGGACGCTGGAGGAGAGAGGAGACGCTGCGAGGAGAGAGGAGATGCTGCGAGGAGAGAGGAGACGCTGCGAGGAGAGAGGAGACGCTGCTGCGAGGAGAGAGGAGACGCTGGCGAGGAGAAGAGGAGACGCTGCGAGGAGAGGAGACGCTGCGAAGAGAGAGGAGACGCTGGAGGAGGAGAGGAGAGATGCTGCGAGGAGAGAGGAGATGCTGCGAGGAGAGAGGAGACGCTAGAGGAGGAAGAGGAGACGCTGCGAGGAGAGAGGAGACGCTGCGAGAGAGAGGGAGATGCTGGGAAGAGGAGACACTGCGAGGAGAGAGGACGCTGCGAGGAGAGGAGATGCTGCGAGGAGAGAGAGAGACGCTGCGAGGAGAGGAGATGCTGCGAGGAGAGAGAGACGCTGGAGGAGAGAGGAGAACTGCGAGGAGGAGAGGAGATGCTGCGAGGAGAGAGGAGACGCTGCGAGAGAGAGGAGACGCAGGAGAGGAGAGAGGAGAGGGAGAGGAGAGAGAACGCTGCGAGGAGAGAGGAGACGCTGCGAGGAGAGGAGGAGCGACGCTGCGAGGAGAGAGAGACGCTGCGAGGAGAGAGGAAGACGCTGCGAGAGAGAGGAGATGCTGCGAGGAGGAGAGACGCTGCGAGGAGAGGCTGCGAGGAGAGACGAGATGCTGCGAGGAGAGAGGAGACGCTGCGAGGAGAGGAGATGCTGCTGAGGAGAGAGAGACGCTGGGAGGCGAGGAGACGCTGAGGAGAGAGGAGACGCTGCCAGGAGAGAGGAGACGCTGCGAGGAGAGAGGAGAGCTGAGAGACGCTGCGAGGAGAGAGGAGACGCTGCGAGGAGAGGAGAGATGCTGCGGAGGAGAGAGGAGAGCTGCGCTGAGAGGAGGAGACGCTGCAGGAGAGAGGAAGACGCTGGGGAGAGAGGAGACGCTGGGAGAGAGAGGAGACGCTGCGAGGAGAGGAGATGCTGCGAGGAGAGAGGAGACGCTGCGAGGAGAGGCTGCGAGGAGAGAGGAGAATGCTGCGAGGAGAGAGAGGACACTGCGAGGAGAGGAGACGCTGCGAGGAGAGAGAGAGGAGACGCTGGGAGGAGAGAGGAGAGAGAGGAGACGCTGCCAGGAGAGAGGAGACGCTGCGAGGAGAGAGGAGACGCTGCGAGGAGAGGAGACGAACGCTGCGAGGAGAGGAGACGCTGCGAGGAGAGAGGAGACGCTGCGAGGGAGAGAGGAGACGCTGCGAGGAGAGGAGATGCTGCGAGAGAGAGGAGAGATGCTGCGAGGAGAGGAGGATGCTGCGAGGAGAGAGAGACGCTGCGAGGAGAGGAGAGAGAGGCTGCGAGGAGAGAGATGCTGCGAGGGAGAGGAGACGCTGCGAGGAGAGAGAGACGCTGGGAGAGGAGAAGCTGCGAGGAGAGAGGAGACGCTGCGTAGGAGAGGAGATGCTGCGAGGAGAGAGGAGACGCTGCGAGGAGAGGAGATGCTGCCGAGGAGAGAGAGACGCTGCGAGGAGAGAGAGACGCTGCTGAGGAGAGAGGAGACGCTGCGAGGAGAGAGGAGACGCTGCGAGGAGAGAGGAGACGCTGGAGAGAGAGGAGATGCTGCGAGGAGAGAGGAGACGCTGGAGAGGAGAGAGGAGAGAGGAGACGCTGCGAGGAGAGAGAGCTGCGAGAGAGGAGAACGCTGCGAGGAGGAGGATAGAGGAGAATGCTGCGAAGGAGAGAGACTGCAGGAGACGCTGCGAGGAGAGAGGAGGACGCTGGCAGGAGAGGAGATGCTGCGAGAGAGAGGAGGACGCTGCGAGGAGAGAGAGATGCTGCGAGGAGAGAGGAGACGCTGCGAGGAGAGAGGAGACGCTGCGAGGAGAGAGAGATGCTGCGAGGAGAGAGGAGACGCTGGAGGAGAGAGGAGATCTGCGAGGAGAGGAGATGCTGCGAGGAGAGAGGAGACGCTGCGAGGAGAGAGAGACGAGACGCTGCGAGGAGAGAGGAGACGCTGCAGGAGAGAGGAGACGCTGGAGAGGAGAGGAGATGATGCGAGGAGAGAGGAGATGCTGGGAGGAGAGGAGCTGCGAGGAGAGAGGAGACGCTGCGAGGAGAGGAGATGCGCAAGGAGAGAGAGACGCTGCGAGGAGAGGGAGACCTGCGGCAGGAGAGAGGAGACGCTGCGAGGAGAGAGGAGAGGCTGCGAGGAGAGGAGACGTTGCGAGGAGAGAGGAGACGCTGCGAGGAGAGGAGATGCTGCGAGGAGAGGAGATGATGCGAGGAGAGAGGAGATGCTGGGAGGAGAGGAGCAGCTGCGAGGAGAGAGGAGACGCTGCGAGGAGAGGAGATGCTGCAAGGAGAGAGGAGACGCTGCGAGGAGAGAGGAGACGCTGGCAGGAGAGAGAGATGCTGTTGTTTCTGGTGTTTCACTCGAACCGCAGATTGAGAATGACTCTTGGATTAGAGTCGAAAGGTTTTGTTTTTCTAAAATGAGTGTCCAGATGATACAACTGAATCTTTTTCTACAATATTCGTGGATGGTGACAATATCTTTATTTTCTGATAAATACATTTTAATATTTTGTTGTATTGACCTCATTCCGCCCCGCCACTTTTCTCTTTTCCCACAGATCATCACTTCCGTTGTAATCTCACTTCTGGTCCAGCGGGAACTCCGTTGGTTTAAATGGAGAACGAGGGAAAAGTCTGGCCGCTAAAACAAACTCTAAAGCTGACTGATGTGTAAAATGTCCAATGTTCATGTGACCGACAAGTCAACACTGACCGATTCCCTGGGCGGCCCAAAAACGGCTTTTTAGAAGGGCTAGAACTTATTTTCTCTGGAGGTCAGAGCCCTGTGGTCACTAATACAACCAGAAGAAGGGTTACGTCGTAAATAATCCTGACATTAAAGATGTAATATGTGTGTATATGTGATCAGCCTGTGCAGAGCCTTCTCCTGGGTTCACCCTCACGTTCTGTGGGATGGCAGGGCAGTCTGGTGGACAGAGGTAAATTTGCCCTAAAATAGAAATACACATATTATTTACCAATTTATGAAATATAAATGAGTCAGCGTAATCCTTCATTCGTTCAGGAGCTTTATAAATGTTCAATCATCTGTGAATTGGAATTCTTGGCACAAATGGGACCCCCTAACTTGCTCGGGACAGTGAGCGCCCACAGTGCAGGATCTTTTAATTACAGCTAATTGGTCATTTGTATGCAACTGTAATTAGTTGATGTGTTAAGTACAGTTTTCTTGTTTTACTTGTCCTCTTTCTTGCAGTGTTTTTTTCAGTCATGTTTTTTCCTGTAGTTTTCGCACCACATCAAACCACTGTTCTCCTTGCAGCCTTCTTGATTCCTCAGCTGTAAATCTCAACAAATTATGAGCGAAAGACAGAAGAAAACAGAAACCAGTGAGGAAGATTGGGGCCCACCCTGTTTTAGTGTAATAAACAGTCTGAATCCTCCAGAAGGAGCTGTGAACACCATGTACAGCCAGATGGTTTTGAAAACCCTTATTCTTACTCAGTTGGCCTGGAGGACCAGGGAGCGTGGCCAGGGGGGATGGCATACTGTGTGCCCTGGGGTGGTCTAGTGTGGGCGCTCATGCAATACTAGGATTAACCTGCTGAAGCTAGATTGATAGTCACAACATCTATCGATCTATCGATGACTATCAATCTTCACAACATTTGAGGTGGTCCTAGATAAGCCCCCTTGCTCTGTAGAGAGTCTTTAACATGGACAAGGGGCTGATTCCATAACACAAGAGCTTGGTAATTAAACGTTCTAGCTCCTACTGTGCTTCTCAGCCATATTTTGACTGGCCCTGCTCCTCTGGACCGGTTCACATTAGAGCGCCTCCAACCGCTTCTGTTTATGGCTGTCAGCGTTTTCAATGGCTCACAGGGGCCTGGTACATGAGCAGCTGACGTTTTCCAAACCATCACTGATGTTTTCTTAATAAATCAAATCTTAATTTTGTCTGAATTATACTTTTACTCTATAAATCCAATCTCAGCAATTCAAAAAAAAAGACATTTAGTAATTCCACCTTTGTGTCGCTGTGAGACGTGGCGAAAGCTGCGGTAAGAAGTAAGTACTGTAACTACTTCTGGGTTCTCCTCAACTTTCTCTACAAAGCCTCTACACCACACTTTAACCTCTCTGGGGGAGGTGGGGGAGAGAAGGGTCCTGGCTAAACTCATATCTCTGCTGGACCATGAGTGTCGCCCCCTGCAGGACACTCTGTCCGCTCTGGAGAGCAGCTTCAGTGACAGACTGATCCACCCTCGCTCAAAGCCTCATGTGAAGGAGGAGGTTTCACAGGTCTTTCCTTCTGCTGCTGTCAGACTTTACAACAAAACACTTAGTTAGTCCTGAACGTGTCACTTCAGCTTTTATAATCATGTGCAATACTGTTATACTCCTGCAATACTGTTATACTCCTGCAATACTGTTATACTCCTGTGCAATACTGTTATGTGCAATACTCCTGCATACTACTGTATTTACTCCTGTTCAATACTGTTATACTCCTGTGCAATACTGTTATACTCCTTGCAAATACTGTTATACTCCTGCAATACTGTTATACTCCTGTGCAATACTGTCTATACATCCTGCAATACTGTATATACTCCTGTGCAATACTGTATTACTCCTGTTGCAATACTGTTATACTCCTGTGCAATACTGCTAATCTTGCAATACTGTTATACTGTTATACCTGTGCAATACTGTCATATCCGCTGGCAATCCTGCGCAATACTGTGGCATAATGTCAATCATCCATCCTGGCGCATGAATATTTTTTTCTGCAATATAACAGCTGTAAATAGGAGTGTATTATTATTATTATTATTATCATTATTATTATTAAGATTATAAGAGTTTTCTTTTTTGTCTAAGTTATCGTGTTTGTATTATATATACTGGTGCCTAATCTGCTTTTGTACCCTTTTGTTGCAAACTGTAATTTCCCCATTGTGGGACAAATAAAGGTGATCTTATCTTATCTTATCTTATATGTAATGCATTGAGTTTGGATAGTTGGATGTTTTTTACAGTTTGGCATTCACACTGAGTCTGCATTCTTCTTATCATCTTGCCTCTAAAGCGTTTCAGGCGCCAACAGTGAGCCAAGCATACTCAGTCACAGCCCACTAAAAGTCATCTGGACTCTGTTTTAGGAAAAACGAAACGTTTGGACGTTAAACAACTGGAAGGTTGAATCTTAAACCTCCATTACGATTTAAGGAAGAATTCTCTTTTTTAACAAAGATTGCCTCCTTAACTCCTCTTTAAAACCACCTTTTCTCCTGCTCAGAATCTCCACCTCACTGTCCTCAATTTTCTTCACTGCATTGGATCAGAATACACTACATTGCTCTGTTTTTGCTCTGTTTTCGTGTTACCAACAAAAGGGAAAAAAGGGAAACAGAACCAAGAAGGGGTGTCTCTATCCTTATGTCTCGGGGACTGTCAGAAAAAACTGCAACGAATTGTTTAGACAACACGACAGTCCTGTTTATTTCAAACCAGGAACACGTTAAGACAAAAACTGGTTCAACCTAGGACAAGAAGATGCCTACACAAAAAACAGAGCAATGTAGTGTATTCTATCCAATGCAGTGAAGAAAGTTGTAAAGAGCGCCACATAGTGGGAGACTAAACAGCCCCTTCACAAGAGGCCTTTATCAGCACAGAAGACACGCGAGTTTCAGGACCCCAGAGCGCTGTGCATCTTCATCTCAAAGCCACAAACCACTCTATTGAAGACAGTGAGGTGGAGATTCTGGAGCAGGAAGAAAAGACGGTTTGAAAGAGGAGTTAAGGAGGCAATCTTTGTTAAAAAAGAGAATCCTTCCTTAAATCGTAATGGAGGTTAAGATTCAACCTTCCAGTTGTTTAACGTCCAAACATTTCGTTTTTTCTAAAACAGAGTCCAGATGACTACAACTGAATCTTTTTCTACGATTGTTCAAAGTAAGTGAACCATTTGGTCCAAAAGTGTATCAAATTAGTCAATAATTTTGGTTCAGTCATTGGTCGTCAGTACAATTTGTCTTATCCATTTTTTGTAAGGCAAAATGTTAAAAATGTTGACAATGTTACGCAGATGAAAGTAGGCTGTTTCACAGGCTTGATTTATATGCGCTTTGAATGCAAGCTCTTGCTCAAATAAGGCTACACTGACATTGTCCAGTGTGACTATCTGCTCAGATATGTGTTGATGCCATGCTTTCTGATAATGTGACCTAACGGCAGCATATAAAGAGTAAACAGAATTGGACCGAGTACTGAACCCTGTGGCACACCGTAGGTTACTTTAGAACAAAGTGAGGCGCTCTGGTTTACTTCATCAAACTGGTACCTATTCGATAAATAGGATTTAAGAGCTCTCCGCTGTGGTCTTAAGAAGCAACTCATGCAGTGAGTGTTCAAAGTGACCCATCTTTGGGACTGACTGCACTGCAGCCTGCTATCTTCTGCTCTTTGCAGATTTATAAAGAAATCTCCAAAGTAGAAATGTTTCTCTTTCTCGTTATTTGTTTGGTTTTTCCCCCACAAACTTGTCATATTAATCTCATGATTTAAAGTCTTTTAACTTGCAACAATCGCGTCTTTGGCGTTGATAATAATGGCCCTAATGTATGAGGCTTCTTTGAAAGATATATTTAACTTTTTTTTATATGTTTCTGCTGTTTCATGTGGTTAGCCCCAGTAATTACAGAGATATGAACCATAAACCAGGTCAAATCTGCAATCTGACAGTTAGACAGTGAAATCTACCTGAGAATTCTGATTTGTCTCAGCTCAGTTTTAGACATTCTAGAATGTTGTGATTCTATTAGACAAGTAGTCAGTGGGATTGTTAGTTCTGGGGGAAGTGCTCTCACAAGAGCAGCTGAGTTCTGGAGCTTTAGACAGCGTACTGCGCCTCAGACTAAACAGGATCTATTCAGAGCTCTGCGGTGTCATGTTTATCCCGCACAGAGACAAACAGTAGCATTTACAGAGGTGTGGCCACCAGGGGCCTGTGGGACTCTATCATTACCCTGAGAGCGGACCGCCCCCTGGCTCTCGCACATGGACCCGTTTGGTGGCAGTCGTATTTGTTGTAAATACTGAGGCTACATATTGTTGACATTGTCGTACCAGACTTGTAGATACACAAAGTCTAATCTCACATGACATCACAACTTTCTAGAATCTCTATAATGGTCCACATTTATATAGCACTTTTCCACCTTCAAAGCAGAGGAACCACTCACCCAGTAACACACATTCACACACCAGAGTATTCACCTGTGGCCAGTGGATCTGATCTTTCCTCCAAGGATGTTTTTGTCCAGAGTGAGATTTGAACTGCCCGAACTTTGGATCAGAAGACAACCACTCTGCCAACTGAGCAGATTGCCTAATGAACAGACAGTGTAACTGTCAGATGGCAGATTTATTGACCTGGCTTATGTCCAATGGAGAACAATTTTATTTTTTCAATGATCAGATCATCAGATCTAAATGCTAATGTTCTAACTCTTTATGACAACATTTCTTTATGACAACATTTCTCACCCCGGACATAGACTATTTGAGCCCCTCCCGTCAGGCAGGAGGCTACGGTCCATCCGGACCAGAACCTCTCGCCACAAGAATAGTTTCTTTCCCTCTGCCGTTGGACTCATGAACACTTCAAAACACCTGACACTTTAATTAATTTAACCAATCACTCACTGCACTGTCACTTTCTGCACTCACATCTGTAAATTTAACTGGAAAAATAGTGTACATGGTAATGCCCATTTTTATTTTTTATCCTATAGTAGATTTAAATTGTTTCTTTAATGCACGCCCTTTTGATTTCACATATGTTGTTTTATCATTGTTCTTTGTTTTATGTTGCACCAAATCACCAAAGCAAGTTCCTCAAGTTCCTATGTTTGGGAATTTTGTTCATTGGCAGTGGCAATAAACATTTCTGGTTCTCATTCAAGCAACAATTTTGAATTGAGTAGAAATGTCAGTTTTTCTTTACTACTACAAAGGATGGAAAAACATTTTTGTTTTACTAGTAGTTTCCAGAAAAAATTATTTGAAGTAAAGTTTGTAATATATTTGTCCAGTAAAACAATCATTAGGGTTTTACCTTCATCAAAATGCTCAGTGTCTATCACAATGCCCAATTGCATTTCTAAATGTAGTAAAATCCTGTTAAATGTGTTAAACCAGATATCATTCACATGTATCTGAGTGCTTTTACTTTGACACAACCTCCTTGTTTTTTCTTGAAAAAAAAAAAAAAAATATTATTGAATTATTATTATTTATTTTTTTATCTTTGTTTTTTTATAAACAAATAAATAAAACAAAACAGAATGACCAGAGAGACGGAAAAAACAAAAAACAGAAAAACAACAACACACAAGTAGACATCGACTAAACACAAATACAAACAGTCACGGCATGATTTTAGATTTGTCTTTATTGAAGCTAAAGAAACAGTCCATTCTGAAACAGATTGCATTTGGATTTGAAAAATAGGTGCACTGGTGTGCACTAGGGTTCAACTTCCTCCAGATGTCAACCGGTCCTAAACTCTTCGTCAATTTACAGAACTCTCGTCCTGTTGTTCCTCCAGTGCCTCTCAAGCTCGACGCGTCTAATGTAGTTTGAATGTGAAAATTCCAGTCGCTACCTCTGACCAGGGCTCCCTCAGAGTGGTTTGCAATCAGGTCTACAATACAAGTATAGAAGGTGATATGGCTGCCTGGTGGTGCATACACAGCATGAACAGAGCAAAAACCCTTCCATTAATAGCTCCTTTAACCAGTACATATTTGCCCTCATTGTCTTCACATTCAAAAATCTGTTCAAAAGCTATTCGGCTTGAGGTCAACATTGCAACTCCCCTCCTGTGTTTGCCCCTGTATGATGAGTATGATCCATAACAAAATTTGGTTAGTTTTTGATGTTCATTGTCGTTCAAATTGGTCTCTTGGGGACTTCCGGGTATGGTAGCGCTTTGAGCTAACGCACCCGCACCACTGCTACAAATCTAGGCTTTAAAATCATCGTTTGACCCACCTAATCCCAAAGAGGAAGAACAAGGGATGAGTAAACAAGGAGGACACAAGTCTGGTACCACAAACGAAGTTGACGCTCCAAGGCCCCAGTGGAAAACAGCCCACATCACAAGCTAACGAGGCTAACGAGGCTAACATGGCTAGCAAGCTTGATGCGGAGAGCCGCAGTCCCTCGCCGATGAAACGGGGTCGCACCAGCCCAGATAAAGATTCTCACGACTTCTTTACATCGGAAGCGGGAGAGACTATGACGAATCATCAGTTATTACTCTTGATGTTCGAAATAAGACGCAAAATTGCAGCGTGATATGGTGACTATTAGTGCCAAAATGATAGCTGTCATAGGTCCGGCCATATCCGCTGCAGTAGCCGCTGAGCTGAAATCAGGAGTAAGCGGAGCACACACGGATGAAGCCGAGCAGCGTATTTCAGACAAAACAGATGATCTGCAGACAGTATGGGATGAGATGGAGGTGCTGCAGGCCAGGGTGACGACGCTGGAGTCAGAGAACAATAAATAATATGAAAAATAAGATCCTGGATCTGGAGTCCAGATCACATGGACCCAATATAAGACTTGTGGGGTCTCAGAGGGAGAAGAAGGAGAGGACACTGTGTGTTTTCTGGAGAAGATTATACCTGAGATCATCTCAAACGCTGGAGTTGAAGTCCCTCCCATCACAATCGAAAGAGCACATCGCCTGGGCAAACCAAGACCAGCAGCTGATAAACTACGAGGCCTGATAATGAGGTTTCTTAACGATCGTGCGAAGGAACGCGTCTTGAAGGCTGCACAGGTTAAAGGAGACCTTCAGTACAAAAGCAAGCGCGTCTTCTTTGCTCCAGATATTCCATGCAAGTTTCGTCAACAACGGCAAAGGTTCCACCACATCTGTGAGGAGCTCAGGAAGAGAAAACTAAGACATGTTTTCTTTCACGGCGACTCTTCTAGTGACTTTTGAAGGTAAAAAGCACAAGGTCAGAACACCAGGAGAAGCAGAGGAGCTCTTACGGAGGATGCAAAACACAGAGAACTGAACAGTGCGAGAGATGGAGCCACCAACGTGAGGTTTGTGAGTTTGGGTTGTGGTCACACAGTGATACATTTCTGTTAATTTGAAGAGACTGATGATAGTGACATGATTTATTTGTTTTTAAAATCAGACTTTATGCTCCATGTTGGCTGTCTGCTTTAGTACATAAACTCTGTGTCTAATAATATCCACTCATCAGAGTGCCAAATGTGGGAGATTGGATTTGTGAGAAAATGGAAAAAACATGCAGCAGGGGGGCGTGGTGAACTAGGGAAGTTAAACATCCAGTTCATTCTGAGGCTTGGAGTCAGGAGTGCCTGGGGAGTTGTTTTTGGGGTGGGGCCCTTCATTATGTCTGGACTTCCCTCCCTTTTACAATCTTTTTCTTGATCAAGTTTTGGGTTCTATGCCTGTTTCAAGCATGAGCCCATTTGTTTTCTATTTTACCCTTTCAGCTGTTCTGTGTTCCTATGGTTCTTGTGTATGTTTGTTGTTTTCGACCAGAGAGAATAAAAACATTCGAAAATTATCAACAGTAAGATAAATACAATCAACCCAATCGCATCAGAAGTGTTACAAGTAGCATCCTTCAATGTGAAGGGCATACTGAACCTGAATACTGAACACTGAACAACAAAAAGTAACAAGTTGCAATGTTGATTTCAATAGTTGATTTCGAATAGTTTTTGAATGTAAGGATAAAGAGGGCAGATATGTACTGGTTAAAGGGAATATTAAAGGAAAGTGTGTATTCTCCACCAGGGAGCGTTATCACTTTCTATGCTGATGTTATGGACCTGATTGGGAACCCAAATTTGTGGTGGATATTGGAATCTCCACATTCAACCTACATTAGACATGCTGAACTAGAGAGGAACTGGAGGAACAATAAATAAGAAGTTCTATATCTCATTGAAGAATATAGGATTGATTGACATATGGCGGGAAATTAACCCTAGTATACCTATTTTCTAATCCATATTCAAACTATTCCAGAATAGACTATTTCATTATTCTCAATAAAGATAGATCTAATGTAACTGACGCAGATATTGGCACAATAGACTTGAGCGACCATGCTCCTATCTACATTACTGTAGACCTGGAAGAAATACAAAAAAACACACTATGGAGGTTCAATGCCAGTCTGCTTAATGACCCTTTGTTTAAGGAAAAAATGTCAAACCACATTAAGGGCCGTATTTTGTCCCCGGCGGTAGCGTTAACGTGTGCGTAGCAGAGCTCATTGCGTCACACCTCGCATTCGGCGCAATTGATGACAGCGCAGGGCGTGGACTTCTAAACAAGAGGTGTGATTATGCCAAAATATGAGGTGGAGTAAAGCAACTTGAGGGCGTGGTCTGGTGCATTCTGTGAATGGCCAGAATTGTAACTAATAAACTTCAAAACTAGCGTTGATAATAGCTTGGGAATGTTTATGACTTTTAGATATTTGCCTCAAGCATAAATGACCAATATTAACCTGAGAGGGTTTTATATTTGAGAAGCTTTGAAGTTTTGACTTCGCAGTGAAGTCAAAACGGTGAATGGTGTACGGGGACTGGTCACAAAGGGGGGAGGTGCTAGCCCCCCATTCAGGAAGTAATGCGGAAGTAAGAAACTTTTTTGGAGACCATTGGCATGAATTGGGCGACATTTTGTTTTCTGGATTTTATTGCCTGGATATGAGGCCAAGACAAACATCTCCCGCAGGGGGCGCTTTTGAATGCCACAGTTCTCAGTCATTGGTTCAAACACTATCACCATATATGGACTGGCACCATTCCACTCCAGAATCCAGCGGCTAAGTCCAGCCTCTTTATGCCAGCGCTAAGGTCGGGCAAGAAAGCAAAATAGCGGTCGGACCCCGCCCCCTGGAAAAGGCAAACGTTAACGCTACCTTTAACGCTACCACAGCCGGGGGCAAAATATTACCCTAAGACTTATCTGGAGGAAAATTATACTGAAGAAACTTCCCTGCCCATCCTCTGCAATAAAGAAGAGGATATTAATTCCTTTCTGGACACCCTCAATTTGCCTGTTATGTCAGAAAATCAGGAGCTGAAATAGCAGTTTTGGGAATACAAGGTTCAATCAAAAGATTTAAGGACTCTACATCTCCGGGGAGCGATGGGTTCACCTCAGAGTGGTATAAAGCGTTAAAAGACACAACTTACTTCTTTCTTTTTGGCAACTTTTAACTGGGCACTTAAAAAAAAAACTCAGACCCCTCCGAGTTGGAAAAAAAAAAAGAAGGGATGGACCTTGTGCCTCATATAGACCCATTTCTGTTCTGAATGTGGACTATCGAGTATCTACACCTCAATTATGTCCAAAAGAATGGAACAAATACTCCCAAACTTAATCCACAATGATCAGACCGGACAACATAAGACAATCCTTACAAATAATGAGCCAAATACGGAAACAACAAAACAAAGCCGTAATAATAGTTTAGACAATGGGGAGGGTTTTGATTCTTTTAGTTGCCGTTATTTTTTAAAGTGCGAAACAAATTTCAAATCGACAATTTAATTCTAAAAAATATTGGGGCTCTTTACGATGGTGTCCAACATCAAGAATTAAAATCAATGGTCATCTCCACAGATCAGATCCACTGACTCTGGGAAGGGGGGTCAGGCAGGGCTGCGCCCTGGTCTCCCCTCCTGTTTGCTTGTGTATTTGTAACCATTGGCCCAATTTATTAGACAATAAAAAACAATTCACAGTTGATGAACATAGGAACCATAAAATGCAGATGATGTTTCTATTGTATTTATGACCAAACCATAAATTTCCATGTGTTAGTAAGATGGTGATTGAAGCCTGTGCTGAGGGTGCATTTGCCCGGCACCTGGCGGCGCGGGGCGGGCTTTATAAGCGCTCCCCCTTTCTGCCCACACACATTTCCGGGTGTTGGCCGGCTCGTCGCTCGTGCTCCAGGTAGATCTCGTGTTCCAAATGTAATCAGTTAGTATTCACCATCTTACAGAACGTGTTCCTTCCAGTGCCGTTGTCTGGCCACCTGCCTCAGCACAGCAACCAGTTAACTGTGCTGATCCGCTACAGAGCGCTTACTTGTGCGCCTCAGCTGGCGGTCTTCTCTGCAGCCTCCGGTAATGACCCGTGTGTGGCCTCTGCTCCATTCAGACATTTGCCTGATCTCAGGCCTGTGTTATTTGGCAGTTGCGCTGCTTGAACTGTACGCCTGCCTCCAGCGAGCCAAATACACGGTGGTTCATTCATATTCATTGGAAAGGTATCAGATTATATTGTAATTATTGTAAATTCAGTCCCAAAGCAAATGTTAGTAAGTATTATTGTATTGTAGCTCCAAGCTGACCATAGCAGCCTGAGCAGTGCGGGTTGGTTGTCCGTCTCTGGTCCATTTCACAGGTGTGGCCTCACGCTCGTGTGCCTCACGCCGAGGACTACCATGTATCACTTCCTCTAATTGAGGTAGGATATTTGTAGCTGGTATTGAACTTTTGAGACTAACTAGTGTTTTTTAGGTCCATCTTTAACTATCTCCTTAGCGTGTCCGCAGTGGTCAGGAGGGGCACCAGGCACGCGGCTGTTTGTTGCTTCCCGTTGCTTGCTGTTGATTCCGTTGTTTCCTGCCGTCTCCTGTTTCTTGCTCTTGCTCATTGCTCATGTTTTTACTCTTCTTCTTGCTTTCTCACCCGTGTTGCTGCTTCACTTGCTTCGTGTTGTTTTCCCTTCTGTCCCTCCTGTTATGTACTGTTTAGCCCCTCCACTGCCTGGCTTGTTGCTTGCTGCTCTGCATCCAGTCTGGCCTGAAGGGGGCGAGAAGCGAATGAACGGAGGCGTGTTCGATGGCCTGTACACCGGAGACTTCAGCATTAGACAGTATTTTATAGCAATTGTTAAGTAAATTAAAATAAGTATTGTAATTGTATTTTTAAATTTGTAAAATATGATATTCTGTAACTTGGAACCTGTCTCTGTCTTTGGTACACATACCAAAGACATACCCAATGTGATGCATTTTCTTCAAAAAATTGGCCCAATGTCTGGATACGAATCAAATGTAAAAAACCCTGAAATTATCTCATTCCCGCAACCCCCTCTGGACCTTTAGAAATACCTACCCATTTACCCACCCAGGGCAAACAATTTTGGGGAAAATTATACAGTGACTTTTATGGATGGGCAAGCAGACCTGGTTTTTTCATCATTATTTTGTGGATAATAGAAAAGTTAAGAAAAAAATAAAAAATAAAAGGGAATGTCAGGCTTAGAACCCTGGTCTCCAACATGTAGGGCAAGCGCCTAACCTACTAAGTAAAAGTAGAAGAAGTAGAAGAATTAGATAAGCTAATTTCTCCGACCAATTCATTATACAAATTAGCGTTCTATGTTGTTAAATGTATTTATAACTGACATCTAGTCATTGGAAACATGAACAGAGCATTAGCTACGAGTGGTCCTCAGAGCCCATGTGCAGACCTCTAAAAGAGGCTGCTGCCTGCCCTGGTTCTAAAAGCTCGTGTTGGAGAGTGGAGCATGAATGGGCCTCTGAACACGGCCACAGATTGTATTGCTATGGTAAAAGCGGAACCATATTTCCCACGCAGTAATGCCTTGCGGCTTGTAGAGGCCAGTAAAAGACACCGTGACTTCAGCCAAGCTTGAGCAGCAAGTGACGGGAAAACGGTCTTATTTGGATATATTTTAGAACAATTCATACATAGTTGTGACACACGGTAATTTTAGATTTTATTGGCCAATCACTGATTGCCTTGATTTGCCTTATGTTTTCCTCCACTGTCGGGAGGCGCTGTTTCGCTCCGCCTGTTCATCTGACTAGCAGTGCATTATGGGATATATAAGGCCGCTAAGTGTGCTAAAACGTGGCCTTCGTTCTCAATGGAAACGCAGGCCCCATTTGTCAGCCGCCTTCGTGGGCTGCATGAAATCGGACAGCCTTGTCGCACAGGAAGCGATGCAACCGGCCTTCAAATGTAGCCTTCGGAGCATGCAGACCCAAATTGAGACACAGCAAAAGAGTGGAGAAATTGTGGCAGCAAGGAGGCAAACCACTATCATGTATTCTGGGACTGTCCTGTTGTCCAAATGTTTTGGACAGAAATGCAGACAGTTTTTAAACGGCATTCTATTCTATACCTTCGTGATGTTTATGTTTCTCATTTATCAAGAAACACTTTGCATCGTAGCTGGGGTTGTGGTCCTTGCTAGTGAATCAGGAACTGGACAGACATTACTTAGGACTTTCAAAAAAATGGAAAAAGTGAACTGAAAATGTATACATTTGAAGGACTATGGAGTAAGTGGGACGTTTGGTGTGGTTTACATGTGCCTTGATTTTTCTTTCTTTTAATTTCTAACTCATTGGATGTTTGCCCATTTTGAATTTTGTCTTCTACTCTCTTTCTGGTCCTGCTTTTGTTTTGTTTTTTTGTTTCATTGTATTCTTTTCAATGTTCTATAAATATGGTTTTAAAAAACGTGTTTTGGGATTGTCCTGTTGTTCACGAGTATTGGACTGATAGACAATTTATGACGTCACCATCCCAATGGATTTCAGACCTATGTATTTGGGTCTCAGGGCGCCCGCCATGGACACAGTTGGTGGCTATCTCTGGAACATTCTCCTGGCAGCAGCGAAAAAGGCACTAACAAAAGAATGGATGACACAAAACACACTGACAATCAAGGACTGGACTGCCATTATGATGGACATTCAAAAAATGGAAAAAATCACATTCAGACTCATTTTGAAAATGGACAAAGTGGGCAAAGTGGGACAAGTTTGGGTTCTTTTGCGTGTTAGTTGTGGGAGGTTTTTTGATTTATAGTAGTTTTCTTTCGCTGCTCGTGTTTTTTTTTTCCTTTTCTTTTTTTTCATATTTGTACTCATTTTTGTTCTTTGTTCTTTAAAAATGAAAAATGTAAAAATATTAATTTTTTAAAAAGTTAAACAAAAATCTTTCCATTGTCATTTATGTTAATGTTTAGATCCCTTAACTGGGTTCAATATGCTGTTAAAGTTAAAGGATGCCACTTGTAAAACTTCTGATGCCAGTGGATTGATTGTACTGATTTTGCAATTCATAATCTTTGAGTGTCTCTAAACTGTCTGAACACAACATACACCCACAAAAGCCACAGAAATAGGAAACAGATGCTGAAAACATGCACCGAACCCAAAACCTGTAAATGATAAAAAATTGGAGGGAAGTCCATTCATAACGAAGGGCCCCCGAAATCTCCCCGGCCGCTCCTGGCTCCAATCCTCACAAAGAACTGGTTACACTACCCCTCCAGTCCACCATGTCATTTTTTTTCCATTTTTAGTTTCTGCAGCAGCGGAGGGAGCGCGTGCCCACAACCTGTCACCAAAACAGGACGTTTTTCATGTTGTGATATTCTGAGGTTAATCCCAGTTTCTCCATGTTCCATTTTTCTTTTTTTTCTTTTTAAAAAATGTTATAGGTTAAATTCATGGGTTTTATCTTCCTGTTGTAGGTATTAGGCAATATTCGGAGGACCTTTCACCATTATTTAGTTTCAAATTGTTACATTTTCACCATTGAAACCCATAGATAGGCCCTGCCCTCAATCTGAAACATGACATCATCATATTCTAGAAAGTGAACACAAACTATGAGTATGGAGTTTAGTTCTCAATGAGATGAAGTCACTGTGTGCACTCTAAACCTGCTCACGCTTTACTTTATTTATACACAAACATAAAAGATGAACAGCTGTGTTTGAAACAATAATGACAAACTAATGTGAAGAATTGTGCATCTGTCAGCAGCAGAATAGGAGCAGGAGAGGGGCAGATGAGAAGCAGGTGAGGAGCAGGAGATGAGCAGGAGAGGAGTAGGTGAGGGGCAGGTGAGGAGCAGGAGAGGGGCAGGAGAGGGACAGGTGAGGAGCAGGAGAGGAGCAGGAGAGGAGCAGGAGAGAGGGAGCAGGAGAGGGACAGGTGAGGAGCAGATGGAGAGGAGCAGGAGAGGAGCAGGAGAGGGACAGGTGAGAGGAGCAGCGAGAGGAGCAGGAGAGGAGCAGGAGAGGGGGCAGGAGAGGGACAGGTGAGGAGCAGGAAGGAGCAGGAGGAGCAGAGAGGGGCAGGAGAGGGACAGGAGAGGAGGCAGGAGAGGGGCAGGAGAGGGACAGGGAGGAGCAGAGAGAGGAACAGGGTGAGGAGCAGGAAGGGCAGGGAAGGAGCAGGAGAGGACAGAGTGAGAGAGCAGGAGGAACAGGACAGGGGGAGGAGGCAGGAGAGGAGGCAAACAGGTGAGGAAGCAGGATAGGGACAGGGTGAGGGGGAGCAGGAGAGGGACAGGTGAGGAGCAGGAGAGGGACAGGTGAGGAGCAGGAGAGGAACAGGTGAGGAGCAGGATAGGGACAGGTGAGGAGCAGGAGAGGGACAGGTGAGGAGCAGGCAGAGGGACAGGGTGAGGAGCAGGAGAGGGAACAGGTGAGAGCAGGAGAGGCGGCAGGAGAGGGGACAAGGTGAGGAGCAGGAGAGGGAACAGGAGAGGGACAGGAGAGAGCAGGAGAGGGGCAGGAGAGGGACAGGTGAGGAGCAGGAGAGGGACAGGAGGAGCAGGGGGAGGGAGGACGAGGAGAGGGCAGGAGAGGGACAGGAGAGAGCAGGGAGAGGGGCAGAGAGAGGGACAGGTGAGGAGCAGGAGGAGGGACAGGAGGAGAGGCAGATGAGGAGCAGGTGAAGAGCAGGTGAAGAGCAGGAGAGGCGCGTGGAGAGGGACAGGAGAAGTGTAGGAGAGGGACAGGTGAGGATCAGGAGAAGAGCGAGGCGACTCTACTTCCTCAACCACAAAAGCACCTCTCTGTCTATTACGCAGCACTTTATCGGATAAATAATATGGGAGCTATACAGCTGGAGTTCTACATTCCCTTTGTGGACGATTACAACCCCAGCTCATCCCGCATGAGGGCAAAAGACCCCAGTACCTCCTGTGTAGGGCAGAAGACCCCAGGTCCTGCTGTGTAGGGTAGAAGACACCAGCTTTGGACTTGGCACAGACTGGCTAGCAGCACTATTTGCGCCTTGCTGCCAACATTTTCCTTTAAAATCACCTTTCCCCACAAAAGCGAGACGCTTTGTGAGATGAGTAAACACTAAAAAACAAGGGAGAGGTTAATGCCGTATAAACTAAAATAACTAACTGCTGGAGGCAAAACATGCCAAGGAGGGGAATCCTCAATTGCTACAGGAAATTAAAAAGATAAAACGAGAAATTAATGATCTGACCTTAGAGGAAGAAAATGCTCCATTTTTTTATTTCATTTGCTTGGAAACTTGGAAAACGATAAGCTAAAAGACCAATTTTTAAAAAAGCGGCAAGCAGAATAATGTGATCTTAACCAAACAAAACCAAATATAATCGTATTGAATGTTTCTACAACTAAAAATGTCCTTTTTGGACATCCTAATTCCATTTCAATTTCCCTGTTATGACAGAAGAGCAAAATTAATTTTGCAGCTTAAATTACAATTTTGGAAATACAAGGTGCAACGGTGGCACATTACATCAAATGATCTCTCTGGGCGGAGTCTGCACGTGCTCCCTGTGTTACTGTGGGTTCTCTCTGGCTTCCTCCCACCGTCCAAAGAAAAAAGTAAAATTGGCAACTGTAAATTGGCCCTAGTGAGTGTGAGAGTGAATGGTTGTCTGTGTGTCTCTGTCTTAATCCTGCGACGAGTTGGCCACTGTCCAGGGTGTACCCTGCCCCACCTGTACTGGTGTCACCCGCAGCCCCTAACTGGGTATAAAGCTCTAAAAGAAACACTTATCCCTTTGCTTTTAACTGGGCACTTAAGAAAACTCGGGCCTAAAGAGGAGAAGGACCGCCTCGACTGTGCCTCAAATAACCCCATTTCTATTCTGAATGTAGACTATAGTATATACACCTCAATTATCTCTAAAAGAATGGAATAAATACTCCTTCATTGAATTCACAATGATCAGACTGGATTTATTAACAAAGGAACAAACCATATACAAATACGACAAAGCAAAGCTGTAATAATAAGTCTGGATGCTGTGAAAGCTTTTGATTCTGTTAGCAGGCCCAAATTATTTAAAGTGCTGAACAAATGTAAAATAGATGGGATGGTCTAACATCAAGGATTAAAATCAATTGTCATCTGACAGACTCACTGGCTCTAGAAAGAGAGATGAGACAGGGCTAAGCCTGGTCTCCCCTCCTGTTCGATTTGTACTGTCGTGGAAAACGTCTCTAACATTATCAAGAAATAAAGTAAAGCAGTAGAACAGAGTTGTCTTTTCTCAAAAGGGAATGGTTTCATTCAGTGTACAGTTTGAATTCATCTGTTCCTAATCCAAGCATTGTCTGTCCCTCCCTAGTCTAAGGTCCTGATCCAGCGTTACATTCTTATATAGTTTACACTTGAACAGATGGTCACATGACCCGTATCCCATGGAAAATTACTGGCTCTGAGACACATGCTGGGTACAAGGACAAAGAACAGAGGTAGTTGATTATATTTACATCCTGACTGTCTGACACAATGCCCTGGCCAGAAGGCCAGATGTGCCAGGTGAGGAAAAAGAAGGGTGAGTACCATCCCAAGAACATCATCCCTGCTGTGCATGGGGGTGGAAACATCATGCTTTGGGGGTGCTTTTCTGCACAGGGGACAGAACGACTGCACTGCATTGAGGAGAGAATGAATGGGACCGTGGATTGCTTTTTTAGATTCTGTCTCTCACAGTAGACCTGCACCGCCGATGAAAATTTCAGACCTCAACAAAACCGAACTTGCGAAATCGCAGGGTGTTGAAATACTTATCATCCTTACTGTATCTGACCAAACCATTTTCTTCACAATATTTGCCCAATGTCTGGATACAATTTAAATGTTCAAAAAATTGAACATTGAACTTTCTGGTGAACCCCTTTGATCATTAGAAAGACCAACCCATGGCAAAGGCAATCGCTTTGATATTTAGGTGTGGTCCTCCATAAAGATCTATCAACAATCAACATAAAAAAATACCTTGAAAATTTGACTCCTAAATCAAAGGATTGAAACTATTAAAATTAATGTTTTGCCCATATTTCAATCTCCGCCAGTTGATCAATCTCAATATTTGTATGGCAAGACAAAACCATTGCATCATTCAAAACTCCACAATTGTCAAAAGAAAAAGGAGGTTGGAGTTTACCTTCTCTGACAAATTACTTTATTTCAGCTCAAATCAGATCGTTACTGTACTGGTGTGACTCAGAATATGAAGTTCAACGGAAAAATTGTGTGTGAGTGTAATGGGATGACTTGGAGAAAAAGGAATTATTATAACCAAGAAATTAAACAAAGCAACGACCACTATAACCCTTTGTCTGGACATCCAATCTATTAATTACGTAAAAAGTAAAAGGGAATGAGAGGGTAATTTTGTTTTGATTGATGAAGATACAATAAATGGACATCTTTGGAGTATGCTCCTGGCAGCATGGAAAAATGCCACCAAAAAATTCATGACACAAATTGCGCCGACGATCAAGGACTGGACAGACATTACAATTGACATACGGAATATGGAGAAGATCACATTTGGACTTAATTTTAAATTGGACAAATTTGACTACCTTTATACGTTTATTTTGTAGTGTGTGCCTTAGTTTTTATCTGGATGTCTTTTGTTTGCTATGTTATATCTCTGGCCTTGCGCTGTTTCATGTGCTTGTTGGAAAGTGTTTTTCTTTCTTTCTTTATCGTAATAAGATAGTAGATTCACAAACAAAAACATTTCACATTGCCAAACATTAATAAAAGAGCCAGGGTTTCTCAGGAGAGTGGTCTTTGGGCCAATGTCTGCAGATGTTGCCAGGCTGGTTTTCCGTCCAAAGACAGCAGGGGACGGAAACAGACAGTTCAAACAAAATACAGATTTAACCATCACAGGGTGAAAGGTGATAATGTTACTTAGTTTTTCCTCCGTGTGTGTGTGTGTGTGTGTGTGTGTTTGTTTGAGTGAGTGGGACATCTTAACTGTGCAATAAACCAGTGGAACATCTGCAAGAGGCTTCTCTCTTAAACCTATCATTTCTGACTCAGCCTGTCTCTCAGTGTCTGAGGAGAAGGTTAACACTGAACTCTGGCACAGGGAAAGAAGTGTTTGTGTGCACTGAGCTTAAGGGCCTGGGGTAAAAGTAGTGAGGTCATCTCTGGGCTCACAGCTGGCACATATGAGTGGGAAAAAGAGGAACATCAAGGAGAACCACGGAGAAAGAGAGACTTCTGCCAGGATTAAAACAGGACTAAACAGCACTAAACAAACCCAAAAACACTTCTAAAAAACCAGGACTATAGCACATTCAAACAAAAATGATCTGTCAGAACAAGTCAAGATCCAGAACACACAAATCAAAGAATTAGGCTTAAATACAGAAAAGCATTTTAGTGCACATACTATTTGTAACGTTATCCATTATTGACACCTTAACTTCAATGGAGCGATCCAAGAAGGCTTTGGCCTCACGTACTTCCACACACCAGACAAATGCTATACATGTTAGCCACACAGTTACAGTAATGCCTTATTCCAGATTGAATAAGGCATTATTTTTTTTAAGTCCAACAAAACAATATCTTACATGACTGGACTCTGTTGCTTGAAGACAGCTCAGTCGAGTTGAATCACTTTCTAAACCCCTTCAGCCAAACAGCATTTCACAAAACACTGATGATGTCACTCACTGGACACTAGTAGTGATATAATATCACGTCCGGGAGCGCATGGCATAGTGACAGGAATGTGCAACTGCATCTTTTTTTCCTTCTTTTTTTAAAAAATAAATATTTTTTTCATATTGTTTTGTTTATTGTGATGCGTGTGTTGTAGTGGTGAGAAGGTGGTACTGCAGATGTATCAGCCCTTTGCATAACTATATTAAGATGTGTCGGTGTAATCCCTCATTCGTCCAGGAGTGTTCCATTGTAGAAAAAGATTCAGTTGTCGTCATCTGGACTCTGTTTTAGAAAAAAACGATACGTTTCAACTCTCATCCAAGAGTCATTCTCAATCAGTGAAACAAGTCTGAGAACTCAGGTTTATATCCTACTCTGTGAAAGCCCTGCCCACAGGGTGGGACCTCCTGATAATGGCCCATCGAAACTTAACTGGGATGGGCCTATTGTTCTATTGTTTCCTGGCGTTTGGCTGCCTCACCTTGAGTGTCTGTTTAGCATCAGAATGCCTCGGACGTCTCCAGGGTTTCAGCTGAGAATGACTCTTGGAGTCGAAACGTATCGTTTATTCTAAAACAGAGTCCAGATGACGACAACTGAATCTTTTTCTACAACATTTTTTCTTACATATATTAAGATGTGTTAAAATGGGGTGATGCATGTGGTGGACTACAATGTTGTTAGAGCCATTCTTGTATAATTAAGGTTAATTATCACTAATTACTATATTTATAAGTGTGTTCTGTGATATATAGTCTGTTTGTATCTATTTTTTCATAATCCGTTGTGTAATCCCTTATTAAGGACATTATGTGCGTTGTGTGTTTTTAAAACGTGCTTTATAAATAAAACTCTGCTTGATTACTTACCAAACATTAAAGGTAGATAAATGGTGTTAATATATATATATATATATATATATATATATATATATATATATATATATATATATATATATATATATATATATATATATATATATATGGACAGCATTAGTGAAAAATCGTTACTTTAAAATGTTTTACAGGAATAATGTCTAAATAGAGTTTTTTATATGGTTTCTATGCTTTATAGTGTTTTATATTGACTTTGAACAACGCTTTGGGGGAATATTGGGATGATTTTAAAGGGTTTTATAAATAAAACTTTATTTGATTACTTAGTAGACATTTAAGGTGGATACACTACATTAATTGTTTGGTTTTTTTTTCTACAATATTGAAGCGTCAATAAATAATATAAAACAATAATCTAATCCTGATCCTTTTGTAAAGTTTCACATGTTAAGGTCTCGTATGCCCTGATCAGAGACCCCTCAGGGGGAAATGTGCTCTGATCAGCCCCCCTCTTTATGGGAGGGGTAGGGTGTGTGCGCCGGTGTGAGACAACCAATAGGAACTGGGATACATTCGGGAAAGGCCCACCCCGATGCTGCATGGGAGGGTGTCTCAAGCATCCCACAGAATTTATAAAGTGACCCTAGCCATAGCGAAAAGCTAAACCATTGACGTCCCCACTGGATTCTGTTTGAAAGAGGCTTTATAAAATCAACACCTTTTAATTACGTCGAATGGTAAGATATTAATTGTTATAGTTCTACACCAATGTCAGATTCTTATTTCTGTGTTTTTTTTAACAAGCGTGATTTTTCTTTAATTGTATATTTACTTCTACATCACGTCCAGCTAATGCTTGTAACTGTGTGAATGACGGAATGATTTGCTCCTTTTGTAATGCTGAGCGGACATAGTTGTGTTGGATGATTTAAGATGAAACAGAAATGTTACTTATTTTGTGCTGACATGATAGTGGAAACCCACCGTACGTGTTATTGATATACATACAGACTGGATGATTAGATAATAATAGTAATATTTATATTTTGTTGTAATATTTTTCTTTGTTCACCTGCAGGCTTTTGTCTGAGGAGAGTCACTTCTGTGGGTCGTGGAACTGTTTACTGATGAGAACATGCAGATGTGTCAATAAAGACTGTATTATTTTATATTTGCTTTTGCACCTTTACATTCATTTTCTTGTTGAATGAGTTGGTGCTAGATTTAATACAAAGTAATCATATTTCACATTTTTTAAAACTGCTATTTGTTCTTATCACCAACTGTTTTAAAATGTGAATTAAGTTTGGGGTTTTCAAATAAAAAAATACATGATAAATGCACATAAATGCCACACATACACTAATAATAGTTTCTCACTATTTAATAGTTATGTAATTTGGTTATGAACAGGCCCATTAGGCTAGTTGAACAGGACCTCGACCAAGACCGTGTTTGTAAAGTAGCCCTCGACCCTAAAAACTTTGGTGACTCCTGAACTACAGTATCAAAAGCTTTCTCAAGATCAATAAAATGCTGACACAGTAATTGTTTGAATCAATTGATGTAGAACTACTATTTTCTAAATCCCTATTGCTGATCACTCAACAGCTTGTATTTTTCTATAATTTATATATTTTTTGGTTTAATATGAGACACATTATTCATCATGTGGTAATCCCAAATGTTAATGGGGGATTACCACAGTGAGTTATCCATGCAGGGGTTAATTTTCATATGTAGTCCTATTGGTTGGTTGATGTAGACAGTGTAGGACATATAACGGACACAAACCACTCAGTCCAGACACACGACATTAGTACAGCGAATATCAGTGAAATATAATAAGATAATAGACTAAAACATGTTAAATGTACACACACACAACATACATTGAAGAGAGAGACATGACAATGGACACATAACAATCACAAACTCCCCAACAAGACAGAGACATCTGTAAGAGATGTTCAAAATAATCCACAAAAGTTATGTATAACTGTGTCTAATCTATAAAAAAATACATTTTCTATTATTTTAGAAATAAAATAGCCGTATATACGACTAATGGTTGTGCAATGTGTTCTACTACGGTGTTCTTTATTAAATACATGTTTACGCCGTCTTTGGCTGTTTTTATTTAATTTGTTTAACTATTTCAACTTTCTTTTTCACTTGTAGGATTAAGATAAGATAAAATGAAGAGAGATTTCCTGGTCGGATGGAAATTTTCATGCATGTCAATGGAAACAAAATAATGATTGAACTCATCTACAATTTATTTTACAGTTTCAAGTCTGATGTTATTTTGGATAAAATAATTTTGAAGTTCTTTTTTTAATTTATTTTTTTTATCAAGCTACTAATCACAGGCTCCCTTAATATTTTCTTTTTGCTCTTCAAACACCTTTTGAAAATAATCCTTTTGACTGTTTCTCAAGACGCTTGCCAATTTGCTTTTGTAATTTTTACATTTTATCTCAGATTAATTTTGTTCTGAGTTGGAAAAACCTTTTATGCAATAAATTCTTCTTATATGCTTTCTCTAGCCCTTTAGTTATTTTTTTTTTCATAGTTTAGATTTTTACATAATTTTCATTTTCTGTATCTTGACAACAATCTCATAGGTGTCATTTGAATCAGACTGGATGTAAATATTGTTCTAGTTCATTTACATAAAATCTTAATATTGTATAATGTTTGGGATGTTAATTGTCTAATATGTTGGTGTAATGCCTCATTCGTCCAGATCCTAGAGATAAATATTAAATTTCACTACTCGGTAGACAAATGTTCCCTGGAAATGGAAGTACATTTTTTCTCGATGCTTTTAATGATGCGACTAGACCGTCATTCGGTTATCTCCTAATAGACTATAAATCAAAAACACCCGATCATCTTAGACTCAGAACCGATTTGCTCACGGACCATCATATCGTGTATGTGCCAAAAAAAAGGCGCCGCCACGCATGAGAGAAACTATTAGAGCAAAAGCAGGACCGACTTTATTAACACTCTCTGTGAGATAGCGCTTAATGTATTAAAAGGAACCGTACCATTGAGTACAAAGCCAAACAAACAACTTCGGAAGAAAAAAAGTCTATCGTAAGACTAGTGGCGTACAAAAAAGTGAATGCGGATAGAAAAAGAAAAGCGATTACGCAGCAGGGCGTTTTTTTTTTTATTACCCCTCTTAGGCGCAGCGCTCCCTAACATAGTAGATCTGCTCGGCCGAAAATCATAGGTAATAGGACATATATTTCCCATTATCAGTGGCGTGTGAGCCATTTGCTCTCAATTAGAAATAATTCTTTGCCGGTTTGAAGTGAAGCTTCACAAATACTTTCCCGTATAAAAAGGGATGCGATTATTTTGATTGTTCAATTCAATTCAATTCAATTTATTTTTGTAACGCCCAAAATCACAACAGTAGTTGCCTCGAGGGGCGACAGTGGAAAACAAAATAAACAATGTTCATAGGGACTTGGAAAAGTCCCAGCGTCCTGTGTCCTTAGACAGATGTCCCAAGCTCCCCTGTCCTTAAGACCCTCCTTCTCGGCCAGGAAAAACTACCAAACCTCTTTGGGAAAAAGCAGAAACCTGGAGAAGTTCCAGGGTGAAGGAGAGATCCCTCGGACGGACAGGAGGACGAGAGAGAGACAGTGGAGTTGGACCCACTCAGGAGGAGAACCAATTCTTCGAGGCCGATGAAGAACCGTTCACATGGAGTAGAGACCGTTTCTCCAGGCAGTTGAGGAGCATCTAGATCCACAGGTCGTCGATGTGCCTGCTCCACTCCCGTCAGGGAAGTGGGAGAAAAAGAAGGAAAAGCGTGACAAATGCAAGTGAAATTAAATATTAAATATTGTTTTATGGCAAAATAGAACTGTAGGTTTTTATTTCTGTTCCTAACTGGCCTGACCATAAGCCATTTCAAAGAGGAACGTTTTAAGCCTGGTCTTAAATGAAGAGACTGTGTCGGCCTCTTTAACATGGACAGGAGCTGATTCCACAACACAGGAGCTCGGTAGCTAAACCGCTTACCTCCTGCTGTGCTTTTAGAGACTCTTGGGACCACCAGAAGTCCAGCATCTGAGAGCGAAGTGCTCTGTTTGGATGATAAGGTCCTATAGCATCTTTAAGGTTGGATGGGCCAGGTCATTATGGCTTGTAATCAGGAGGAGGATTTTGAATTTGATTCTAAACACGACAGGGAGCCAGTGAAGAGACTCGAGCACCGGCGTAATGTGCTCTCTTCTTTTAGTTCCTGTTAGTAATCTTGCTGCTGCATTTTGAACCAGTTGAAAGCTTTTATCGAGATTTTAGGACACGCTGCAAGCAGGAGTTACAGTAGTCTAATCTAGATGTTACAAATGCATGGACTCAGCATCACTTCAGCAAGATTTTTCAGATTTTGGCTATATTACGCAGATGGAAATAGGCTGTTTTACAGCTTGAATTATGTGTGCTTTTGAATGAGAGCTCTTGGTCAAATAAGACTCCAAGGTTTCTTCCAGTGGAGCTGGAGGCTACACTGACGTTGTCCAGTGTGACTATCTGCTCAGATAAAGCGTCTCGTAGATGATTAGGGCTAGTACGATGACCTCGGTTTTTTCAGGTTAAGGAACAGATAATTAAGTGTCATCCAGGTTTTATATCCTTCACACAAGCACCAGTCTGTCTGCTTGATCGGTCTGATCAGGTTTTCATGATAAATACAGCTGTGTGCTCTGCAGAGCAGTGGAAGTTAATGCTATGCTTTCTGATCATGTGACCTAACGCAGCATTAAAGAGTAAACAGAATTGGACCGAGAACTGAACCCTTGTGGCACACCGTAGGTTACTTTAGAACAGGGGAGGAGCTCTGTTTACATTAACAAACTGGTACCTATCCGATAGGTAGGATTTAAACCAGATGAGGGCGGGCCTCTGACACCTACATCAGATTCTAACCTCTGCAGTAGAATGTTGTGGTCGACTGGTGTCGAACGCTGCACTGAGGTCCAATAGAACCAGGATTGAGACCAGTCCATCGTCAGCAGCTAATAACAAATCATGTGTGACTTTAACTAGTGCAGTTTTAGTGCTGTGGTGGCTCTGAACCCTGACTGGAAAACTTCGAATACGTTATTGTCCTGTAGATGGCGACAAAGCTGTTTAACTACAACTCTTTCAAGGATTTTAGAAAGGTGTTTGAAATAGGTCTGTAGTTTATACATTTTCAGAAGCGGTTTAATGACTGCATGTTTGAAGGACTGTGTTAACATAACCACTTTTTAGTGAAGTATTTATTATATTTAAGAATAGAATCTATAATAGGGGGAGAATGTCTTTGAGGAGTCTGCTTTGGAATCGGGTCTAGAATACAAGATGACGTTTTAGAGGACATAATGGCTGAAGTTCTCTCTGCTTGATCAACAGCAGTGAACTTTCTAAGTGTTACTGATGGATTTATATGGGACACTAGTTTTACAGCTTGGGCTTGTTCAGGGCTAATAGTGGGAGTAGTTTCATCTAATTTATCTCTGATTGTTTTATTTTATTGTTAAAGAATAGAAGAAAATCATTAGAGCTGAGAGTAGCTGGGATTGAGGGCTCTACTGCGCTGTGACATTTTGTTAGCCTGGCTACAGCGCTGAAAGAAATCTAGTGTTATTTTTGTTGACTTTTATTAAATTTGAATAAGTATCTGGTTTAGGCTTAAGCAGAGCCTGCTTATAGGACGGTAGGCAGATTTTCCATGCTTTTAGGGATTCCTCCGTGTTGGAGCGAGTGTTTAGTGAACGCAGTTCTTCATTGTACCATGGGGAGGCACGTTTTGCCTAATGACCTTCTGCTTTAGCGGAACTGCAACATCAAGAGCGGACTTCAGAGAGTTCATGGTCAAGTCGACAAATTGATCACTTACACTGGGACTAAGGCCGTTCTCAGCAGGATCACATGACATGTCGCTGAATATTGCTCTATGATTTCTTTGAACTTTGAGATGGGTGGGGTTTAGTTTAGACTCATTTAGTCTGACATAATCATCAAGTTCAGATAGAGCTAGAAGATCTATTATACAATCACAAATTATTTAATTAACTAAAAGCAATTTAGATGAAATTGACCTAATGTTTAGCAGTCCACATTTTACATACTATTTATTTGGTAAACCCCTGGTAAACATCTAACACTTGACGCTGGTAGCTTCACGTCTCTGACTATAGAACTTCCAATTTCTCCTTTCCCAAAGAGGTTGGTAGTTTTTCCTGGCCAAGAAGGAGGGTCTAAGGACAGGGAGCTCGGGACATCTGTCTAAGGACACAGGACGCTGGGACATTTCCAAGTCCCTATGAACATTGTTTATTTTGTTTTCCACTGTAGCCCTCGAGGCAACTACTGTTGTGATTTGGCGTTACAAAAATAAGTGAATTGAACAGAGTGTCAAGAGTCCATTCAGCGGGCTGTGATCACTGAGGGGAGCAAACCTATTGTAGACGGGAAGCTCACGGTGCACTACAGGCTGGCGTTTAGCGCCTCGTTCCTTCCGAACGGTCACAAATTGGTCCCTATTTTGATCCTGGTCTAGTCCCGGCTGCGTGGGAGGCACTGAGGGCTAGTCTTAGCCTTGCTAGCGCTGCTAATGCTAACGCTGCGTCCTGACGCACGATCCGGTAATTCTGATGCTACAACCTGTAAGCTCCTCCAAACAGCGGATCCGTGCTTCTAACTCCGGAACCCTGTCTTCCAAAGCTAACACTACACTGCACTTCACGCACCTGTCGTCGGAGAAGAAGCCAGGGTTCTGACTCGACATATGACAACTTGAGCAGGTAAAAGTGGAGAAAGTTTCAGCCATGGCACTAGCGGCTAAGCTAGTTTGGGCTAAGGCTAGAGAACAGGGGGGTTTTTAATCCACAAAATACTGAACCAAAGTGAGCTGTACAAGGCTCCGGATTGTTTAAGGAGCAATCACACTTTCACTGGTGTATAGGAAGCTAAAATAATATTTGTATAATTCGTGGATTAACAATAAAAAGAAGCGAGCGAGCGACTCTCAAAATAGCATACACTTACCCGGAAGTGACGTCAGCAGCAGACCACTTGAGCGAGATTTCTATAGCATTAATAAGCGTTTTCGAAAGAGATTTGTTGTGTGGCTTGTCGAAAGCAGCAGTGGTTATATCGGGTGTCTGATTAACTATATTTATCCAGCGGAGAAAAGGTGCGTGGGTATCAGTTGATAATCCCCTATATCGCTATATACGAATATATTGTAACCTCCACCATGAATATCGGCTGGAAATGGAGCCATGCACTGTTTACTGTTTATTTACATCGACAGTAAAATATTCCCCGGGTCGAAAGCCTAGTATCTCAGCTAGTCTCCTCTGAAACATGAATGTGTAACCATTTGCTCCAGATATCTCAACAGTGTTTGTATTGTTATTGATTTGCATGTCCATATGCGCTGACACATTGTGAGTGGTCGAACAGTAGTTAATTTCTTTAAGCAGCCTGTACATAGACGCGTTATATCCGACAGTAACGGATATAATGTAGTTCTTTCCAGAGGAGGCTATTATCGTTATGTCAGCATCCACCCCTGTAAAACTCTTACAGACTCTCGGGTATTGTATCTCGATAAGCCCCACTTCATAAGGTTCCTTTAACAACAGGGGTTGAGCCAGTTTGTTTCTGGATTGGATAACTACTCATCAATGCATTGCTCGCTTCTGCTCATTTCCCCTTTTCTTTGTTTTTAGTTTCAGCGTATATCAACAACATCCTTTGCTTTCACCCACGTGTTAAACTTCTCCGGCCAGCCAGCCCCTTTACAAGCACATAGGCTATTACGCCTTTGGCCCGCCAATCCAAAATCTTCTCAATCTTAAAAGTTCTCATCCACGATCAACCACTGTTTCTCTGTTTCATAAAAAGTACCTTTCACCTCTTCACCGGCTAGATCATTCAGTTTATAAACAGGAGGCTCTCGAGCTATGCACCCTGTCACGGTGAAAAATTAATCTGTGAAAGTCTGCTCATAACCCTTTCTAAATATACCTTTCTTCTTCGATATTCTCACTCAATCACCCACGTTTAGCCCGAAAACAGAACCCTCCCCCCTGGTTTCTCCTTGTACAACAGCCTTCTCGTTGTCTATACCTACAGATGCTGGTGTTGTCTTTATTGATCGGTGTTATGCGTTGTTATAAGTGCTTGTCAGTTCGGGAATAACATCTAAATACCATCGTGAATTCACTGAGGTTAAATAACGCCACATCCTTGTCTTGAACGCTCTGTTGAAACGCTCCACCACGGAGGCCATTTCCCATTGAAAAATGCAGAATCTTATGCTCTTTTAACATCTGTTGAAAGTGTTTACTATAAAACTCTCCTCATCCGTTTGAAGCTTGACGGGTATCCGTCTTTCACTCAGTATGTCTTTAAACTCTTTTGAAACAGATGAACCAGATTTGGACTTAAGACATCTCACCCACGCATATTTTGAAAAGACATCGATGCACGTTAATATATAACGCATTCCATAATTATCTGCTGAATATTCATTCATGTCCACTAAGTCGGCCTGAAACTGGTTGTCAATACCTCTAACCAAGACCCTGTTTCTTCGGAACCGATGCAGAGCGGGGACGTGTAGTGTGCGTCTTCCCCCAGTAGGAACTTTTTAACTGATTGATATGATGCTAAATTACCATTTGCTTCATTTTGTGCAGCTTTCTGTCATCTACTAACCCCGCCTAAACCTCTGGGGTGTGCCAGGTCATGATATATTTTATGTAGCGTACTCTCCATGATGAGGACAAAATTGATTAACACGGTTTATGAATGACAAAAGCTTTTTTTAGTGCAAAAACACAAACTCATACAAAGTAAGCAGTTAATGAGCAGAACCATGCCATGTTTTTAACCCCACATCCAGCATTGCTGTTTGGAACCAGTCTCCCCTCTTTGCCTCATACATGTGTCGATCACGGTATGTATGTTTTCTTCTTGTTTCAAGTCATATAGAACAGTTTCCACAGCTGGTCAAATGCTCAAAGCCCAGCTGGAAATAATTGTCGCAGCAGAGATAGAGACAAGTGTGGTTTTTCTGACTCGGATGGTTCGCCTGACAACCATAGCATGAGTCCTTCCAACATTTTATTATCACTTGGCTGAGAAGATAGGTAATGATTATTTTGACGTTCTCAACAAATTTCACCATCAGGCGCTTTCAACTGCTTACATGCTTTTTCTGAAAAAGCATAACAAATTAGTAGGTTTAATGATAAACATACCAGAAAAAACAATAAAATATATTTCCTTCGCACATGCACAATACCCACCATTCTACTTTTATCACGTCGCTATGACAGGTTGTTTTTTGTGTTACACACGGAAACATCTTACGCACAATTTGGTAAATCATCAAAAACAAGGCGTTTTCTAATGTCCTCAAGGCTATGTGCAAGTCTATCTCGCCGGATGGCCTCGTCAATATCTCTAAAAAACTCACACATATGCCCCCAATCTTTCCACTGTCTAAAAAACTGGTTGTCAAAATAGCTTTCCTGGTCATTGGGCATTAAGCAATAGGGCTGTAAAAATCCACTCCTCTAGGCCTTTTTTCTAGGCCTCTAGGTCTGTCCGCACAGACGGATTCACTAGTCTCTTAGGTCTTCGCCTCGGAGCATCCGGAACACTCATCAACAACTCAGGCATACCTGGCTCATCGACTTGTGAATCCATCTCGTTCTTCCCGGCCATTGCTTTTTGTTGTTGCGTGTAGAAAATCCTAAAAAAAGAAAAAGGAATCCACATGCCCCTTAGACAAATGACCCTCCTATATATATACACACCACAACGGTTTTGGAACACGCTCCCCAGATTATCTGCAGATGGACGTTTTTAGTTGAGGAACAACCTCCTAGTGACTGCTTAACGGTTTAGACCCACGAATTTGGATTATTACTTGGGAACCTGTTTTAGTCCGACTTCACACCAATAGGCTCTACTTTCTCATGCCAACCCACATGTCCTTAATAAGGATTACACAACGGGGTAAGCTACAACAGACTATATATCACAGAACATATATATACATCACTAGACATAATGAAACATAATGAAACAAGAATAGCTCTACAACATTGATGTCCACTACATGCATCACCCCATTTTAACAAAACAATATTAAACACACATTTATAAATTTTTTTAAAGAGAAAAATAATACCACTATACCATGCGTCCCCGGAGGTGATATTATATCACGAATGACACTATACAAGCGACACACTAAGCTTTTATCAAAGCTATTTGGTAAAAAAGTAGTGTTGCCCAGTGAGTGTCTTATAGGCAACAAATCCCAAATAAAAGTAAATTAAAATAATAATAAAAACATATTAATCATAAAAAAGGAGCTGCAGCTAAACAAAATGCATATTTTCTTCTTGAGGTGTAGTAGGCCAAATTTTTATAAAAGTGAGAAAATAGTCTGGGGTCACGTCAGTGTGATCAGAAGTTTAACTAGGAACACAAAGAGAGCGTGTGAGTCGGATGAGAGTCTAAATGGCTTGTATTTCTGAAAACAGTGTCCAGATGACAACACCTGAATCTTTTTCAAGAGGGACACTCTGGACGAATGAATTACACAGAATCATAAATTAAACTATCAAATCATCTTCACAAAGTGAGGCGTCACTTTTCACCGGTCACATGGTTTTAAGCAAACCAAAATCGCGCCTCGAAGCAGGGATTCATTTGACACTCCCCTTTTACTTGGTACAAGCCTCGATGCCTCAGCTACAGAAGAGCCATCATGAAATCGAAGATGCAACAGATGCCCTTCGAGGCAATGCTGTTAGGATTTTGGGCGTGACAAAAAAAAATTTAATTGAAATTGAAATTACCTGTGAATTTTGGAGGCACTTAACACTAAATGCCTATTCCTTGATCATAACACCCTGTCCAATATAAAGCTGTAAAATAACTGGTTTGTATTTGGTAAGTGTTTGGTGTATTTGGCTTATAAGTGGTAGCCCAAATGTCTGACTCCTTGTGTTTGAATGAGCTACAGGTGTGGTTGGGAACTGGCCTGATCAGTTTGCATAAGGTTGGTCTCGACTCCTAGGTTGCCTGGCCCATCTCAATGAAACATGGTTCAGACAACTTTTCTGTTTGAGTTGTTAGAGGGAGACCATATATGGTCTCACTATGTGCCTTTGTTTGTAGCCTCTGCTGTGCTTACTCCCACACGCTTACATGCAGACGCTGCACCCATTGACCCATAAGATAAACATTTAAGACCATTTGTGGTCGACACATAATGGTACAGAGATAGAAGGTGCCCGCCTCTGCGAGGGGTGCGACCATAGACAGATAAAAATAGATGTATACAGTCCTTGGTTAGGATATTCCCACACTGCTCTTTGTGCGAAGATCTCCCAGCGCTGTGGATGTGTCAACTCTGCTCTAATTAAATCAGCATTTTTAATGTTACTTACCGAATTCTGTCGTTATTAATCAAACCTGAGTTTAATATATGTTCAACACGTACTGGACGAGGTGACTTCCTGTGCGCCTTCTGTTTGGAGCTGCAGGCCTTTGTGGCCAGGATGCCATTTGTTGTGTCTCTATGTTATCAGGGCTGTGGCGGCAGCGACTGTGTGTTTTGAGCTCTTGTAGGTAGTGTGTTAGTTTGTTATGCGTTTCCTTTTTAAGTTGTCAATTTGATTCAGTTTATGGGCTTTGTTAGGCCCATGTGACTCGTGCATTTTAAAGGCACTTAACTTGTTTTCTTTTCGTAGTCATGTAAGTGTTTGTGTTCATATACCTTTGCATTCCCGTTGCAACCATTTTCCTTTATTGTATTTTTTCAAATTAAATGTTTTTCTTAAAAAGTTTTTTTTTATTTTTGAAATGTATATAAAAAAAAACAAGAAAGGACCTGAGAGCAGGACAATAAATAAATAAGAATTAAAGCCACGCGCAGCGAAAAAGGCCCTTGCCCCCCTTGCGACTGCGGGGTTCGAGCCACCACGAAAACCCCATCTGGTAAAACCCCCCGCCTACATCATCCCTCCTTCACAAACAGTATCAACTTTATACTACTTCATTCAAAATGTTCACGACCGCACGGTTCAAGATAGCGTTATGTTCCCATTGGCTATTATGTTCAGAATAATGTTTTCATCCCATTCAAAATGCCTGGTGCCTTGGTGCAATTATATGCATGTACAAGCGGTTTTACAAAGTCCTTCCGATGTGATTTTTCTTGCTCTGCCAGTGTACCAAGCATGTCCAACAATGTTCTATTGAATCTTTCGACAGGATTTCCTATTGGGTGATATGGAGTAGTTCTAATTTTGTGAATGCCAGCCAGTGAACAGATTTCTTTTATTGTTCGTGATTCAAAATCTCGTCCTTGATTGCTGTGAATTTTCTGTGGAATGCCGTACCGAACAAATACATTTTCCCATAGACTTTTGGCTACGGTCCATTCTTTCTGATTTGGGGTAGGTATGTCAAGTGCATATTTGGTAAAGTGATCTGTCATGACTAGAATGTCTTTGATTTTGCTCTTGTCAGGTTCCGATGTCAGAAAATCAATACAAACAAGCTCAAGTGGGTGTGAAGTTCTGATATTCACCAGTGGGGCGGCCTTTTCTGGTAGTGCGTTGCGTTTTATGCATCTCTTGCATGTTTTCACCTTGGTCTGTACATTGTTGGCCATCCTTGGCCAGTAGAAGCGGTTCCGAACCAAATCCAAGGTACGTTCAATGCCCATGTGGCCCATTTGATCATGTAAGGTGAACAAACATATGCGCAACATTCATGGGGAAGCACAAGTTGGTGTTGGAGCTGGTTGCCAAGTTGCCTTCTCCGTACGAGGACGTTGCTAAGAAGCTCCAACCGTTTTAGGTCCTGTAGGAGCGCCAGTTCTGGCCGTTGTTCCCTCAATGAAGGTGGTGGTGATTCGCCAGCCTCCAATTGTACTATCACGTGTTTGAGGATAGGGTCGGCGCGTTGCTTGTCAGTTATATCAGATGAGCTCAAGTGTGGAACCAAAGAGGAAGCAAACTGCTCATCAGCAGTGAAGCTGTCTGGAAGGCTGTCAGTGGACATGGACAAGGAATGAACAAGAGCATAGTCAAGAGTCAAATCAGGAGCACTACAGATTAGTTGCCGGTCAGAAAGAGCTTGTACTGTATGTTAGTCGATCGTTACGATGTTGGGACTTTCAAGATGTTGCTCAGTAAATCTGAGAATTCTTTCCTGTTCTTTTTGGGACATCAAGTCATTTAAGAGTTCTCCATGAGGTCTGTGTGAAAGTCCGTCTGCATCAGCATTTTTCTTTCCAACCCGGTAGATGATCTTGAAGGAGTATGTTGATAGAGCCGATAACCAGCGGTAACTTGTGGTGTCGAGTTTTGCTGAAGTGAGGAGATAAGTCAACGGATTGCTGTCAGTCACAACGGTGAAGGTGGTGCCAGACAGGTAACCAAGACCGATGGAACTGGCATCAGTGTGCAACAGGTAAGGTTTCTTCGGGTCGGCGAAAGCAAGAACTGGGTCAAATGTGAGCTTTTCCTTTATCTTTTCGAATGCGTCTTGGCACGCAGCTGTCCAACGCCCTCCAAATGGCTTTTTCGGATTTAGGTAGTGGTCTGTCTTGATCAAAAACTTGAGTTTCTTTTGGTACGGTGGATATCCAGAGGTAAGTTCATGGTGGTTTGACAATGTTCGAGTAGCCTTGCACAAATAGTATCTTAAATTCTTCGGGATTGCCCTCAAGGCTTCAGCTTGTTGCGGATCAGTTTCAACTCTTTTCCGGGACACCACATGACCGAGGTAACGCACAGAGGTCTGGAAAAAATTTAATTTTTCGGCAGAGAGCTTAAGTCCGAATTCTTTCTGACTGTTTAGTACTCTCATAAGTCGTTCCTCATGTTGCTCCACGTTGGTGCAAAAACAATGAGGTTGTCAATGAACACTAGCATCTTCATATGTACTATTTTTTGGAGTGAGCGTCATATTTTTACTGTAACTTTTTTTGGCTTTGGGCTCCCATTGGCCCCATGTTAATTGATTTTTGAGGTGGCGCTCCTGAGCTGTCTTTTAATATTTTTATTTTATTATTTTGAAGTCACAGCTTTCTAATTTCTGATTCCACTCGCAGGCATATTTGTCTTTGTTTACTACTTGATTTTTGAGTTTTTCCGGCCCCCGGATACATTTTTAATAAGTCCCTCGCCAGGACGATTCTCGACGTTACCCAAAACACATGACAGTGATTTGCCTCCTGGTGCCACAGTTTCTCCAACAGTCCGCATTTCCCTGTGAGTAATGAGCAGTCTTCCACTGGGCTGTACAAATATTTTCCCATTCTTTGTCCATCATAACAAGATTTCCCCTCTCTTTACCACTTGTTTTTAATATATTTAGTAGAGTTGCTGTCCAGATTAACTATACATTGATATAATTTAGATAATACCCCCCCTTGTAAATTCTGATTTATAAACCGTGGCCCGCGCTGCTTTGGGCCTTTCAGATCAGGCCATGATTAACTTGATCCCCACGTACAGAAAGAGGCTGAAGCTCTCCAAACCTGTAGTGAGGACTTCAAAGAAGTGGACCAGTGAGGCAGTGGAGGAGCTTTGTGCGTGTTTGGACATTACAGATTGGGAGGTTTTCAGTGCTGCCACAGATAATTTGTACACGGACACTGTGACGTCATACATGGACATTCACATGGACATGTGAGGACAGCATTATACCAGCACAAGCCAAAGTCACCTTCAACAATGACAAACGAGAGTTACGTATGTAACTAAGGTTCTATGAATTCCGGATGGCCGCCAGAGGACGGTGCTTAGCACCTAGATATCTACATGTGTGCGCAGTACATAGGTTGTGGACGTGACCTGGGTAACGTACCCAGCTCTCTTTTCTTTCGAAATGCACTCGCAAAAACTCTAGCGGTCATCCGGAATTCATAGAACCCGTTCTATTTAATTCCCCCTGACCGCCAGAGGACGGTGCTTAGCACCTGGATGACTTAATACCAACAAAGTCATGAAGAGTCTGCTCTTACCAAGATTAATTGCTGATTGCAGAAGCAGACAACACCACTGGAGCCACTGGATGAGGAGCAGCCACATTTATTCTGTAGAAGCGGGCGAAGGTAATGTAATTGTCAGCCACTGACAAAGCATGGAGCTCCCCAATATGCTTTGCAGAGGAGATTGCAAGTAGAAACGCTGCCTTCACTGACACCCACCTCAACGGAGCCCCACCAAATGGTTCAATCGGTGGGGAACACAATCTTTCTGGGACTAATGGAAGATCCCAAGGCACACGAGTAAGCCACTCCGGCCAAGGGTGTGCCAGTGCATCTTTCCCCGGTGGACTGTCTGGTTCTGAGAGGGAAAAAACCACAGCCGACAATGCGTTAAAATCCTTTTTTGGAACAAGAAAATAATTTTAATAAAACACCTATAACTGGTCTGAACTCTGAACAACTTCTACGGCACCTTTCCGTAGAAGTTCCTGAATCTCTTGTCTGAGGGCCATGGGCCTCACTGGGTCGGTAGCGATGGTTCTTTTTACCCTCTCAAACTTTGGGGGACACCATCTGAACTGAATTTTGTAGCCCTTGAACAGAGTTGAAATCACCCACGGGTCTGTAACTAAGGTCTCCCGACGACCACAGTGGCTTTGGGAAAACGTGCTGGCGGCCAAATGTTGAGCGTCAGACTCGACTGTTGTGGCCTCCTTTAGGCCTTGGGGGCTGGTCCCGTCGAACCTGATGGTAATTTCTTGGGGCCCTACCCCTTTGTGGCCAAAACATGGGCTGGAGAGAGGGTCGACTGGCCTGACTTTGGCCATTAGAAACACGTCCGGTTCCTGGCAAGGATGAGACTCTTGCCGCTGGACGAAAGGAGCTAGAACCTCCGGGCTGGGGTCTGGGGCCACAATACAGTTCCGCAAAGTGTCTGTGAGATTTGCCTCAACAGCCCGCTCCAAGGTCTGGTGGGCAGCGGGTCCAAACACATGTCCTGGCACAACAGGTAAAATGTGAAGTGTACCCCTGCAAAACTCTGACAGGGGGGACTGAGCTAGCCACACCTGGCATCTTGCCATGGTCAGGGTGGACATCATCCTTCCAAGCTCTCTGGACATGTAGACAAATGCCTGAAGTGAAGCATCACTCAGGCTCTGCGTAGCGTTGTCAACTCCTGCCTCTTTCAGAGACTGAGAAAGGGCAAGGGCTAAGTGAGCTTCTGGTAATGAGGTCATCTGGGACTCTGCACTAGGACGTGGGCAACGGGCCTCCGGTCGGGCAGCATCAGCTGGCGCTACAATCAGGCCCGCAATAGTGCTATCAACGGAGGGCATGCGATCCAATCCGTACTTAGTTGTCCCGTCCCGTGGGAAAGCATTAAACGATTTGGGATCTGTCCAACATCGTTGTAACTCCTCAATGTATGGCAAGGAGGCTGGAACACTAAATACAGGCTTTTGGGAGACTCTGAAAAAGGCACTTGTAGAAACAGCTGCCACAGGTCTATCAACTCCAAGTCTCGATAAGGCCAACTGAATAGCCTGGTGACAGAACTCAGGTTCTGTCCCCAAAGACTCCAGGTCTGTGGAGAGGGAGCTCACAACAGAGGGGTTAGGGGAGTGGCAGCCTTCAACCTGACCCACCAGATAATCTGCACCATCTGCTCTGAACAAAGTATCTGAGGCAGCAATGGATATAGCATCTTCCTGAGGGTGATTAGTACTGGAATCTGTCTGATCTTCCTCATCATCAGGAGTAGGGCTAGGCACAGTGGGAGGACCACTGGGTTTCAGGTCAAGGAGCAAGGACTTAATCTGAGCAAATTCAGAAGCCAAAGTGTCTACTTTAGCAGACAATGCCTGATCATGATAACTTCTCTTGGCCGCAGGGCCTCCGTGTAGGGTTCTTAACAGGACTAGAGGCCAGAGTCAGTTAAGACATAGTACTTTCAACCGCTGTCTGTCTGGCGGTCCTGTCTGCCAGTGGAATGGAGATACAATTAAAACAGGCATCTTCTGTGAGAGCCTGTTTCAGATGTCCAATCCCTAGACAATGTGGCCATCTTCTGAGTTTAGAGGGGCCAAGCAATTGTTGCAACCAGTGACATCATGCTGTGCTAGGTTACTTGACTGGGTAATAATTAAGGAATCAAACACCAGTGGCAGGAATCCACGTAGAACAAAACGGTTCAGTGCACCGGAGCAAATAGCACGCACAAGCCACTGGTTTAAGTACAGCACTTCCAAACTAGTGACCCGGGAACAGGCAGACATGAACAAGTCACAAATAAATACTGTGAACACAGTAAATAACCAGAATAATGGGAGCACAGGCGCGGGTAAACACACACAAGAGCACTCAAGGAACACCGGTGGTTGGCTCACGCAATGGTGACAGGGCACTGCGCTCATTCATGGACCTAAAGAACCGGTTTAGTCCCTTGGAGTCTCCCCCATCTTCAGCGCTTAGCCCCCTGGCTTGGCTGCGAGGACTCGCCGCGGGCAGCTACATTTTACACAGCCCCTAAACCTCCAGGGCAGAGGAGTAGGGACAACAGATCACTGTCACCTCTAGGTCCTTTGCACGAGAGTGAGTTTCCACTGCGGCGCCCACTTCACCTGCCTCTTCACCTCCACCTGCCACTTCAGCTCTATCCGGAGCCTCCGTGACTGCCCCTCCGCACATGCCGGGCCAAACTACTCGTTGTGAGTCGGGGGCTCCACGGTGCCTTCCCAGCGCACGCAGAGCTCGAACACTTGTCGTGAGCTGTGGGATCCACCGCGTCTTCCCATCGCATGCCGGGCCCGACTGCTCGGAGCTGGGAGGTTCTGCACCGTTGCCCTCGCGCGGTCAGTCGTCTCGGGGAGTTCCGGGGGGGGTTCCGCGGGGGAGACGCTGCTGTAGCACCGGGCCACACTCAGAAACTCACAGTACTCGTCCTGGGATCATCCATGGTGAGAGATGTGCGCGTGGGAAAGGGCAACACTTCCTGTCATCCTGGTGCCCTCGTGTAGGACATAAAAACCAGCGCTCCAAACATCCTGCGTCATCACCTGTCTGTGTCTTCTGCGGTCGTTCATGTTGACACAAACAATTTAAAACTACAGCAATCAGAGAAACTTAAAGAGGACTTTACTTCCCTGATCAGCACTGTGAAACGCACTGGAAAACTGTGTGTAATTTCTGGTCCACTGCAGCGCCCTGCTTTGGACATGTGAAGTTCAGTCACCTCAGACAGCTGCATGTCTGGCTTAAATCATACTGTGGTCCATATGTGGACAATTTTGCTGCTTTTTTTTTTTTAATTATTTGAACTGTTCAAACGTGATTGACTTCATCCAAATATGTATAGATCTCTCCTTCTTTTGTTTAACGTCGACCTCACTTTTGCATCTGCAGCAGTTAATGTGTGACAATCAGGTATGGTGACTTCAAATGCTCATGGACCTCTTAAGATCCCAGTCAGGATTACAAGGGGGAAATTAGTCTCAGGGCCTCAACCTTCCCAACACTCTATTGCACCTATGCAAATGGGAAAGGAATCAGGTGACAATCATGTAGTGAATAATAACATGAACAAACAAGACCGAAAAAACAACAAATCATATTTAATCAACATTAAACCTACTAAAAGCCTGCCCATATCAAATACTCAATCCGATAATGTTCAAGACACTGACTTAAATATAATGACATTTAAATTAAAAAAAGGTCTTCGAATTATTCATATGAATGTGCGAAGTCTTCAATCAAAAATAGACTTTATTAGAGTGTGGGAAAAACAAGCCATCCATCCATCCATCTTCTTCCGCTTTATCCGGAGCCGGGTCGTGGGGGCTGCAGTCTAAGCAGGGACTCCCAGACTTCCTTATCCCCAGACACTTCCTTCAACTCCTCCGGGAGGATCCCGAGGCGTTCCCAGGCCAGCCGAGAGACATAGTCCCTCCAGCGTGTCCTGGCTGTTCTTTCCCCAGTGCCTCCTCCCTGTGAGAAACTCCTCTTGACGTGGAGGAGCAGCGGCTCTACTCCGAGCGCCTCCCGTGTAACTGAGCTCCTCACCCTATCTCTAAGGGAGCGCCCAGCCACCCTGCGGAGGAAACACATTTCGGCCGCTTGTATCCGAATCTTTGTCCTTTCAGTCACTACCAAAGCTCATGACCATAGGTGAGGGTAGGAACGTAGATTGACGGTAAATCGAGAGCTTTGTCTTTCAACTCAGCTCCTTCTTTACCAAAACAGTCCGATGCAGCGACCGCATCACTGCAGACGCTGCCACCGATCCGCCTGTCAATCTCACGCTCCATCCTTCCCTCACTCGTGAACAAGACCCCGAGATACTTGAACTCCTCCACTTGGGGCAGGACTCCCTACCCACCCAGAGAGGGCAAGCCACTTTTTTCCGGTTGAGAACATGGCCTCGAAGATTTGGAGGTGCTGATTTCTCGTCCCAGCTGCTTCACACTCTCGCTCAAACCGTCCAGTGCATGTTGCTGGTCCAGGTTTGATGGAGCCATCAAGGACAACATCATCTGCCAACAGCAGAGATGAGATCCTGTGGTCCCCAAACCGGACCCCTCCGACCCTGATTGTGCCTAGAAATTCTGTCCATAAAAAGAGGAACAGAATTGGTGACAAAGGGCAGTCCTGGCGGAGTCCAACACGCACTGGGAACAGGTCTGATTACTGCAGGCCAATGCAGAGCACAGCTCCTGCTCCGGTCATACAAGGGACGGACAGCCCTGAGCAAAGGGCCGGACCCCGTACTCCAGCAGCACCCCCAAAGGGCCCCCGTGGGACACGGTCGAAAGCCTTCTCCAGATCCACAAAGCACATGTTGACTGGTTGGGCAAACTCCCATGAACCCTTGAGCACCCGATGGAGAGTATAGAGCTGGTCCAGTGTTCCACGACAGGACGAAAACCACTCTGCTCCTCCATGAATCCAAGGTTCGAATCGGTCGGATTCTCCTCTCCAGTACCCTGGAATAAGACTTACCAGGGAGGCTGAGGAGTGTCATCCCTCTGTAGTGTGAACACACCCTCCGGTCCCCTTCTTGAACAGAGGGTACCACACCCCGGTCTGCCAGTCCAGAGGCACTGTCCACAGACGCCACACGATGTTGCAGAGACGTGTCAACCAAGACAGTCTCGCAACATCCAGAGACTTTAGGTACTCAGGGCGTATCTCATCCACCCTGCCTGCCCCGAGGAGTTTGCCAACAACCTCAGTGACTTCGGCTTGGGTGATAGATGAGTCAGCCTCCGAGTTCTCAGTCTCTACTTCCTCTTCGGAAGACGTGACAGTGGGATTGAGGAGGTCCTCAAAGTACTCCTTCCATCGTCCGACGTCATCCCCAGTCGAGGTCAGCAGGTCTCCACCCGCCGTAAACGGTGTTGGTGGAACACTGCTTCCCCCTCCTGAGGCGCCGGACGGTTTTGCCAGAATTTCTTTGGGGCCAGACCGACCTTCCTCCGTGGCCTCCCCGAACTCCTCCCAGCTTTTGGCTCTGCGACAGCACGAGCTGCGGCCCGCTGGCCCGCCAATACCCGTCAACGGCCTCAGGAGTCCCACAAGCAAAAGAGGCCTGATAGGCCTCCTTCTTCCGCCTGACGGCATCCCTTACTTCTGGTGTCCACCACTGGGTTCGGGGGTTGCCGCTGCGACAGGCCACCTGAGACCTTGCGACCACAGCCTACGAGCAGCCGCAAACAAGCAAATCCTGAATAATTTCGTATTCGCTGAAACAATGGCTCACCTCCAGGATCTCAGACGCTGACATTTCATTGGAAAATAATAAATATATTTCCGTTGTGATAGACCCACTAAAGGAGGTGGAGTAGCAATATTTATAAAATCTTGTTTTACTGCAACTGTAAGTTTCCAAAGTCTTCAAGTCAAGAGAGTTTTGAATACAAAGCCTAGAAATGGGTTTGGGTCAAAATAATCCCGGGAAAAATGACAGTTGTAGGGTTTTATCGTCCTCTGTCTGCTCATGTCTGTCCTGTTCTGAGTTACTTGTTTTAAAGTGACATGAACATAAATTGGTGATTGTTACGTTCGGTGCATTTCCCTGTTGTTCGGACATGTTTCAGAAGAAATGAAGACTTGTTTGTTTCTTTGTAACACTTTACTTGAACATGTGTGAAGACCAACATGGAGCAACAACACAGCACAGAGAGAACGCGCCTCGACATCAGGCAGAGGAAGTGAATCACAACAGGAAGTGGTCACATAACCTTAGAATAAAACATCTAAAATATTATAACGCAAAATACATTTCTATAACACCGACAATAAAGAAATAATAATGTGTATGAGAACACAATTCTAACAGTGATCCAAAACTTCTGACAGTCTAAAAACTACTGTAATGAAATCAGCTCCTGCCCATTTTAAAGAGGCCGACACTATCTCTTCATTTAAGACCAGGCTCAAAACGTTCCTCTTTGAAATGGCTTATGGTCAGGCCAGTTAGGAACAGAATAAAAAACCTACAGTTCCCAGCTACGCTGCCCTAGGAGCAACTATACTGGGGGAAGTATGGCGACTTGAGCACTATCCTCTGTTTCCTACTACTTTTCTATCAAACAATATTTAATATTTAATTTCACTGGCAATTTGTTCATTGCTTTTCCTTCTTTTTTCTACCACTTCCCCGACGGGAGTGAAGCAGGCACATCGAGGACCTGTGGATCCAGATGCTCCTCATCTGCCTGGAGAAACGGTCTGCCTGGAGAAACGGTCTCTACTCCATATGAACGGTTTTTCATCGTCCTCTGAAGAATTGGTTCTCCTCCTGAGTGGGTCTAGCTCCACCGTGTATCTGCAAATTGAGGCGCGTCCGCCTGTCCGTCCGAGGGAGTCGGATCTCTCTCTCACTGTGGAACTCCTACAGGTTTCTACTTTTTCCCAAAGAGGTTTGGTAGTTTTTCCTGGCCGAGAAGGAGGGTCTAAGGACAGGGGAGCTTGGGACATCTGTCTAAGGACACAGGACGCTGGGACATTACCAAGTCCTTATGAACACTGTTTATTTTGTTTTCCACTGTAGCCCCTCGAGGCAACTACTGTTGTGATTTTGGGGCGATACAAAAATAAATCGAATTGAATTGAAACCTCACACAACTTATTACTGCTCCCACCTGACCTGACCCTAAAGACCCACTTAAAGCAACATTACTGGACATTATCTTAAGCAACAAGCCTCAGAATTACCCCAGTAGTGCTGTCTTTCCTCTGGACTTTAGTGACCACTGTCCTATTGGGTGTGTGCGGAATACAAATGTAATTAATCCAAATCAAGTATAACAGGTAAACAGGTCCTATAAGCATTTTAATGAGCATTTCTGTTCGATCTGTTCTGTAGTGAATATAGACTGTGTTCGTGTTAATGTTTTTTTCGTTTGTGTTTATCGTATCCCCCTGGGTTTTTTATGGGTTGTGTTTCTTTCAATTCTTTTTTAATTATTTTTGTCTATCGTTAGTTTTTGATGTTGGTTTGTTGGGGTGATTGTAGGTGGTAGTGTGTTGTGTGTTGGGTGAGGTGGGTTCTTGTTCTCTGATGCGTGTTACGGAGTATAGGTATTGTGTTTTGTTTGGTTGTGGTTTTTACCAGAGTGTTCAGAACCAAACACAGCACTGGACTTTTTCATAGCAAAACATTTAATGCTATTACTGATAATCACGCCCCTCTTAAAAGAGTCAGCAAGGTCAAAAAATAAGAATAATCCCTGGTTCATTCCAGACATTGCTGCATTATCTCGTGAACATGGACAAAGCCTGGGCTGAAGCCACGGCAACCAAATACTCAGCAGCAGAATTGGCACCAGTTTTGTCATAACCACAATAAATGATGTCTCTACTGTTCGTAAAGCCAAAAGCATCTTACTATGTCATATACTTTTCACGGAAAAGTTTGGAAAAACGTTAAATCCTTATTCGCAAAATTCTACTCCCTCTTTACCAAATGAAATGATTGAAGATTCAATGAGCTTGATGACAAAAAAAAGATATTTGTGATGCGTTTAATAAGCACTTTGATGAATCTGGAAATATCTTTGATGCTGCTGCTCCATCTGTTGCTGTTACCCAAATACATGAAAATAGACCTGATGATCAAGTGTTTTCCCTTAAGCCCTTTACACAGTATGAAGTATTAAATATGTTGCTCTCTATAGATCCAAAAAAGTCTCGAACCTACTGTTACTGTTGTTATCAGCCCCACTAATAGTCAATTGTTTAACTCATGTTTTTAATCTCACAGTTCAAACTGAAAATATCCCATTACTGTGGGAAACTGCTTTTGTTCTCCCTTTGCACAAAGGAGGCCAGAAAAAGGATTAGAATAATTTCCATCCAATCTCAAAACTATCCTGCATAGCCAAACTCTTAGAAAAGCTCATGAGGAACCAGGTCTGTGCGTTCTTAACCAAAAATTCCATTTTAAATAGATACCAGTCTGGATTTAGACCAGGACATAGCACTATCACAGCTGCTACCAAAGTTATAAATTATACTGCTATTGCATTGGAAAGCCATGAGGATTGTGCTGCTGTTTTTGTTGATTTGTCAAAGGCCTTTGATTCTGTAGGTCATTGTATTCTCTCTCTGGATGCTATTGGGTTTGATACCAATTCTAAAAAATGGTTTGCAGATGACCTCACAAATAGAGCTCAAGCTGTTTCTGCTGATGGTTTTCAATCTGAATGTTCTTACCTTAATAAAGGAGTTCCTCAAGGCTCTATCCTTGGATCACTGTTATTTACAATTTATATAAACTCAATTGGGCATACTCTAAAACAGGGGCGTCAAACTCATTTTGGGCCAGGGGCCGCTTTTCGACGCTCAGGCTGGGTAGCGGGCCGAACATAATGTAAAAAATAAAACAATAAAAAATATAACAAATGTTATATAGCTTAGTAATAGTTATATGTGGACACTGTTGCACAAATGTGCAGCAGGTGAAAGACTGAGTCCATATTCATGCAGCAGGAACAGGAACAGGAACATGGACGTGTGATATGATTCTGATATGAAATGTTTGTATCACAGACATGTTAATATTGCTGCACAAACTCAATATGAGCTCACTATTTTTACAGTTTAAGCTTATTTTAGTGACAAATTATTCATGTGATGAATCAAATGAGAGCTCAAAGCAGCTTCACTCTCAAGTTCAGACTTTATTACACTCTGACCTGTGTTTTTACCTGTGGCTCAGGATCTGTCCAGGTTTTGCACTGGTTTGGATGTTTTCCTTACAGAGTTGTCAGCAAAGAAGTTTGTTTTCTTGTTGTTAGCTTCACATTAGCGCCGCTTTTAGCACAGCTCTAACATCCACAAAACCGCCTCTTTTCTTTATTCCTCGTGTTTCCCACGATCTGCCCTGGAGCAGAGCGCCACGTGTGAAGCGGGCGCTACAGGTCATCGCTGCCGGTGTGTTTGATTTTAAACCTGCTGCGATGAGTGTCGCTGGTCGCTGTCGTTTGTCGCCTCCCGTGTGTAGAGCCCAACAGCCCTCGCACACACAGCAGCGCAGCGCGGGGAGGGGCCGCGGCTGCAAAGGATTGTGGGAATTGTAGTTCTAGCGATAAAAACGCGATATATCTATTGGAAATGAATAATTATAAACTAGAAATGTTCGGCGGGCCAGATGAAAACGTCTGGCGGGCCACATCTGGCCCGCGGGCCATGCGTTTGACACATGTGCTCTAAAACACAGTAGCCTTCAGTTGTATGCAGATGATGCAATTCTGTATGCTAAGGCACCTTCTTGTGCCAAAGTAATTCAAAATATTCAAGAGGATTTTCACTCCATCCAACACAAGTGTGTTCATTTAAAATTATTAATGAATTCAAATAAAACATAATGTATGCTGTTCTCCAAAAGACACTCTATTGACCCAAAAAATATATCTATTCTTATGCTTAATGGTAATATGATTGAACAAGTACCCCATTACAAATACTTGGGCATCTGGATCGATGGTAAACTCTCCTTCAACAAACACGTACAAGAACTGACAAATAATCTTAAAGCCAGATTGTCATTCTTCTTTAGAAATGTATTGCACGTTATTGCAAGTTTATTGCAAGTTTATTGCACATAAGATCAGGTATTCACAGTTAGAGGTCCCAGGACATTTTTATCTTACAATTCCATCGTTTTAACACAGAGACAGGAAAAAAGGTTTTCAGCAACTTTGCTGCCTCCTGTGGAACAAAACCCTTTTTAAATTAAATCATTTTATGCCTTTTAATGATTTTAAAGCTCTGGTCAAGGACTTTTATATAATTTTATCTCTTGTTTTTATGTATTGGTTAATTTTATTGAATGTTTTATTTGTGTTTTAGTATCCTACATAAACTTCTGTTTTGAAAACATTCTACTCTCCCGGACGGTGTGGTGGTTTCCAAACAACAAGCTGTGGATTAACCGAGAATTTAAAGCTCTGCTGAGGGAGAAGAAGAGAGCTTTCAGGTGAGGGAACAAGGAGGAGCTTAGGACTGTGCAGAAGAAGCTGAGGAGGAAGATCAGCCAGCTACAAGAGGAAGATTGAGGAGCAACTGCAGCAGCAGAACATTTAGGGAGTGTGGAGGAGCCTGAAAACCATCTCAGGCTTCAAAGTCCCCCCTGTCCAAACGTAGGGGGACTTACTGTGGGTAAACGATCTAAACTCTCACTTCCTGAGATCTGATCAATCATCAACCCCTCCCCCTGCACAGACGCATGCTCTCACATCTACAGCTGGACAATTTCCCACACCCGTTAACATCTCTGCTTCGGCCGATCAGCTCACAACTCCACCTGGACTCACCCATCCCCCAGCAAACAGTCCCCCTGCCAACCACTTGCTGTCACAGCAGCAAAGGTGAGGAGAGAGCTTAAGAGGATTAAAGTAAGGACGGCTACAGCACCAGACTGCATCAGCTCCAGGCTCTTTAAGCCCTTTGCAGATTAACTGTGTGGAGTTATGGAGCACCAGCAGTTTCAGATCAGTGGCTCTCACGTCCCAGCTCCATTGTGAGCCCAGCCATGGATCTGCTGCAGTTTGCATACCGGCCTGGCATCGGAGTGAAGGATGGCATCAGCTCCCTGCTGCACCGCTCTACTCTCACCTGAAGAAGGCTGGCAGCGCTGTGAGGATTCTGTTGTTCGACCTCTCCAGTGCACTTCAACATCATCCAGCCGCTGCTCCTGAGGGACAAGCTAGAGATGGCTGGTGTGGACTATGATTTGGCGGAGTGGATCCTGAACTACCTCGAGAGCCCGGGACTGTGTGTCTGACACTCGGACCTGCAGTGTGGGGGCGCCCCAGGGCACAGTTCTCGCGTCCTTGTATCCTGCAGAAGTTCTCTGATGACTCATCGAATTCATCATGGACGACAATGATGTGGAGTACAGGGGACCAGCACAGGACTTTGTGGACTGGTGACAGCAGAACCACCTCCTCATTAACGCAGGAAAGACCAAGGAGATGGTGGTGGACTTCCCTCACTCTGCTGCCGCCTCACCAGTGAACATCCAGGGAAGACACAGTGAGAGAGTGGACTCATACAAGTACCTGTGTGTTCATCGGAACCACAAACTAGAGTGAACTCATAACACACACGCACTGTACAGGAAGAGCCAAACTCAGGTCTGTTGGAGTGAGAGGGCCACTCCTGAGGACATTTTAAGACTCTGTGGTGGCATCATCCTTCCTGTACGGTGTGGTCTGCTGGAACAGCAGCATCACAGAGAGGGAGAGGAAGAAGCTGGACAAAGTTATCAAGAAGTTTAGCTCCATGCTGGGCTGAGCATCCTGGCTAAACTCACATCTATGCTGAGTCTCAACCCCTGCAGGATACTCTGTTTGCTCTGGGGAGCGACCTGGCGCCCGAGGAGAAAGTGTGGAACATGGCAACCATGCGCCCGAGGATAAAATACTGGAACCCTGAGGCGAAGCGACGAAGCTGGCGACGCATTGTCTGAGGGGAAGCCACTGCAATCTGATGACGCGGTGCCCGAGGGGAAACGATTGGAAACCTGGCAACATGGTGTCTGAGGGGAAATGAGGATAAAATACTGGAACTTGGCAGTGCGGGGCCGGGGATAAAATACTGGAACCTGGCAGCGCGGTGCCCAAGGAGAGGCGACTGGAACCTGGCAACGCGGCACCCGGGAAGAAGCAACTGGAACCTGGTAATGCAGTGCCCGAGGAGAAGCGACTGGAACCTGGCAATGCAGTGCCCGAGGGGAAGCAACTGGAACTGCTTCCAAAGCAGTCTTGCTTCCAAAGCAGTCTTGAGAGGATGAATTATAGCCATAGCCTCTGAAAAAAAGAAACAAAGGGAGAAAAAACTAAAATGCTACAAGAAGTAAAGGACGGGGATGAGTCTGTCTACAGGAGGGAGGTGGACCGGCTGGTGTCCTGGTGCAGCGGTAACAATCTGGAGTTCAACGCCCAGAAGACAGTGGAGATGATCGTGGACTTCAGGAAAGCCACAGCCCCCCAGCCCCCCTCATCATGACAGACTCCCCCATCACCACCGTGGACTCCTTCCGCTTCCTGGGCACCACCATCACCCAGGACCTCAAGTGGGAGCCCTCATCAGCTCCCTCATCAATAAGGCCAGCAGAGGATGCACTTCCTGTGGCTGCTGAGGAAAGCCAAGCTGCCAACGCAGATGATGGTGCAGTTTTACACGGCCATCATTGAGTCCATCCTCACCTCCTCCATCACCGGTGTGGTACGCTGGAGCCACAGCCAGGGACAAACAGAGACTACAGCGCATTGTACGTTCTGCTGAGAAGGTGATCGGCTGCAGACTTCCATCTCTGCAGGACTTGTACGTCTCCAGGGCTCTGGGACGAGCAGGTCGGATCACAGCTTACCCTCTCACCCTGGACATGGTCTATTTGAACCGCTCCCCTCAGGCAGGAGGCTACGGTCCATCCGGACCAGAACCTCCCGCCACAAGAATAGTTTCTTTCCCTCTGCTGTTGGACTCATGAACACTTCAAAACACCTGTCACTTTAACTGCAAATATTCAACCACTCACTGCACTGTCACTTTCTGCACTCAAACTGTAAATCTAACTGTAACTCTTGTGTACATAGAAATGCCTATTTTTATTTTTTATTGTATAGTAATTTTAAATTGTTTCTTAATGCATGCATGCCCTTTTTGATTGAATATATGTTGTTTTATTATTGCTCAGTGTTCTATGTTGCACCTTAAGGCCAAGACAAGTTCCTATGTTTGTGAATTTTGTTCATTGACAATGGCAATAAAGTCTTTCTGATTCTGATTCTGATTCTGATTCTGAAATTAAAAAGACAAGAGGAGAAATTAATGATCGACTTCTCAGGAAATAGTTATAAAAAATTCTCTTAACCAAACAAAGATATTATGAGAGTAGTTGGTGTAATCCCTCATTCGTCCAGGATTGTTCCATTGTAGAAAAAGATTCAGTTGTCGTCATCTGGACTCTGTTTTAGAAAAAACGATATGTTTCGAATCTCATTCAAGAGTTATTCTCAATCAGTGAAACAAGTCTGAGAACTCAGGTTTATATCCTACTCTGTGACAGCCCATTGCATGAATCTTAAACCTCCATTACGATGGAGGTTTAAGATTCAACCTTCCAGTTGTTTATAATGGTTTACTGAAACCCTGGAGACGCCCGCGGCATTCTGATGCTAAACAGGCACTCAAGGTGAGGGAGCTAAAGCTTGGGGAACAATAGGCCCACTCCAGTTAAATTTCAATGGGCCATTATCAGGAGGTCCCGCCCTGTGGGCAGGGCTTTCACAGAGAAGGATATAAACAGTTCTCAGACTTGTTTCACTGATTGAGAATGACTCTTGGATGAGAGTCGAAACGTATCGTTTTTTAAAAAAAAAACAGAGTCCAGATGACTACAACGGGATCTTTTTCTACTATTATGAGAGTAGATCCAAATATTCCTAAAATTCCTTTTTGGACACCCTCAATTTGCCAGAATATGTCAGTTGCCAGTTATGTCAGAAGAACTAAATAAAAAATTAGGAGCTGAAATAACCATTCTTGAAATACAAGGCGCAATCAAAAGATTAAATAACAATATATCCAGAGAGCTATGGATTCACCTCAGAGTGGTATAAAGCTTTAAAAGACACATTTACTCCTTTCCTTATGGCAACTTTTAACTGGGCACTTAAAAAAAACTCAGACCCCTCCGAGTTGGTGACTCATCCTGGTTAGTAGCCCCGTTCATTTGTTCATCCGAGCGGAAGGAGACTATCTAAAGACTGCAGGAATCAATAAAGAAAAACACTTTGGGCACTTCTACGAGATGCCAATAGCACTGTAAGAAGGTTAAAAGCATTGGAGAGTCAATATTGCATGATATAGGCCCATTAATGTGATTAATGGGTACCTACTCTTTTTTTTTTTTGTACAAAAGAACTATCAAAACTATGCAAGACAGACCTTCCCGGACACCTTGAGTATTATCCTGGGTGATTTTAACAAGGGGAATCTCAGCCACGAACTACCAGAGTACAGACAGTTTATCAAAGTCCTGACCAGAGCGCAGATCACATTGGATCATTGTTACACAACAGTTAGCAAGTTTCCGCGCCGTGGCCCGAGCTAATCTGGGCTTTTTAGATCACGTCATGGTTCACCTGATCCCCACATACAGACAGAGGATGAAGCTATCCAAAAACTGTAGTGAGGACCTCTAAGAAGTTGACCAATGAGGCAGTGGAGGAGCTACGTGCGTGTTTGGACAGAGCTGCCACAGATAGTTTGGATGAGTACACGGACACTGTGATGTCATACATTAGATTCTGTGAGGACAGCATTATACCATCACACACCAAAGTCACTTTTAATAATGACAAACCCTGGTTCACACCTAAACTGAGGCAGTTAAGGCAGCAGAAGGAGGCAGCGCACAGGGGGCGTTACAAAGATGCGAAGTATGGACTTAGCAAAGAGGTGTCGAGAGCTAGATCACAGTACAATACGCGTCTGAAGTAGCAGTTCTCTGACAACAACCCCGCCTCTGTGTGGAGTGGGCTCCGGCTTCTCACCAACTACAAGCCCTGAGCCCCCCATGAGGCAGATGATCGAAAACTGTCTGAGCAACTTAACGCCTTCTACTCCAGGTTTGAATTGACCACCCCTTCCTCCACGGTGGCCACCTCTGCCAACCCAAACCCACACCCCCACCTCCCCCACCTCCTCCACCCTTTTCTCAGTTCAGGAACAGGATGTTAACAGACCATTTTGGAAACCCAACCCCCGAAAGACTGCTGGACCAGACAGTGTTTCTCCCGCCTCCTTAAGATACTGCGCAGGAGTGCTGTCCTCCATCTTCACAGACATTTTTAACACCTCCTTGGAGTCATGCCACGTTCAAGCCTGCTTCAAGTCATCCATCATTGTCCCTGTCGCCAAGAAGCCCCAGATCACAGGACTTGACTACAGGCCTGTGGTGCTGACATCTGTACAATTCAATTCAATTCAATTTATTTTTGTAACGCCCAAAATCACAACAGTAGTTGCCTCGAGGGGCTACAGTGGAAAACAAAATACATAACTGTAGTCATAAAGTCATTTGAATGCCTAGTGGAGACAGTGGAGATGATCGTGGACTTCAGGAAAGTCACAGCCCCCCAGCCCCCTCTCACCATGACAGACTTTACCATTACTACCATGGACTCCTTCAGCTTCCTCTGCACCACCATCACCCAGGACCTCAAGTGGGAGCTCCCTCATCAAGAAGGCCCAGCAGAGGATGTACTTCCTGCGGCAGCTGAGGAAAGCCAAGCTGCCAGTGCAGATGATGGTGCAGTTTTACACGGCCATCATTGAGTCCATCCTCACCTCCTCCATCACCGTGTGGTACGCTGGAGCCACAGCCAGGGACAAACAGAGACTACAGCGCATTGTGAGTTCTGCTGAGAACGTGATCCGCTGCAGACTTCCATCTCTGCAGGACCTGTACGTCTCCAGGGCTCTGGGACGAGCAGGTCGGATCACAGCTGACCCTTCTCACCCTGGACATGGACTATTTGAACCACTCCCCTCAGGCAGGAGGCTACGGTCCATCCAGACAAGAACATCCCGCCACAAGAACAGTTAATTTCCCTCTGCCATTGGACTCATGAACACTTCTAAACACCTGTCACTTTAACCAATTTAACCAATGACTCACTGCACTGTTTATTTTCTGCACTACATCTGTAAATGTAACTGTAAATTCTTGTGTACATAGCAAGTCTATTTTTATCTTATACTATAGTAAATTTTAATTGTTTCCTAATGCATGCCTTTTTGATTTCATATATGTTTCATATATTTTGTTTTTATTATTGATAAGTGTTTCTCGTTTCACCTTAATCCCGAGACAAGTTCCTATGTTTGTGAATTTTGTTAATTGACAATGGCAATAAACCTTTTCTGATTCTGATTCTGATTGGGAGATACATTTATTGCCATACTTTGGAATCTTCCAGGCAAAGTATTAACATCTCCATGAAGACAAACCGCTGGCAAACCCAACACCTAAAAAGTCTCACAATCAGTGCCCCTTTAGGCCAAAGTCTATGTACTACTTAGTAACTGAAAAGTAATCACAGAGCCAAAAGTATTTACTGATGAGGCACTTTCATAGCTACACTTCACTCACAATGCCACACCTTCAACTCCACATGCAGTCATCGATGACCCATTGTAACAGATCTGAGAACATGAGTAATAAATATTGCACTGTGTGGAATGCAGAGTAGTGCTGCTTCACATGCACAGTACAGGCTGCACTGGTCAGACTGGTGGGAGCGGATTGCCATGATGATATCAGCCCTCAGGTGTGTGCGAGTGTGCGTGTGTATGTGTGGGTGTGTGTGTGGAGAGAGGGAGGCACATTCCACATATAAGGCTTTTTTTTTTCAACAACTCATCAAACTCAGGTTCTAAAAAGAGTTTTCCACCAGGATGAGTTCCATCTTTAAAATGTTCTGCGATCATCTCCAGGACTTGATCCAGACTGATCAAGGTGAACAAGTTCACCTAATAATTATTTTACATTTTGGCTGCTGTAGTGTAAATATTAGGACTATTAAGTATAATGTATATTACACACTTATACAACACTTGCACCTCAAATTCCATCAATAGATGGATTTCAAATGACAGAAATGCCCATCAAATCACCCCAAAAAGTATTTATGTTTATTGTATTACTTATTTGCCCCCAAATACTGAAATTCCAGTTCTCTATGCTCAAAAATTGTTAGTAACTATAATTTGCATGAAATAACCATCATTTTTAACAGAAGTTGCGACATTTTGAAACAATTTGTAGTATTTCAAACTGTAGAAGATAATTTTACAAGCCAGAAACAAACTCATGGAGCAACCCCGAGCGCCACAGTAGCAGTATTTTTAATTATGAAATGACTGTTCTTACTTATTTATTCGTGTGTTTCATGAGCTCATGTCACACACTACAATATTTTAGCAAGGACTATTTCTCAATGTCCGTACATAATTGGGCTTTTACATGAAAAGACACTTATGTATGCATATGCATTACATTGTCTCATGCTGTTTGTCTATTCTATGTATTTGTTTATCTCGGGTGCAGATGAAAATAAACTCTGAGAGCTTTGTTCTGGTACAAAGTTTTCTCTGAGTCATGCTCCTCACATGGTTCCTGTGAAATCAGCTAAACTCAGCTAAACTCAAAGTTTAGGAACAGTTTTATTTTTAACCCAGATAAAAATTATATGTTTCTGATTGTTATATTTTTGGAAATACTGAAGTGAATAAAAAAATAAATAGAAATAATAATAATAATTTTAAAAAGTTCTCATTTATGATTTGGTGAATTGAGTTCCCGAATGAATAAACTTTTGTCTTTTGATAAACACGTTCTTTCACAACATTATTCAGATTTATAGAAATACATGTTATTTTGGGCATAGCTAAAATCCTGACTCTGTGGGCCAGGGCCTGGCTCTGCTTTGAAAACATACCATGATTTACAGGGTTTATGTGTTCTGTCTGCGAGAGTTTAGCTCCGTTTGTTAAAGATGAGAGATATGCAATACATAATGCAGATATGCGATGATAGACAGGAGATAGGCTAACCACTCTGCCACAGTTACACAGCAACACTGCACTCTGAGAGATCACAGGTCTTCATGTGTCTTAGTTCTTTTAGCCAGACCACTCCGCAGAGAGGTTTTTCCCTGGCATGTTCGGGCTGCTGCTGCGAGCCGTCTTCAGAACTAGATCATAACCTGCTCACGCTCTTTCCTCTCTCTTTCCATCTTTCTTTCTCTCCCTCTTTCTCTCTTCCCCCTTTTTTTTCACGATGTAGCGTAAAACTCATACTTTGAAGACTTACAACTGCATGAGATTAAATGCACCTTCATGCCAACCGCCATTAAAAGTAACAAAATAACAACAACAACAACAACATATATGCTTTTTAAAAATGTGTTTAAAATTGTCAAGACACTTTTTCTCATACAGTTTTGAAAGAGATTGTGCTTTTTCTCGTACTTTGTGTTGAACTATAACATAAGTAGATCATCATTTTGTTTATTATAAACCACACTATTGCTCTAAAATGGATTGCAAATAGAAACAGGTCCATTGACTTCCTGTTCAAAACAACCAAACTGATAAGCCCGGCCTCTTCAAGGTGATAAGCATTTTATTTTTGTAAAGTGGCTAAGTGGGCATTTTAGAGCTCTACATGTGTCCTTCAGAGTTTTCATTTTTCAAGTACTCACACAGTACAGGGGAAGTGGGCGGGGATAGGGAATAGGTGAAAACAGGAATATTCTGAGCACTGGACTCAGGACCCAGAGTCAGGACCAGAGAATATGGTTATATCATGCAGGGCCTGAAGCTCTCCAGTCTGGTCACACTTTGGGGAATTCTAACTTAAAGTGCATAATACAGGGCGTGCACGTGAGTGTCTGTGTGTATGCATTCAAACAAAGTAAAAATGTGTGCATATACATGTCTGATAATCTATTTGTTTTGCGTGTGTAGTCTATAGTGTCTAAGGTGCATTAACAGAAGGAGGACATTGTACGAGCGTCTCCATTTGGGACAGCGATGCTCCGACGAGCATGCTGTCGTGCCAGCCTGAGTGTGTTTCGGTGTGTGTACATTTCCGGTACTACACTGTGGTGCATTAAAAACACAAGAAATGATAGGAGGGTGTTAGTATTTTCAGGACAACAGTTGTGACTATAACATCAGTGATAGTGATGATATAGCAAAAGTTGGTAGATGATTGAAATATGTGAAGAGTGACAGATAGAGGAAGGAGAGAAGGGAATCAGAGTTGTAATATGTCAGAGAGCGTTGCGTGGGGGAGATCGGTTTCAGATGAGTGATTATAGGGGGGAGGTGTATATTCCATTGTAATGAAGTCGGTGAGAAGAAAGGATAGTTTTCTTGGCGGTGGTTAGAGCTGTGAGGAGTGTTTTTTCAGGAATGTGAGATCCCCTAGCAAGCAGAGAGAGGGGGATAATGGGATGTGGCAGCCCACTATAGTGGATAGTGACTGAGTGACCTCTTCCCAAAAGTGTTTGACTGGAGTGCAGTGCCAGGTTGCATGGATATATGTGTGTATACTTTTCTGAGTGCAATGTGTGCAAATCTCTGATGTGAAACCCATTTTAGCCAATCTGTTACCCGTGTAATGTGTTCTGTGAAGTGTTTTGTATTGTATTAATTGTAAATTGGCATTTTTGAACATGAAATCAATATTTTGTATGTAGTGCAGGGCAATACAAGGATAAACTCATAATTTAACGGGAATAAAGTAATCCATTTATGAGTGTAAAGTCGTAGTCAAAATAAAGTCAACATCTAAACGTTTAGAGGCCTGTGTCAATGTTCCAATTCAAAGTGACGTGGGCAATCCACACGGCCAGGACGCAAAAGAATGGGCTTGGATGAGTAAACAGCTTTGAACTAGTGTAGAAAAAAATTCAGTTGTAGTCATCTGGACTCTATTTTAGAAAAACAAAACATTTGAACTCTCATCCAAGACTCATTCTCAATCTGTGAAACAAGTCTGAGAACTCAGGTTTATATCCTACTCTGTGAAAGTAAAGCCCCAGTTCAGCGGAAGATAACAGCCCTTTTGGGAGTCCTCAAATGTGTTTTTGAAAAATTTTGTTTTTCTTTGTAAGAAAAGGCTTTTGAAGGGTTATAGTGACAGATTGAACAGGCACACTCACACCGTAGCAAAGGTTAAAGGAGACCTCCAGTACAAAGGCAGACACTTTTTCCATACGAGGTTCGGCAACAACCGCAATATTTCCACAACATCTGTGGAAGAGAAAACTGAGACATGGGTTTTCTTTCCAAGCTAATTTTTTCATGTAAAGACAAAAAAGGCAGATATGTACTGGTAAAAGGAAATATTAATGGAAAGGTTTTTACTCTATTAAATGTGCATGCTCCACCAGTGAGTGATATCACCTACTATACAGATATTGTATACCTGATTGCAAACCTTAATCTGTGGCAGCGTTTGGAATCTTCGTATGCAACCTAAATTAGAGTGTCAAACTCAAGAGGCACTGGAGGAAAAATAAATAAGAAATTCCGTAGTTTAATGAAGAATAAAGTATTCATTGACATCTGGAGGGAGATGAACCCTAGTGCAAGCCAGTATACCCATTTTTATACCAACTGCCTGAGTTGGGATTTGAACTCATGATACTACAGCTGGCTGCACCTCAAGCCTGACATTCACATGCTGTGCCTTAACCACTCGACCATGGGCAGCACGCTTGCAAAGCACTTTTAAGAGGAAAAATTATAGCCAAAGCTAAATGATCTACAAGAAAAACAAAAATTGCTGGCAGTAAATCATGCAGAGAAGGAGAGTCCTCAAATGCTAATCGAAATAAAAAAAATAAGAGGAGAAATTAATGACATGACCTCACAGGAAATAGTTAAGAAAATGCTCTTTACCAAACAAAACAAAAGTGGATCAACATTTTCTAAATTACTTTCTTGGAAACTTAGAAAGACAATAATCTGAAAGAACAATTTTTAAAATATGGGACATGCAAAGTAATCTTAACCAAACAAGACCAAATTCAGCATTTGAATCCTTCTTTAACAAACTTTTTAAAACAATTCTAGAAAATTAAGAGGATGATATAAATTCCTTTATAGCAACAATCCGCATTTTTACAATTGATGGACTGGAACATAAAACTGCCTGATGATGTTCTATTACATTTGACTGTATTCAAAATTTTACAATTATCTTAAAAAAAAGGAGGCTGGGGTTTACCTTGTCTGTACTGGTGTGACCCAGATGTGGCCCAGAATATGAAGCCCAATGGAAAAATATTGAGATTAATGTTGTGCTGGGGGTTCCTGTACAGGCCTTACTGGAAGATGACAAACGGCTGAGTCATTTGGAGGAAGTGGAGAACCCTTGGATTAAATCTGTGCTTACAACATTACAATAGAAGACCCCTTACAAGTTGCATCTGCTTTTAATAAACATTTCGTGCAGTCTGTTGAAGTGTTAACACGTAGCCCACCCATAGAGTCATTCAATGTTGTGCCATTAAATATATATGAATCTATGCACACTTTAAATGGAGTCTCCCAGCCAACAATAAACCAAATAATAAGGTCATTTAAAAACTCCAAATCTAAGGACGCATTTAGGCTCTACTCAATATTATTAAAGACACCCAAAGAGACCTATCAGCATTCTTCCGGTGGTGTCAAAAATTGCTGAGAGTTGTGTAGCAAACCAGCTAGTGGCCCATATTACAACTCGCCATACGGACTACACCCCATGCAGTTTAGCTTCAGAGCCAACCATTCCACCAACACAGCAACTTGTTTCTTTAATGAATCTAAACTGTACAAAGGGGGTGTAGTTGATGATATTATCCTGGATTTAATAAAGGCCTTCGAAATCAGTCATATAGTTTTCTAATCTCAAAATTGTCACTGATCAACTTCTCACATGCTGCTGATAAATGATGAAATCATATTTAGAACACAGAACACAAGCAGTCAGAGTAAAAAAAATATACTGTCATACCATCTGGCATATAAAATTGATGTTCCCCAAGGCTCAATCCTGGGGCCTCTCTTTTTCTGCTTGTACATCAGTGACTTGCCGTATGCGTGTTCAGGATGTGGTATGCAAATGTATTCAGACGACACAGTTGTCTACGTGGCAAAAAAAAAGATTAATCTATTTTTTTAGATTACGGTATATGCTGCATTAAAAGGTTAAAAAAACAGAATATATGTTCTTAAAAAAAAAACAACTCAAATTCACTAAATCCTGATGTATACGTTGAAAGTGAGAAGATCAATATAGTGACTCAATATAAATATTTAGGAATTATTCTAGACCCTAATCTTGCATTTAAGGAACTTGTAAAGAAAGTTATCCAAACAGTAAAGCTAAATTTAGCAAATTTTAGGTATATTAGGCAAAGACTAAACCAAGAAGCTGCCAAACTATTTTTCACGTGTGGTCATGGCAATCAAGACAATCATTTATTGGCCAATAAAATCTAAAATTACTGTGTGTCACAACTACATATTAATTATTATTAAATATATCCAAATAAGCCCGTTTTCCCCTCACTTCGGCTGCTGAAGCTTGGCTGAACTCACAGTGTCTTTTAGTGGCCGCGACAGGCTGCTGGGCAATAATGCGCAGGAAGCATGATTCTTATTTTGCCGCAGCTGCTCAGTCTCTGACCGTGCTCAGAGGCCGGTTCATGCTCTCCAACATGAGCTTTTAAAACCAGAGCTGACAGCAGCTTCTTTTAGAGGTCTGCGCTCTGAGGACCACACAGCCATAAACCCATGGATCTATGCTCAAGCCACGCTGAATAAACCTGTGTGAAAATCTTGAATGTTTGCAAGTTTTGCCCTAACTGCACATTTGCGAGGAGAAGAGAAGCAACAGCAGCTCCAAGTTTCAACACAGACTTAAAATCTATCTTTGTCGCTCTGTTCATGTTCATAATGATTAGTCGTTAGTTAGAAATACAGGCAGTCATTTTACAACATAGAGCGCTAATTTGTGTTATGAATTGATGAAGTCATTTTATAAAATCTACTCAGCATCTATCTCAGGTATGGAAGTTTTGCTCAGTAGGATAGGCCTTTTCCCTTCACATGGGAAGCTGTGATTCTAATTCCTGCTTTGCACATTTTATTTATTTATTTTTCTTCTCACTTTTGGGTTATCCCTCACTGCACACAGTGCCCCCCTTACTGTCCACACACTCTCAAACTCCTCGAGCGCCCCCACCAGTGTGCTGTACACATGTTCAAGTCTGAGTCATGCTGTGATCAGCCTCTTTAAAAGTTCCACAGGGTCTGAACAGCCTTATGAGAGGAGACACAGCGGCTGTCCGATCTTGGGTCAAAGCGTGCCACATGTCTCTTGGTGGTCACGGCCCCACGCATCACCCTCCACTGGAGATATGCACAGCGTTTCTCTATGGGGGGGCGGTACAGGGACCTCCAGCTGCCCCTCGGAGAGGAGACTGGGACCAACACCCTCGACCACCTGGTACACCGGCCAGGGGCGACTCTGTGAAGGACTTCGGTGGAGATGCGATACAAGTCCTTCCTTTCCATTGTGGACATTCCTGGGAGGACAGGGCCTCCGATGTTGTCTTGTGCCCCTCCAGCAGCCCTCACAGACAAAGAGGGGAAGGACGCCAGCCGGGAGAGAGAGAGAGAGCAGTAGAGAGAGAGAGCAGCAGAGAGAGAGCAGCAGGGAGAGAGCAGCAGAGAGAAAGAGAGCAGCAGAGAGAGGGAGAGAGAAAGCAGCAGAGAGAGAACAGCAAAGAGAGAGAGAGAGAGCAGAGGGAGAGAGCAGCAGAGAGAGAGAGTAGTGGAGAGAGGGAGCAGCAAAGAGAGAGAGCAGCAGAGTGAGAGAAAGAGAGCAGCAGAGAGAGAGAGGGTGCAGCCGAGAGAGCGTGTGAACAGAAGAGAGAGCAGCAGAAAGAGAGAAGTAGCGAGAGCAGCACAGAAAGAGCAGAATAGAGAGAGCAACAGAGAGAGAGCAGCAGAGAGAGAGAGAGAAGAGAAGAGAGAGAGAAGAGAAGAGAGAAAGCAGTAGAGAGAGAGCAGTGGAGAGAGAGCAGCAAAGAGAGAGAGAGCAGCAGAAGAGAGAGCAGCAGAGAGAGAGCAGAGAGAGAGAGAGCAGCAGAGAGAGAGAGAGAAGCGGAGAGAGAAAGCAGTAGAGAGAGAGCAGTGGACAGAGAGCAGCAAAGAGAGAGAGAAGAGCAACAGAGAGAGAGTGCAGTGGACAGGGGGAGCAGCTAAGAGAGAGAGAGCAGCAGAGAGAGAGAGAGAAAGAGTAGCAGAGAGAGAGCAGCAAAGAGAGAGCAGCGCATAGAGAAAACAGCACAGATAGAGAGCAGCAGAGAGAAGAAAGAGCAGGAGGAGAGAGAGCAGCAGAAGAGAGAGAGAGCGAGCAGCAGCAGCAGCAGAGAGAGAGAGAGCAGAGAGAGAGAGAGGCAGCAGAAGAAGAGAGAGCAGCCGTGAGAGAGCGCTAGCAAGGCTAAGACTAGCCCCTCAGTGCCTCTCGCGTAGCCGGACGAGACCAGGAACAAATAGGACCAATTTGTGACAGTTCGGAGGGAACGAGGCGCTAAACGCCAGCCTGTAGTGCACCGTGAGCTTCCCGTCTACAATAGGTTTGCTCCCCTCAGCGATCACACGCCCGCTGAATGGACTCGTGATACTCTGGTAATTGTAAGTTCTATAGTCAGAGACGTGAAGCTACCAGCGTCAAGTGTTAGATGTTTACCAGGGGCCAGAATGGGGACATCGAACGAAACCTTGGGCTTTTAAGGCAGAGTAGACAGAGGTTCCGCCGAATCGTGATTCACGCAGGCTCGGTAACGACGCCCGGCGGAGACAATCAGAGGTGCTCAAATTACAAGTAGGTGCGGTGTGTGACTTGGCAAAGACGATGTCAGATACCGAATATTTTCTGGTCCCCTGACCAATCGGATCAATGCTGAACTGTACAAGCCGCTGTTCAGCTATTCAATCGCTGGTTATCTACTTGGTGCCCTCAAAACAATGTAGTCTTTGTTTAAAATTGGAGTGCGTTTTGGGAAAGCCCGGGCTCATACGCAGGGCGATGGCATCCATCGACTTCAGAGGGTACATCCCTTTTAGTTCGGAATTTGACCGATAGCCTTAGTGGTTTCTAAAGTGACCACCCAGGGATGAGCCCCGGCGCAGAGCAGCAGTGTAAGACGCTCCTCTGTCGCTGAGCTCTCGCCCGCTCTGTCACAAATTAAGTGTTCAGACTCAAGGCAGATAGAAGACCGTGTGTGTCCCTCGTGCAAAAGAATGTCAAAAATTCAAACCTCAGAAAAAGCTAGTTCAGGCGTCAGACCAAAGAACTTAATAAAAAATAACACTCACAAATGATACAAATAAACAAATAGATAACATGTTCAAATGTGGACTGTTAAACATTAGGTCAATTTCCTCTAAATCGCTTTTAGTTAATGGAATTAATTAATCTTGTTCGTGTTCTCTACCGACCTCTGCGTCCCTATTCAGAGTTTTTAACAAATTCTTAAACTTTATATCAAACTGTGGTTAGACTAGGATAAAGTAGAGATAGCTGGAGTTTTTCAATATGCACGTGAACATGAATGATAACTCTCTCAGTAATTCTTTCAACGCCCTGTTAGATAGCGTTGGTTTTGCGCAAATAATGTGAAATAACCAACTCTCAGTCACAAAGCACATTCTAGATCTTGTTCTAACATATGAATAGAGATTAGTGACCTCATTGTCTTCCCTCAAAACCCTATACTGTCAGATCATTTCCTAATCACCTTTCAGTCTGTAATTAAAATTATTCAGCCCCACAGAATAAAGTCATAATGAAAAGGACAATATCGGAAAAATCGATCTCAAAGTTCAAAGAAATAATAGAGCCAATATTCAGCGACATGTCATGTGATCATGTCATGTGATCCTGCTGAGAACGGCTTAGTCCCAGTGTAAGTGATCAATTTGTCGACTTGACCATGAATTTCTCTGAAAAAGCCTAATCTTGATCCTGACCAGTTGATAAACTACAGACCATTTCAAATCCACCCTTTGTCTCTAAAATCCTTGAAAGAGTTGTAGTTAACAGCTTTGTCGCCATCTACAGGACAATAACTTATTCAAAGTTTTCCAGTCAGGGTTCAGAGCCCACCACAGCACTGAAACGGCATTGGTTAAGTCACAAATGATTTGTTATTAGCTGCTGACGATGGAACTGGTCTCAATCCTGGTTCTATTGGACCTCAGTGCAGCGTTCGACACCATCGACCACAACATTCTACTGCAGAGGTTAGAATCTGATGTAGGTGTCAGAGGCCCCGCCGCTCATCTGGTTTAAATCCTACCTATCGGATAGGTACCAGTTTGTTAATGTAAAACCAGAGCTCCTCCCCCTTTTCTAAAGTAACCTACGGTGTGCCACAGGGTTCAGTTCTCGGTCCAATTCTGTTACTCTTTATATGCTGCCGTTAGGTCAACATTATCAGAAAGCATGGCATTAACTTCCACTGCTATGCAGATTGACACACAGCTGTATTTATCAATGAAACCCGATCAGACCGATCAAGCGCAGACAGACTTGGTGCTCTGTGTGAAGGATATAAAAACCTGATGACACTTAATTATCTGCTTCTTAACCCTGAAAAAAACTAGGTCATTGCACTAGGCCCTAAACATCTACGAGACGCTTTATCTGAGCAGAATAGTCACACTGGACAACGTTTTTAACATCTAGATTAGACTACTGTAACTCCCTGCGTAGCTCCCTGCGTGTCCTAAAAGCGCCATAAAAAGCTTTCAACTGGTTCAAAATGCAGCAGCAAGATTACTAACAGGAACTAAAAGAAGAGAGCACGTTACGCCGGTGCTAGAGTCTCTTCACTGGCTCCTGTCAAGTTTAGAATAAAATTCTAAATCCTCCTCCTGACTTACAAAGCCATAAATGACCTGGTCCCATCCTACCTCAAAGAGGCTATAGTACCTTATCATCCAAACAGAGCACTTCGCTCTCAAAATGCTGGACTTCTGGTGGTCCCAAGAGTCTCTAAAAGCACAGTAGGAGATAGAGCATTTAGCTACCAAGCTCCTGTGTTGTGGAATCAGCTTCCTGCCCATGTTAAAGAGGCCGACACAGTCTCTTCATTTAAGAGCCAGGCTTAAAACGTTCCTCTTTGAAATGCTTATGGTCAGACCAGTTAGGAACGAGAAATAAAAAAATCTACAATTCCCAGCTAGGGTTAACCCTACCCTAAATACTACTTTTCTATCAAAGAATAAATTAATTTTTAATTTCACTTGCAATTTGTTCATCGCTTTTCCTTCTTTTTCTCGCACTTTCCCCTGACGGGAGTGGAGCAGGCACATCGAGGACCTGTGGATCCAGATGCTCCTCAACTGCCTGGAGAAACGGTCTCTACTCCATGTGAACGGTTCTTCATCGGCCTCGAAGAATTGGTTCTCCTCCTGAGTGGGTCTAGCTCCACTGTCTCTCTCTCGTCCTCCTGTCCGTCCGAGGGAGTCGGATCTCTCCTTCACTGTGGAACTCCTACAGGTTTCTACTTTTTCCCAAAGAGGCTTGGTAGTTTTTCCTGGCCGAGGAGGGACATTACCAGGTCCCTATGAAAATGGTTTATTCTGTTTTTTTTCTGTTTTTTCCACTGTAGCCCGCAGAGAGAGAGAGAGACCAGCGGAGAGAGAGAGAGCAGCGGCAGTCTTTGCAGTGTCTTGTAAAGTGGTGGTCTTGGGTGGTCAGGCAAGCTCCTTCTGGTCACCATGGAGATGTTATTGCGTTGCCTGGAATTCCTACGGCAATAAACTTATAGTCTTATGATATAGTTTAGATTTGATTACAATTAGAATCAGAATCAGAAAAAGGTTTATTGCCATTGTCAAAGAACAAAATTCTCAAACATAGAAACTTGTCTCGGCGTTAATGTGCAACATAAAACACTGAGCAATAATAAAGACAACATATATGAATTCAAAAGGGCATGCGTTAAGAAACAGTTAAAATTTACTCTATAAGATAAAAATAGGCATTACTATGTACACAAGTATTTACAGTTATATTTACAGATGTAGTGCAGAAAGTGATTGGTTGAATTGGTTAAAGTAACAGGTGTTTAGAAGTGTTCATGAATCCATCTGCAGAGGGAAGGAAAGTGTTCTTGTGGCGGGAGGTTCTGTTCCGGATGGACCGTAACCTCCGCAGGAAGTACATCCTCTGCTGGGCCTTCTTGATGAGGGAGCTGATGGAGGGCTCCCACTTGAGGTCCTGGGTGATGGTGGTGCCCAGGAAGCTGAAGGAGTCGACGGTGGTGATGTCTGTCATGGGGAGGGGGGGCTGGTGGGCTGTCACTTTCCTGAAGTCCACGATCATCTCCACTGTCTTCTGGGCGTTGAACTCCAGGTTGTTACCGCTGCACCAGGACACCAGCCGGTCCACCTCCCTCCTGTAGACAGACTCATCCCCGTCTGAGATGAGCCCGATGAGGGTGGTGTCGTCCGCAAACTTGATCAGTTTTACAGTCGTGGCTGGAGGTGCAGCAATTTGTGTAAATTATTTTCAAATTATTGTGTAAATTATTATTATTACTCAAAAAACATGCAAAAGCAATAACATGTTCATGGAGAAACTTATCCACGTGTCTCCACGTGTGTCTCTGGGGTAAGGCTGGTTCGCTCAGGCCTACAGTAGAAGCTAGAGTGGGCCTGAGTGGGCCTGTGGTCCTGAGTGGGCCTGGGTGGGCCTGAGTGGGCCTGAGTGGGCCTGAGTGGGTCTGGGTGGGCCAGGGCGGGCCTGGGCGGGCCTGGGTGGGCCTGAGTGGGCCTGAGTGGGCCTGAGTGGGCCTGGGTGGGCCAGGGCGGGCCTGGGCGGGCCTGGGTGGGCCTGGGCGGGCCTGGGTGGGCCTGGGTGGGCTTGAGCGGCCGGCCAGATACTGCTGTGACGTGTTGAAACTCAAATGAGACAGTGGTTCTTTGTGCAGACACCTGACCCTGGGACAGGCCCACATAACGCACGCACAGGGTTGTTCAGACTGAAACATTTTCATGGAGGTGTGCTGGAAAATCACGCTCACCACTCTCACTCTCTTTAACATAATACCAGTCAAATTTAAAGGTGCACTTTCTGCTTGTCTCCATGGAGATATTGTTTAGAATGTTGTATATGGCTTCATCTTGTATTTATTCACTTACAGGTGTTTTTAGTGTTACAGAAACAAAGCCATTCTTCCTGTGAGCGAGGTCGTCACGGTTACGTCACGTGAACTCATTGACACATTTAGTCTTCCCTTCTGTGCACTCATGTTTCGCCCCGGAGTTCTTCTGTCGTATCATCACCTTTCTTTGATTTCTAGGTAACTAATATTTTCATAATGAATTCATAAAAAATCATGTTCTGATTGGGATACGACAATGAAATGTTCGGAAAATATCAACTCAGCCACTTGAATTTGAATAAAGTACAATTTGATGTAACATCCAGGTCCACACTTACAATCAATGTGTCTTTTTACTGCGCGCATGCTCGCCTCTCCATAGAGCTGACCTCTAACTTGGGGTGGGGGCGTGTCTGGGGGGAGGGAAGCACGGACACAGGACACAGTAGGAGCGACTGTGATTGTCTTGATTGCAGGAGAATAAAGATGACTCAAACTACTTTGAACGGGGAAATGAGTAGGGAAAAGAATTAGATTTGGCGGAATAAAGTTTCCTTTAAAAGCCTCATTGTTTAGTCACAAACTAGTATAGTTTGAATAAGACTAGTCTAGTTTGAATAAGACTAGTCTAGTTTGAATAAGACTAGTAGCTCCTGTCGCCAGTGAGTCAAACAAATGAATGGAATGATTTCTGGTGTGAAGTGTTCCGAGGAGTGCAAAGTGTGTGAGTGTTTGAGTGTCCTACATTCTGAGGACGACTCTTGTTCCTTGTTTGTCCCGCAGCTCAAACACGACACCTCCTTTTCACAGCTCATTGTCAAAATGTAGAGCACTGAGACAGAGAGGGCGTCTGAGGAGGTAAAAGGACATGAAATCAGAAGTTTGCTTTGAGAACGGACAAAGTGAAGAGTTCTAGACTTGTTTTTAGCTATTCTCAACCAGATTTGAAAAGATTCCAACCTTAACCACAATTACTCCTTCCCTTTGAATTTAAACCTAAACCCAAAGCTTAACCTATTTAAGATAAGAACGTTTAGTGTGGAAATTCCAGAGTTGCAACTCAGTTCAAGAGCAGCAAGAGAATAAAAACATGCACTAAAAACACAATAAATAACTTTTAGACTTCCACCTAACACAATGTGTAGGTAGAGCCAAAATAAAACCTCTTCAAAACAGTCGGTTGCTATGACGATGGCTGTGTACAGTGCAGTATGTGGACAGAGTAAATAGCATGTAAAAAGCAGTGTATTCTAATATGATGTACAATAAATGTATGGTTATTATTTGTATTTGTATTATAGGCTCATATATTTGAACTCATAACTGAACAAAGTTGTTGATCTAAAATTGAAACATTTGCCTCATTGGACCGGATTTTTGGTCCTGAAATGGACAGAGCCGCAGGTTTCAATGTCATGCTTCATTTTATTGACATCAAAATATTAAATACAGAAGTGTTTTGGATAAGTTATGTAGTATTGGAGTGTACTATCTGACTTTCCGTCCACTTTTTTGAGTTAAACTTGACTAAATCCGTGCTTTGCCGGTGGCGCAGTGGTTAATCCCACGGCGGTGTCATGACCTAGATTCCAGACTAAAACAAAAACATGTTTTCACACTAACAAAGTACAAAACAAGCATCCTTACTGTGAGCTGCTTTTCCACAAACCTGACTCGTACTTGGCCTGGAGGAGGAGCCTCCCACTTGTTTCCATGGAAATGTTGTTCCATTGGCTGTAATATTCCACAGTATGGCATAACACTTCCTCCATGAAGAATGTCCCCGAGTGTTGGGAACTTTGACTTCTTCCTTTGACCCATTGTCCACTGCAGCTGGGGCGATCTGTCAGGACGCCCGCCCGGGGACACCCGCCCCGGGGACTCAAGCCCGGGGACACCCCGCCCTCGGGGACATCTGCCCCGGGGCACCAGCCCGGGGACACCAGCCCGGGGACACCCGCCCCGGGGGACATCAGCCTGAGGACACCCGCCTGGGGACACTCGCCCGGGGACACCCGCCGGGGCATCAGCCTGAGGACACCCGCCTGGGGACACTCGCCCGGGGACACCCGCCCGGGGGCATCAGCCTGAGGACACCCGCCTGGGGACACTCGCCCGGGGACACTCACCCGGGGGCACCAGCCTGAGGACACCCATCTGGGGACGTTGCTCGGGGACACAGCTGCAGATCTTGTGCTAGTCTTGGTCATGAGGAGCAGGAGGATTTGACATAGGATTCAACTTTTGAGTGGTTTTAACTTTCTATTCCCACCAGAAACCTTTAGATGAAAGAATAAAACATTTTTAGGTAAATATGGACATTTAGTCATTTCCAGGTGAAAGTTGTTGAGCGTGAAAACTGGAGTAGTGTCAACTGTGATCCCTGTATTTCATTATCTTAACTCTTCTCCTGCTGGTTGGCTGCATGTTTGGAACAAAAATCATTGTGGTTCTGATTTCTCTTACATATTTCGGATGCTTATTATTCTACTGCTGCCGTCCGTGTACTTGTACTTTGCAGTTGTGAAACTAACAAAGGTTTTATCAGTTTATCTTCATAGTCAGAAATCTAGTCATTTAACTCTTGAACACACGGCTTCTTTAGCAGTGGAAATACACGGCCTGCTGCTGGCTCTGTCCCAGGATGTGAAGTAGGACAGGTCCAACAGGTCCTCTGACGCACTGGGACCTGTGGGATTGTGAGTCAGATGCCCTCCCTGTCCCAACACGCTCATCCTGTTCTGGTCCTGAAGCCAAAACCACACCCACGTCACACATTCAAAAACAACTAAAGGTTTTGGGCCACACTGCCAATCATTTATTTTGACAAAAACACTACGTACAAGGCATAGAAACACAACGTGTAACAAAGTGTAACAAACTTCAGTCAATTTCACATACAGTACTTTGGTAACAGCTGGAGATACTCTGATGGGGAAAGGTAAATAATAAATATTAATACTTACAACATTCTTAAGAAAATCAGACTGCAAACAATTCAGAATTCTAGTGTCAAACGCAGATGTTTTGAGCTGGTTTATGGTTAATCGTTTATTAATATGTATTTTGTGGAGCCAGCCACTTACAGAAGAACAATGGTTAAGTTAAATGGTGTGAAGAGATTCACTTGTGTTGGTAAATATATTGGACCTTGGCTTGGACTAATATTAAGGAAATAGCAGACAATAAGGAGGCACATCAGCACATGTTTCTGACTAAGTCCAGTTCAGAGGAAGCCAACAGTCTTTGCGTTTAAGTGACTCGTGCAACATGCAGCAGATACAGCTCCTTCACTGACTTGTCCCAGAGCAGGCCTGTAGGGGGCGAAGTCAGCCTCTGCTCCAACTAGAGTCTCTACCAATCTTGTTGCTTTAGGATTGTCCTTTTGAGGACTGCCCCTTTGAGGACTGCCCCTTTGAGGACTGCCCCTTGAGGACTGCCCCTTTGAGGACTGCCCACTTTGAGGACTGCCCACTTGAGGACTGCCCACTTGAGGACTGCCCACTTGAGGACTGCCCACTTGAGGACTGCCCACTTGAGGACTGCCACTTGAGGACTGCCACTGAGGACTGCCCACTTGAGGACTGAGGATGCCCACTTGAGGAATGCCCACTTGAGGAATGCCCTTGAAGGATCCCCTTGAGAATGCCCCTTGAGGAATGCCCCCTTGAGGAATGCCCCTTGAGGATGCCCCTGCCCCCTTGAGGACTGCGCCTTGAGGACTGCGCCTTGAGGACTGGCGCCTTGGAGGACTGCGCCTTTAGGCTTATAACCTGGCTGTCTGGTGCCCTGGCTGTCCTGTCCTGGCTGTCCCCTGGCTGTCCCCTGGCTGTCCCTGGCTGTCCCTGGCTGTCCCCTGGCTGTCCCTGGCTGTCCCTGGCTGTCCCCTGGCTGTCCCCTGGCTGTGGTGAGCCTTGTCTCATCTCTTCTTGCGGCTCTGCCTCTGGGTCCTCCTCCTTTGCAGGATCATGTGGTGGAGAATGTCCAGTCCCGGCTGCAGACCGGCTCCGTCCAGCGCGGAGCAGCCCTGAGTGTGGTGCAGCGTGGACGGGCTGAGCTCGTGGAGGGCCAGGGCCTTCTCGACCTGAGGGCCACAAGAGACTATCAGACAAATGGAAAGACCAACAATGCTGAAGTCACGACCTATACCTTTGTCAGGGGCCGCTAGAATTTCCGGGCCCCCTGAAGGCTTTTTATACTGGGACCCCACACATATTTAAGCCATTACCATACTTATTGACCTTAAATAAAAAAGAACAGGTCAAAAGTTATTCTCTGTATTTTTAGCAGCTCATCACTTCCAGTTGATGAATACAATAGTTCAGCACAATCAAACATTTAGACCTATTGATTGTCTGCCATAGATTGCTCTATCCCAACAGCCGGTAGCCTATTATTTCGAATAAACTATGTTGACATTAACTTTCGACTTAGTGTAAAAATAGCCCACTCTGTTCGGCCCCTGCAACAGCGGAAGATCTACTGTGTGAGCTTCAGTGCAGAGGAAACTGTCAGGAGAACGTCTGATTCAGAGCTGATGACTTGGCTCAAGCACAGGTCATCTCAGGGGCCCAAGAGGTGGAGGAGTGGACCAAATCATTATTAAAAAAAAAAAAGGGGTGATTGAAACGTAGGATGTTTATTTTTATTTTTGCCACACACACAATTTAAAAGGAATATAACATACGAGGGCCCCATTCGCTCTAAAACTAAAATATAGCCATTGGTCCATTGCAGAGGGTGCTGATTGTTTTAAGCCCAAGTCAGCCCTGGCCCTTAAAATGTTTCTAACCTTTCTCCCCCGTTCAGCGCCCCTGACCTTTGTTAATCTCCATCTAGAACAATTCCATTGAATACTAATACCAAGTGTTTTCATCATTCATTCACGTGCGTTGACGCAGCCAAACAGCTTTGTGGAGCGCTCTCCCAGAACCAGCAAAGTTGTTGGTTCTGGGAGAGCCAACAACTTGTCTGTGATGAAGGCCACAGGCTGAAACACACATCTTTTACTATTTTTTACTACGTTTCATTTCTGATTCCCCTCCCCCTTTGTTCTCACATTTAATTATCTAATTGATTATTATCATCTCGGACGGGGATGAGTCTGTCTGGTTTTGAAAAACCTGTTATCAAAACCAATGCAAAATATGGTTCATTTTTATTAGCACTTTCAATGTTTGGTGTAAACCCTCATTCGTCCAGGAGTTGTTCCATTGTAGAAAAAGATTCAGTTGTCGTCATCTGGACTCTGTTTTAGAAAAAACGATACGTTTGGACCCTCATCCGAGAGTTATTTTCAATCTGTGAAACAAGTCTGAGAACTCAGGTTTATATCCTACTCTGTGAGAGCCCTGCCCACAGGGCGGGACCTCCTGATAATGGCCATAGAAACTAACTGAGATGAGCCATCTACATCCTATTGTGACCTGACTTTGGCTACCTCCTCCGCAAGTACCTGTTTTAGCATCAGAATGCCTCGGGCGTCTCCATGGTTTCAGCAGACCATTATAAACAACTGCAAGGTTGGATCTTAAACCTCCATTACGATTTAAGGAAGGATTCTTTTTTTTAAACAAAGATTGCCTCCTTAACTCCTCTTTCAAACCATCTTTTCTCTAGCTCAGAACTTTCATGTTTTTTTTTTTTTTTTGATTATCCAAACCATAGGCCTAAAAGGAAAAACATATTTAAAAAATCGTTTTGTTCACCACGAGGCCGAGACATCATTTTTGGTCTTTCCCGAGAATAAGATAGGATTGTTAGCGCCATCACAGATGTTTGGGTCCAACAGTCGGTAGTACGTTCCATAGACACAAACAGCTGTGATGGCGTTAACAATCCCGTCACATTCTCGTGAAAGACCAAAATGACTGTGCAGAAACAGTGAGTTGTTCCTGAGGTCACGAGACAAGGCCGAACAGGCCGTCCTCGCCCTCTCCACTCAGCACACAAACTCCACATATTTCATCATCGTTTCCCTCGACAAAAACACATTCCAGTGAAAAAGTAATCTGTGACTGACTAAGACTGTTCTGATGTTTATCTCGATAGAAAAGAATAAACTTTTAGTCTAGTTTGAATTCCCAACAAGACTAGTGAGCTCTGCAGGAAGACCATGGATGGAGCCATTCTGCAGAAACAACATAGTAAAATCGCATGACTTTGGGGATAAATATAATACACTAAAAACTAAAATTAATTCTTAGTAAATCCTGACTAACTGCCACCACGTTGTATAAGAGCAGTTTTGTTCAGACAGAATCTCGCTTATCTTATCTGAGACCTGTGTTTGGAGCCCTGTGCATGGGAGAGAAAACAGCACCCGATTTCAACTAAATGCCACCGACTCGAATTGTTTTCTTCTATAATTCAAAAGTTAAAAACACAAAACAAACTGTGGTAAAGATGTGACCCAGAAGTACAACCCCGTAGTCATGGCAACAGAAGACCAAGTAGCACGCAGACTCTTTGGGAAAGTTTGGGTGCTTTTGGTATTTGGGAACAGGTACATAATGCTAAAAACAAACTTAAAATAGAAAAGAGTCTTTTTCCTCCGGACTGACAAGCACACACACATTTCAGTGCGATTATCAGTCCGCCCTTTCCAGAATAAAGTCCATAAAACAAGTAGATTAAAGACATTGCTCATCCCGTCTTAACGTACCCCCAAAACACAGACCCTCTGTAAAACTCTACAGTCAAATCCTATCCAAAAACATAATAACAGATTCAGAGCATGGGCCCCACCTGAACAGGCGTCAGGGCCCCGGGCAGGTCTTGCTTGTTGGCCAGCAGCAGGATGGGTGCTCCCTGGCTCTCCGAACTGCGTGCCATCCTGTGCAGCTCCGCCCGGGCCTCCTCCATGCGCTCCAGGTCGGCCGCGTCCACCACAAACACCAGCCCGTCCGTCCTGCGTGCGTACGACCTCCACAGGGGCCGCAGCTTGTCTTGGCCCCCCACGTCCCACACCTGGTACAGGCAGCCGCCGCTCAGCCTGACGCGCTCCATGTTGAAGCCCTTTGTGGGGATGGTGTCCACAAAGTCGCACAGTTTGAGACGGTAGAGCAGAGAGGTTTTGCCGGCAGAGTCCAGGCCGATGACCACAATGTGCAGTGTTTGGAGGCCGGGCAGGAAAGACGGGTTCCTGGGGCCCTGCTCGCTCAGCTGGTTCCCCATGGTTCTGGCTGAGAACGGGAGATGGTCGATCTGTGAGAGAAAACAGGACACTCTAAAAAAAGGGCCCTGCAATTAATCTAATTTTTAAATCGAGGTTCAGTCACTTCAAAGTTCAGTCTTTGGAGGAATACATGATACTATTTTTGTGGGATATTTCCCTCAAATAAGTAAGAAAAAACCTGTGACGGACAAAAAAATAGCAACGATATTATGTTTTATAACACTTCTTACAGACAGTTCCTGAGCTAAGGTGTGAGCCTACAATTGCGATAACAGTGGCGTTTCCGATTGAACCCTATTGGTCAGCACGAGGGGGCTGGCCATTTTGTCTACGCTCTCATTGGACACTTCAACTGCCATCAATCAGTTGAAGTGTAAAAGAGAAGTTTACATGTCCACCTGTGGGGGCCCTCCTGTAGGCTGTAAACTGTAAACAGTTCATTGTTCTTTCTCCATTTGCATTTAAGAGCAAATATTGCTTATCATCAAGTTAGATTTTCAGCTGTTAAATAAATATAATGGGCTTTCGGTGCTGAGGGCCCCCGGTGCTGGGGCCCTAAGCACTTGCCTGGCTACCCCACTCTAAGCCTATATAAAGATACTTAAAACTTAAACCAAATTGCACCTTTCCACTCATTTTTCCATAACGAAGAGGCAACACTTCAGAAGCTACAACAGCAATAAAACAGCAGACATAAAAGTGCACTTTAGATTTACAACTTTATGCACAATGGATTTAGTGATACAAACTAAGAAAAGAGAATAAAAACCCGCTAAATTGTCCCAAATGCACCAAACCAAATCATTTGGAGCCATAACTTGGCATTTGCTGAGTCGTTTTCCTGCTCTAAAGTGAACCATCTGCTCAGACCAGACCGGATCGAACGCAAACTCTGAACAGCCACAAGAACGGAGGAACGGAGGAACGGAGGAACGGAGGACTATTTTTCCCAGGAGTGAGAGAGGAGGGATCACGAGTGAGTTTACCTGCGCAGCTTCAACTTGTTCAACTTAGATCCGCAATATTATGTCCAGAATGTCCGGTTTGTCGCGTAGAATCCAGCGGGGCTGAGTCGTTATTTAATCTGGAGAAGCGCGACTGTGCGGACGCGGTCAGGGCGCACAGCAGAGCGCGCGGTGCGGACGCGGTCAGGGCGCACAGCAGAGGCGCGGTGCGGACGCGGTCAGGGCGCACAGCAGAGCGCGCGGTGAGGACGCGATCAGGGCGCACAGCAGAGCGCGCGGTGCGGACGCGGTCAGGGCGCACAGCAGAGCGCACGGTGCGGACGCGGTCAGGGCGCACAGCAGAGCGCGCGGTGAGGACGCGGTCAGGGCGCACAGCAGAGCGCGCGGTGCGGACGCGATCAGGCGGCGCACAGCAGAGCGCGCGGTGCGGACGCGGTCAGGGCGCACAGCAGAGCGCGCGGTGCGGACGCGTCAGGGCGCACGGTGCAGTGATGACGGGGACGAGAACGCTCGAGAAAAGGAAAACAAACTCCTCCCCCTCAGACCACGTGCCCTGCGTGGGCGTGGGGGTTTGACTTTGTGTTCTTTTAAGTCATGGCTCTATTAGGTTTGAATGCATTTCTCCAAAAAGTCAATTATACATACCAAATAAAGTTTGAAATCATGTGACTGGAGGTCTCTAGGTAGAACATATTTATGATAAAAACTGACAACAGGAGCTTTTCTCTGCTTATTTAGAAGTGCCTGTACTTTATTTAAGGACATTTTACAGTTAATACTTTTGCTTCACTACATTTGAGGCCATGTACTATATTTTTTGAAAACACACTACGTAAAGGAAACATTCTAAATCTATCAAATCAAATAAACGCACCGGGTTAAATGAGGCCCATTTTTTAGAGTTTTATCGAATTTTTGTTCTATTATCCAATATTTGTTTTGTCATGTGGTGTTGTGATGAACACTGCCATCTGGTGGTGCTTTTATCATAGTCTCTAGCAGGGGTGTCAAACTCATTTGGGCCAGGGGCCGCTTTTCGACGCTCAGGCTGGGTCGCGGGCCGAACATAATGTAAAAAATAAAACAATAAAAAATATAACAAATGTTATATAGCCTAGTAATAGTTCTATGTGGACACTGAGTCCATATTCATGCAGCAGCAGCAGGAACAGGAACATGGACGTGTGATATGATTCTGATATTAAATGTTTGTATCACAGACATGTTAATATTGCTGCACAAACTCAACATGAGCTCACTATTTTTACAGTTTAAGTTTATTTTAGTGACAAATGATTCATGTGATGAATCAAATGAGAGCTCAAAGCAGCTTCACTCTGTCATGTTCAGACTTTATTACACTCTGACCTGTGTTTTTACCTGTGGCTCATGATCTGTCCAGGTTTTTGCCACTGGTTTGGATGTTTTCCTCACAGAATTGTCAGCAAACAAGTTTGTTTTCTTGTTGTTAGCTTCACATTAGCGCCGCTTTTAGCACAGCTCTAACGTCCAGAAAACCTCTTTTCTTTATTCCTCGTGTTTCCCATGATCTGTCCTGGGCGCAGAGCGCCACGTGTGAAGCGGGCGCTACAGGTCATCGCTGCCGGTGTGTTCGATGAGTGTCGCTGGTCGCTGTCCCTCGGCACTTGAGCTGGCGGCACACAGCGCGGGGAGGGCCGCGAGGGAGCAGTGCGGGGGAGGGGCCGCGGGGGGAGGGGCCGCGGGGAGCAGCGCGGGGGAGGGGCCGAAGGGGAGCAGCACGGGGGAGGGCCGCGGCTGCAAAGGATTGTGGGAATTGTAGTTTCTAGCGATAAAAACGGCGATATATCTATTGGAAATGAATAATTATAAACTAGAAATGTTCGGCGGGCCAGATGAAAACGTCTGGCGGGCCACATCTGGCCCGCGGGCCTTGAGTTTGACACATGTGGTCTATAGGTTCACTTACCACACGTCCCCACATGGAGAAGTCCTTTAGGTGAAACACACACACACACACACACATATATATATATATATATATATATATATATATATATATATATAATATATATATATATATACACACACTTTTGTGTCTGTGATGAAGGCCACAGGCTGAAACACACATTCTTTTACTATTTTTACTACGTTTCATTTCTGATTCCCCTCCCCCTTTGTTCTCACATTTAATTATCTAATTGATTATTATCATCTCGGACGGGGATGAGTCTGTCTACAGGAGGGAGGTGGACCGGCTGGTGTCCTGGTGCAGCGGCAACAACCTGGAGTTCAACGCCCAGAAGACAGTGGAGATGATCGTGGACTTCAGGAAAGTCACAGCCCCCCCTCACTATGACAGACTCCCCCATCACCACCGTGGACTCCTTCAGCTTCCTCGGCACCACCATCACCTAGGACCTCAAGTGGGAGCCCCTCCATCAGCTCCCTCATCAAGAAGGCCCAGCAGAGGATGTACTTCCTGTGGCAGCTGAGGAAAGCCAAGCTGCCAGTGCAGATGATGGTGCAGTTCTACAACAGCCATCATTGAGTCCATCCTCACCTCCTCCATCACCGGTGTGGTACGGCTGGAGCCACAGCCAGGGACAAACAGAGACTACAGCGCCTCTCTGCGCTGAGCCACAGCCAGGGACAAACAGAGGCTACAGCGCATCGTGCGTTCTGCTGAGAGAGGTGATCGGGCTGCAGACTTCCATCTCTGCAGGACCTGTACGTCTCCAGGGCTCTGGGACGAGCAGGTCAGATCACAGCTGACCCTTCTCACCCTGGACATGGACTATTTGAACCACTCCCCTCAGGCAGGAGGCTACGGTCCATCCGGACCAGAACCTCCCGCCACAAGAACACGTTTCTTTCCTCTCTGCCGTTGGACTCATGAACACTTCTTAACTGCAACTATTTAATCACTTTCTGCACTACATCTGTACATTTTAATGTAAAAACTGTGTACATCGTGAGCCTATTTTTATTTTTATCCTATAGTAGATACATTTTTCTTTAATGCATGCTCTTTTGATTTCATATATGTTGTTTTATCATTGTTCACTGTTTTATGTTGCACTGAATCACCAAACCAAGTTCCTATGTTCTGTTCATTGGCAATAAACCTTTTTTGATTGTGATTTCTGATTCTGATTAAGTGCAGCTGGTGGAGTGGATAGCACATATGCCTGACATGTGGAGAAGGCTGCAACAAGTTCAAATCCAGCTCTTGACAATTGAATGCATGTCTTTCCCCAGTCTCGTCCCCATTTCATGCTGCAGTGTATAAATCTTGAAAAAATTAAAAACTACTGAGGTTAAGATTAAGAACTGAAAGTGATTTTTGACTAATTCTACTGTGCTTTGTCTGCAGCAGAGTGACCTCTGAGAGCGGCCAGGACATGTCCAGGCCTCAAACTGGACTTTAAAATGATATTGTTTTAAATAACTGGGACTAGTTTACAACATATTTACACCTTCAGCTGTGGGACAGTTCTTATAGGCCTGAACAATAAAAACAGCTAAACAGTGATTTATTGTACAGTGTAACAGTCTCTTACGCTAAGTCACATATTGTTTTCTGTTTAGTTTGTTTTTTTCAGTCATAGGCGCTTCATTTGGACATAATTCCAAATGAACACTTGACATGCAGAAAGGGCGAAAAGGTGTAAACTTTAGCTTGTTTGTGTTGTAGCTCAAAGGAAGGCACCGGGAAGGCACCGGGAAGGCACCGGGGAGGCACCGGGGGCACCGGCACCGGGGACCGGGGGGCACCGGGGAGGCACCGGGGAGGCACCGGGGAGGCACCGGGGAGGGAGGCACCGGGGAGGCACCGGGGAGGCACCGGGGAGGCACCGGGGAGGCACCGGGGAGGCACCGGAGGTTGTACAGAGGAAAAGGGAAGTGTCAGATGAAGCCCTGCCTCGAGGCTGTGGTTTGCTCAAACCAAGTTAGGCCTTGTTTTGTGCAGATGACGCCATTGTTATATTTACGGTGTTGCTTCACACACTCTTTTGCGCTTTATTTCAATTTTTTTATAAGGAAATTAACAGAACAAAACAAAACAGAATGACCAGAGTATGAATAAAAATAAAAATAACACAAGCAGGCATCAATCAGCTAAACACAATACAAACACAATCACGGCATAATTTTTAAGTTCCCAGTTAAAAGTTTCTATAAGGAAAAGAGTATGTGCGTCTTTTAAAGAATTATTGTTCTTTAATCTTTTGATTGCACCTCGTATTGCCAAAACGGTTATTTCAGCTCCTAATTTTTTTATTTAGTTCTTCTGACATAACTGGCAAATTGAGGGTGTCCGAAAAGGGATTTATATCATCTTCTTTATCTCATGGAATTTTTAAGAAAAGACTGTGGTCTTATTTGGTTAAGATTACATCGCTTTGCCTGTCCTTTTAAAAATTGTTCTGTCAGCTTGTTGTTTTTTAAGTTTCCAGAATATTAAACTGGAAAATGTTGATCTACTTTTGTAGTATCTCTGTTTGTAAAAAACATTTTCTGAACTATTTCCTGTGAAGTCAGATCATTAATTTCTCCTTTTATCTTTTTAATTTCCCGTAGCATCTGAGGACTCTCCTTCTTGGCTTTACCTTCAGCAAATTTAGTTTTTCTTTCAGATCATTTGGCTTTTTCTCTGTTTCTGTTTTGCCGAAACTATGGCTATATTTTTTCCTCTTTAAACTGCATTAGTAGCATCCCAAAGGATAGGCGGAGTATAGTTTTCCTCCAGATAAGTCTTAATGTTGTTGGACATTTTTGGACAGCATTAAGCAGGCTGCATTGAACCTCCAAAATGTCTTTTTTGTCTTTCCTCCAATTCTACAGAGATGTAGATAAGAGCATGATCACTTAGGTCTTATTGTGCCTATATCTGCTTCAGTGATTTTAGATCTGTCTTTATTGAAGATAAAGAAATAGTCTATTCTGAAATAAATTTTCCTGCGGATTAGAAAATGTGTGCCCTAGGGTTCATCTCCCTCCAGTTGTCAATTAGTCCTATATTCTTGATTAATTTACAGAACTTCTTATTTATTGTTGCTCCAGTGCCTCTTGAGTTTGACAACGTCCAATATAGGTTGGAAGCTGAAAACATGCACACAACCCAAAACCTGTAAATCAGGGGTATTAAACTTATTAAACAAATTTTGGGGCCACGGGCCGAATTTCGATGCTCAAGATGGGTTGCGGGTCGAACATAACGTAAAACATAAAACGATAAAAACTAGTAGAAATAAATAGCTCTATATAGCCTAGTAATAGTTCTTTGTGGACACTGTTGCTCAAATCTGTAGCAGAGTAAAACTGAGTCCATATTATTGCATCAGCATCGGGAACACGAACATGGAATTATGTGACCGGTGTGTGTCTGGGTTATGTAATCTTTATGGTTGTGGTGCGTAGAGTAGCCAGGGAACCAGTAGAACTTTCGGAGGCACTCTCCGTTTAATCTGGTCAACATAAAAACAGCATAATCAGAATCAGAAGGGGTTTATTGCCAGTGTCAATGAACAATCACCTTCTCAGCAGAACGCACAATGCTCTGTAGTCTTGAGAATGGACTCAATGATGGCCGTGTAAAACTGCAGCAACATCTGCACTGGCAGCTTGACTTTCCTCAGCTGTCACAGGAAGTACATTCTCTGCTGGGCTTTCTTGATGAGGGAGCTGATGGAGGGCTCTCACTTGAGGTCCTGGGTGATGGTGGTGCCCAGGAAGCGGAAGGAGTCCACGGTGGTGATGGGGGAGTCTGTCATGATGAGGGGGGGCTCGGGGGGGCTGTGACTTTCCTGAAGTCCACGATCATCTCCACTGTCTTCTCCAGGTTTGTTACCGGTTGCACCAGGACACCAGCCGGTCCACCTCCCTCCTGTAGACAGACTCATCCCCGTCCGAGATGAGCCCGATGAGGGTGGTGTCGTCCGCAAACTTGATCACTTTTACGGAGTCGTGGCTGGAGGTGCAGCAGTTTTGTGTACAGGGAGAAGTGCAGAGGAGAAAGTACACAGCCCTGGTGGAGAGCCTGTTCTGATATTCCGAGGTGTCTGAGACATTCTTCCCAGCCGCACGCACTGCCTCCGATCAGTCAGGAAGTCAGTGATCCACTTGCAGGTGGAGTCAGGCACGTTGAAGCTGGGAGAGCTTGTCCTGGAGCAGAAGCAGGGAGGATGGTGTTGAAATGCAGAGCTGAAAGTCCACAAACAGGATCCTGGCGTAGGTTCCTGGGAGTCCAGATGCTGCAGGAACGAAGTGGAGTGCCAGGTGATTGCATCGTCTACAGACCTGTTGGCTCTGCAGGCAAACTGCAGGGGGTCCAGCAAGGGAGGAGGTGAAGGACTTGAGGTGGGATAGACAAGGCCTTCAAATGACTTCATGACTACAGACGTCAGCGCCACAGGCCTGTAGTCATTAAGTCCAGTGATCCGGGGCTTCTTGGGGACAGGGACAATGATGGCAGACTTGAAGCAGGCAGAGACATGGCAAGACTCCAGGGAGGTGTTAAAAAAGTCTGTGAAGACGGGGGTTAACTCTCCTGCGCAATGTCTTAAAGTGGCAGGAGAAACACCGCCTGGTCCAGCAGCTTTTCGGGGGTTGGATTTCCGAAATAGTCTGTTTACATCCTGTTCCTGGACTGAGAGAGTGGTGGGGGAGGTGGGGGGGACCGGGGTTGGGTTGGCAGAGGTGGCCCCCGTGGGGGAGGGTGTGGTTACATCATGTGCAACTATTCGCCTGTCCAGCCCAAACTCTTGCCAACACGAGATTTGCAATCGGGCAGAGGAAGTCACAACCCTCTAATTTCGTGCACTAAAGGGGACACATGAAGAAGAAATAAAATACAGAAGTGACTGGAGGACCAAGACAGCACAGTAAATCAGTAAACACCAGGTATGGTAATATATGTACCGGTTACACTTATGACTTGGGTTTTGACAATTCTCTTTTAAAGCTGAAGGTAAATTCACTAAAAATTAGTTTTATGGACTTGTAATGAAGCAGAAATGTCCAGGCGGAATCCATGAAAAAGGTTTACTTTTTACTTTTTTACTTACAGGGTCAGGAGTACAAACTGACCCTGATGCTTCCCAGAATTATTTATTTGACTGGAAATAAGAGGGTTACAGCTTTATTTTATGTACAGCATATCAAGCAGCTTGAGAATTTTCTTTTATAAAATAGTGGACGAAATGGAATAAATCAAGAAAAAGTCCAACGTCCCACATGTAACCCTGGTTACAAACATGTATTAAAATTTGTCATACTCATTACACAAATGTAGAACATATATTGTTTATTCCATGCCCTCCGTTTTCGTAAACACACTTCCAATTACGTTACTTTTGTGCTTCTTGCTACCTCGTCACATGACTGTGCTCAACCAATGATTGCACGCAGAGCAGTATTTAAACCTGTGCCAGTACCTTCCCATAGTCAGACGTGCGTGGGGAGGCTGATGAGACAGCAGTGACAGAGCTAACTACAAGTCCGTGGAGAGTCCGTTGCTGCCACTGTTTTTATCCATACTGAGGATTTGGCCAAGTGCTCATTTGAGGGCGAGCTGAGACACATTGAGCCTACAATCTCCTTCCACGGTCTGGTAGGAGGCTGACACAGCCTGTCCCCCACCACTCTCTTTTAAAAGTCTGAATGTTACATCTGCGCACCCACACTTGGTCATCACACTTGGAATTCACTAAACCCACTTTAATATATCAGGAATCAGGAATCAGGAATCAGGAATCAGGATATATTTATTGCCATTGTCAATGAACAAATTCACAACATAGGAACGTGACTTGATGACAGATGCGACATGAGAGACATGCACAAAGAGCAACGGCCACCGGGGCGCCTCGCTTTCGCGTAGCGACTACTCGGTATACTTGAACTCTTAGAAAATGAAAAACCAGTTTCAGCGATAGGCATACAATGATAAACAACACATATTGAGTACAATTACACGAGGTCAAAAACGTGATGGATATTTTCAGTGGATGTTTGGGGCGAGGGACACAAACAAGATAACGCAAAGATTAGATGTGGGATGTGTAGACGGTGAGTGAAGGCCAAATCTTGTTTTTGTGTAAGTGTCTGCGTCTTCCAGACACGGCCTTGAACGCCTGTTGCTCGCCGACCCGGGCCCAGAATAAGGAAAGGGGAGAGAGATACAAGGGCGAAGAGAGAAATAAGTACTTTTATACATTTTGTTGATCAATGATTTACGATCAAATAATTCCAACTCGTTTCTGGTCTCTTTAGCGTGTGCGATCAGCTTGATTCATTGAGTTCCTCCGTCGACGGCGAAAAGTTCCCATTTCCTTGATTGAATCCCCAAAGTCTTTTGCATCTCCGTGGTCCGAAATAAGATGTTACGGTTCAGATCAGTGAGTTGCACCGTGCCGTGCTCAAGTCTCTGTTCGAGTCCTTTAATTCTTTCACTCAAATCCAAAAACCTTTTCATGTTGATGTCAGACAGTTGTTGGGTGAATTTTTTCTGTCTTCCCAATTTTCTGATAGACCCAAGGCGACTCCGAGCCCAATTAGGAAGGAATCCTGGCTATCAATCAAATCCAAATACAAATAGGTCCTGACTCCACATCTTCAATGAGCAGGGGCTCGATGCATAGAACCTGCCAGTTCTTGTAATAGTCACGAACGTACCCCGCTGGGTGACGTCCCCTCGGACAGGTTGCTTCTCCCGGGGAAAGCTTTTCTCTGGGAAAAAACTTTATCCAATGCACTCAGAGACCAATCAACTTAGATTCATTATTCGCGGAGAACAACAGGTGATCCAGCGCAACTGTATGTGATTTAGGAGGGGAAAAAGAGAAAAAACACGACGAGAGAGGCAAAAGTAGCAGGCAGCAGCGGGAGCAGAGGAAAACACGTCCGCACAGGAGGGAGGAGTGGACAAGAAGATGGTTCCATCACCACTAAAACCCATCTACGAGTCTTAATTATCACACCAGCTCCAGCAGCCAAACCAAAATCTTCTGATCCTAGCCCAAACCATAGCCAATTCTATTACGTATTAATAACTCATTAATACTTGCTGGTAAAGCAATATATACTATGCACGCACAAAGCGTAAGGGGTTGATATGTTCGCCGGGCCAAATTAAAACATCTGGGGGGCTACATCTGGCCCGCGGGCCTTGAGTTTGACACATGTGATGTAAATGATCAAAAAGTGGAGGGATGTCCATTCCTATTGAAGGTCCTCCAAAAGCTCCCCAGCCTCTTCCTGCTCCAATCCTCACAAAGAACTGGAGACACCACACTCCCTGTCCACCCCCCAAGATCCCGGTATTCTGAGCACGAGCAGCGTGTTTCAGATAATGTGGACAATCTGCAGACAGTAAGGGCCGAGATGGAGGCACTGCGGTCCAGGGTGACAAAACTGGTGTCGGAGAACAATAACATGAAAAATAAGATCCTGGATTTGGAGTCCAGATCACGTCGTCCTAACCTGAGGCTTGTCGGCGTAGAAGGAGAGGAAGGAAAAGATGCAGAAAGATTTTTGGAGAAGATCATTCCTGAGCTCCTTGATGGCTTGATGGCTTCAAGGAGTTGAAGTCCCTCCCATCACAATCGAAAGAGCACAGCGCCTGAGCAAACAAGACCAGCAGTTGATAAACCACGAAGCCTGATAATGAGGGTTCTCAACGATCGTGTGAAGGTGCATGTCTTGAAGGCTGCAAGGGTTAAAGGAGACCTCCAGTACAATGGCAAGCATGTCTTCTTTGATCCAGATATTCCATACGAGGTTTGTCAATAACGGCAAAGGTTCAACCACATCTGTGAGAAGCTCAGAAAGAGAAAACTGAGACATGGATTCTCTTTCACCACGACTCTTCTGGTGACTTCTGAAGGTAAAAAACACGTGCTCAGAACGCCAGGAAAAGCAGATTTGCTCCTCAGGAAGATGCACAACATAGAAATGAAAAGTGCAACGGATGGAGCTACCTCCGTGGGGTATGTGAGTTCGGGTTGTGGTCATAATGGTGATACATTTCTGTTAATTTGAAGAAACTGATGAGATGATTTATTATTTTTTACCATCAGACTTTATGCATGTTGGCATGTTTCTGCTTTGGTACATAAACTTTGTGTTTAAGTACATCTACCCACCGATGTGCCAAATGTGGGAGATTTGATTTGTGGGATATTGGAAAATATATGGAGAGTGCAGCAGAGCAGGGGGACTTCAAATATCCAGTTATTTCCGAGGATTGGTGTCAGGAGTGCCTAGGGAGTTTTTGGGGGGGCCCTTCTTTAGGATTAGACTTCCCTCCCTTTTACGATAATTTTCTGAGCAGGTATTGGGTTCGATGCCCAGCATGAACCCTTTTGTTTTATTTTTACCCTTTTAGCTGTTCTGTGTTCCCTGTGGTTCGTGAGTATGTTTGTTGTTTTCGACCAGAGAAATTAAAAACATTCAAGAGTTATCAACAGTACGATCAATACAACCAACCCAATGGAATCAGAAGTGTTACAAGTAGCATCTTTCAATGTGAATGGTATACTGAACCCAATCAAACGAACACAAAATTATACATTATGTAAATGTATATTTATATACTGTACATATATGACATTATATATTAAGAGACACATTTGAATGACACTTGAACATCAAACAACTAAACGAAATCTGTTATGTAAAATTATTTTATTCATCATACAGGGGCAAACATAGAAGTAGAGTTGTAATATTTGATCTCAAACCGAGTAGTTTTTTAACAGAGTTTTGAATGTAAGGATGAAGAAGGCGGATATGTCCTTGGTTAAGGGGAATATTAATGGAAAGGTTTTCAATCTTTTAAATGTGTATGCTCCACCAGGGAGTGCATATCACTTTCTATGCTGATGTCATGGACCTGATTGTGAACCACTCTGAGGGAACCCTAATTTGTGGCGGCGATTGGAATCTTTGCATTCAGCCTACACTGGACGTGTCGAACTCAAGAGGCACTGGAGGAACAATTAACAGGAAGTTCCGTCTCTTACTGAAGACGACAGGATTGATTGACATATGGAAGGAAATGAATCCTAGAGGCACCACCAGTATACTAATTTTTCAAATCCCACATACACTCTATTCTAGAATAGACTACTTTTATTTTCTGACATAACAGATAGACCTAAAATCACTGAAGCAAATATAGGCTCTTTACAATAGACCTAAGATGATCATGCAGAATTGAGTGTCCTAAATTTTCATACCCAATGTGATGCATAAAATGCTACAAGAAATTGGTCCAATGTCTGGAAGAGGATGAAATTCAATGATTACTGACATCTCACAGTGAAATAGCTTAAGAAAATGACTCATTTAAATGGCAAACGGAATCTCTTAGCTATTTAGGTGTGAGTCCTCCATAGAGACCTATCAACAATGTTCTGGAGAAAAATTATACTCCTCTTTTTACTACTAGGAAAAAAAGATCTTGAAAAATGTAACCTTATCCCATACTTAAGTCTGAAGTCAATGGATTGAAACTATAAGAAATGAATGTTTTGCCAAACGGGTTCCTCCATCTGTTCCAGACTCTTTCAGTATTCCACCCCCAACCGGCTGTTTGATGAGGGGAATAAAGCAATCTCAAGATTTATATGGAATTCAAAAAACCCCTGTATCCGATTCAAAACTTTACAGTTCTCAAAAGAAAAAGGAGGGCTGGGGTTTGCCTTGTTTGAAAAATTACTTTTATTTCAGCTTAGACCAGAGCCCTGCTGTGTTGGTGTGACCCAGAATATGAAGCTCAAAGGAAGAATATTGAGATTGCTGTAGTGCCGGGTGTTCCTGTGCAGGCCTTACTGGCAGATGGCAAACATTTGGGGGAGGTGGAGAACTGTTGGTGAAATCTGTTCATGGAGGGAGTTGATCAAAACATGCTACTAACTAAACAAAGACGTTAAAATATTAAATTGGTTGACTTATGATAAAAATGACACAGCCTAACAGCACAGAATCAAGATTTAAAGTCTGGACGAACAAAAGGTATAAAGGTCTTTTACCAGATTGTAAAGGAGGAATCATCTGAAGAGCTTTGAGGAGTTGAAGGAATCCTTTGGCTTAGAGAAACAGGACTTTTATAGGTATTTACAAATAAGGAGTTACATAATCAAGAAAAAAAAAAGGAGAATGATGACCATCATAGCCCTTTGACTGAAATATTTATTAAAGCTTATAAATCTTTTAAGGGGAAACAATTACATTCGGACTTGAGATGAAAATGGATAAATTTGACAGAATTTGGACAAAATGGGACTCTTTCTTTGGGTTTTCTATGCCATATTTTTTTCTTCTTTCTCTTTTTACGATTTGTTGGATGTCTACTTTATTTATATCTGATCCCTCTCTGGTCTTGTTTCCCCTTCAGTGTTTTTATTTTATTTTATTTTTTTATTCAAATGAAAAGAAACAAGGGAGTTTATTTCTATGACTTTCACTGCAAATGGTGATACAAAATATCCCTTTATGGCATTTTATAAACATCTATATATGCTATGAATTTAATCTGCACTCCAAAGAAGAAAACAACAAAACAATTTAAAATGTATGAAAATATGCCATATCACGCTGCATTTCGCATTTTATTTCTAACTGATAAATCGTCATCTCCTCTCCTCCTTCCAATGGGAGGAAAATGTGAGAACGCGTCAGGCCCGCTAGCCATATTAGCCACTTTAGATTGTGAAGCAGGCTGTTGTTCAATGTAGCTGTGGGTTGGCAGCTTTGTTTTTCCTCGTCCCATAGCGTTACCAGAGTTGTGTCTTTCTTGTTTATTCATCTGTTAGTCTTTTTTTGGGATTATGTGGGTCAAACTATGATTGTAAAGCTAGTTTTACAGCAGTGGATCAGTTCAACATACCATCATACTTTTATGGGCTTTAGTCTATTGTCTGAGAACATAAGCAGTGAAGTACCGACAGTTTCACTTGGGTTTGAAACACCCCACACCGTTCAAAAACACAGTCAGGATGTTATAGCCCATGTACAATTGGCCTATTCATGGGTCCGAAGTGTCCCACACTCGTCTCACACTCGTTGTTACTGCCATTTTGAGGACTGCTGGCTCAAAACAAAGGATTCTTTCTCTTCTGTAACATCTCCAAAGACCCCGTTTGTCCAGAACTGTATGACTGTGGTCAGGAGAGACCAGTCTTACAGAAATCACTCCAGACTGAGGCACAGCTGTTTGTTTCGGTAGTTAGCAGCTGGCTAATGCTAGTTTACATATTATAGTGTGGCTATGCTACTAAAAGTTAACCTACTTTCAGACCGTTTTAATTAGCCTAATTTCCAACTATCCAGGTGTAACAATATATATTATATTTTGCGCTGTGCTGTAAAAATCTTTTGTAGTTTTTCAGGTAATCCAGATGAATAAAGGATAGAGACTCGATAGAGCAGGAAATTCCTATTTATATGGTTCATCCCAAGGACAAGATGCCTACTCAAGGTAGAGCAATGTAGTGTATTCTATCCAATGGACAGACACAGAGTGGTACATAGTAAACAGTCACTTCACACAGAAGGCACGCAAATTCAGGACCCCAGACCCCAGAGTTCTCAGACAAGATCGGCAGATTAAGAACTTTTGGATGAGAGTTGAAACGTCTTGTTTTCTGAAACAGATGACTACAGCTGAATATTTTTCGATGATTGATCACTCCAGGACGAATGAGGGATTACACAACCCATAGACTTGATTGTGAAGACTATTTGTGTTACTAATGTATGTGTGAAGCAGATTGTGCGTGCTATCGTTAATGATGCAAAGGAAAGAATAAACAGACAACAGGAGTAAGAGGAGCAGAAGGAGGAGCAGCAGGAGGAATAAGAGGAGCAACAGGAGGAGTAAGAGGAGCAGAAGGAGGAGCAGCAGGAGGAATAAGAGGAGCAACAGGAGGAGTAAGAGGAGCAGAAGGAGGGGAAGGTGGAGGAGTAAGAGGATCAGCAGGAGGAGTAAGAGGAGCAGCAGAAGAGAAGGCGGAGGAGTAAAAGGAGCAGCAGGAGGGGCAGGTGGAGCAAGAAGAGGAGTAGGGGGAACAGGAGGAGAAGCAGCAGCAGTAGTTGGACCAGCAGGAGAAAAAAGAGAAACAGGAGTAGTAGGAAGGGCAGGTGGAACTGGTGGAGCAGGTGGATGAGGTGGAGGGGGTGGAGGAGGCGGAGCAGGTAGACAAGATGGAGCAGGTAGAAGAGGTGGAGCAGGTAGAAGAGGTAGAGCAGATAGAAGAGGTGGAGCAGGTAGAGGAGGTGGAGCAGGTAGAAGTGGTGGAGGAGGTGGAGCCGGTTGAAGAGGTAGAGCAGGTATAGGAGGTGGAGGAGGTGGAGCAGGTAAAGGAGGTGGAGCAGGTTGAAGAGGTGGGGCAGGTAGAGGAGGTGGGGCATGTAGAGGAGGTGGAGCAGGTAGAGGAGGTGGAGCAGGTAGAGGACGGTAGAGCAGGTGGAAGGCAGGTAGCGGAGGATGGAGCAGGTTGAAGTAGGGTGTGAGAGAAGGAGGAGCCGGTTGAAAGGAGGTAAAAAGCAAGTATAGGAGAGTGGAGGAGGGTGAGCAGGTAGAGGAGGATGGGGCAGGTAAGAGGAGAGTAGGAAGGAAGGTGAGAACAGGTGAGAGGAGTGGATTGAGCAGGTAGACGAGAAGGTGGAGCAGGATTGAAGAGGATAAAGAAGCAGGTATAAGGAGGAAGATGGAAGGGGTAAGTAGCAGTAATAAAGTATGAAGAGAGTGGGCAAGAAGTAAATGGAAGGTTATGGAGAGCAGGTAGAGGAGGTGGAGCAGGTAAGAGGAGAGGATGGAGCAAGGAATAGAGGAATGGAGACAGGTTAAGCAGAGAAGGTGGAGCAGATAAGAGTAGAGAAGAGGTTGGAAAGCAAGAAAATAGAAAGGAAGAAGGTAAAAGAGCAAAGAGTAATAAGAGCTGAAATGAAATGACTGACTAGAGAAGAATGATACATAGAATACAACCGAAAAGAGATCATTGTAGCTGGAAACTCTTAAACTGGGTCAAGAAGTGGAAGGCTCACACAGGCAAGTCTCACATAGAGAGAGAGAGAGAAAGAGAGAGAGTGGGCGGAGAGAAAGAAGGGGAGAAGAGAGAGGGGAGAGAGGAGAGAGAGTAAAAAAGAAGGGGAGTAGAGACGAGAAGGGAAGTAGGATGAAGAGATAGATGGGAAGGAGAGGAGATAGAGGTGGGAAGAGAAGAGGAGTGAAAGAGAGAGATAGAGAGTGGCAGAGAGAGAGAGGTGAAAGAGGGGAAGAGAGAGGTGGGCTGAGAGAGAAGTGAAGAGAAGAGAAGAGGTAGGAGGGAGAGTAGGAGTAAGAGAGAGGTGAAAGAAGAGATTGAAACTGGAGAGAGGATGTGAAGGGCGGAGAGAGAGAGAGAGGGAGGGAGAGAGAGATATATAAGTAGAACAAGAGAAGGATCAAGAGAAAGAGACAGAGCGTTCAGAGACATACAGACAGGTGAGTTCTGCCCCGAGCAATTATGAAAGGCGGGTCAAATGCAATATTTAACCAAAACAACGCTACACAGCAGCGAGCGTGGACACAGCAGTGACGGACTGACGAAGACAGGGCTGACCACGCAGCGACCAGGAGGACATGAAAACAGCAAGCGAGCAGGACTGACAAAGCAGTGAAGCAAGACTGGACACAGCAGCGAACCAGAGAGACGACCCGAGGACCAGAGACATGAAAACAAGCAGCGAGACAGAGACTAGACAACAGCATAGACTCGAGCAGGAACTAGAACCCCAGACAGCAAAGCAAGACTGACCACAGCAAAGTAGAGTGTTGACTGAAAGACACAGATCAAGATGAGCAGAAAGAGATTTGGACACCCCACCCACACAAGAGCAAGAAGTGGAGAATACATAACAACACAATAAGACAAAGTGAGTAGGGAACAGAACAACAACAAAAAAGCAGTGAGAAGGGTACATGACACACAAAGACAAGAACAAAGTGGAGACTAGAACTCAAACAGCATGAAAATAAAGAACGGAAAGACTAGATCACAGGACAGCCAGAACAAGGACATGACCACCAGCAGCAAGAACCAGCAGACCTGACAGACAACAGCAAAGCGAGTAGGACTGCTCAAACACAAAGCAAAAAGCGAGTAGGACTGAACCACAAAGCAGCGAGCTAGAGGACTACGACAACCACAGCAAGCAAAGCGGAAAACTGACCAACAGCAGTGAGACAGACTAAGACGCAACAGCAGCACGACAAGAAAGAGGAACACTAACCAAAATAAGCAAAGAAGTGGGACTAGAAAAACCAGAAAGCAGCGAAAGCAGTAATTGACCACAACAGTAGAACCAGAGAACAGGACAGAAACCAAAACAACAGACAGAAGAAGATAGATAGACCAACAGACAGCAGATGACAAAGGACTACAAAAGACAGCGAAGCAGAAAGACTGCAACACAAGCATGCAAACCAAGACTGACACAGCAGTGAGGTGAACTAAGACACACAATTTAGTAGAGCAGGATTGAACAAAATAGCAACGAGTGGGATGACCCAGCAGCAAGCGGGACTAATAGACCATAATGCAGTGAGCAAGGACTGACGCACAGCAAGCGAGCGGAAAAAAGACAGAACCCATCAGCAAGCAGGGGACTAAATAGACAAATCAAGCAGGAGCGGAGACTGACCAACAAGCAAGCGAGCGGAGACTGACCACTAGCAGCGAAGCGAAAAGACTGAACTCACAAGCAGCAAGAGCAAGGAAGACTAGACCAACAAGCAGCGAAGCGGGACTGAACCACAAAGCAGGTAGAGCAGACTCATGTAGAATGCTGCAGGACCAAGAACATGTCGGAACCCATATAAAAGCATTAAGGGAGGAAACCCGAAGGAGGCAGAGCACCCTGGAGACGACGACATCACCCACGTCTCGCACTCAGCAGGTACTAATTAGCACATTACAAGTACAGGTACATATAAAACTCATCAACTATAGACAGGATAAAAACAAAAAAACTTCAATCACACACTCAGCAGGATACTACTCTCACATCAGCAGGTACTTTCGCGACTCAGAAACGGTACTCTCTCACTCAGACAGCGTAACTTTCGCACTCAGGAAACAAGTATCTACTCAATCTCACATCAGCAGGTACTCATCAGAAATCAAGACAAGGTAACATCACATCATCCACTTAGCAGAGTAACTCATACGCACACTCAGAACAGATTACTAACATCAGGCACATACAGACAAAGGAATACTCTACTACACTCACAGATAATAACTCTCAACATCCAGACAGAGATACTATTCGCACTCACACAGAGAGATATCACATCAGCAAGGTACTCTCTCACTAGCAAGGTACTCAATACACTCAGCAGGATTACTTCTCAACTCACCGCGGTACTTTCGACACTACAAAGACAGGTACTTCATCACCAAGCAGATAATAACGAAAAAAATACTACTCGGACAACTCAGAACAGTAGTACTCTGACTTCACTCAGCAAGAGAGTAATCTACTCAAGCACTCAGAGAAGTAACTAACTCAGCACTCCTCACTAGCAGGGTACTACTCAGCACTCAGAGCAGGATAACTCCAAATCGCACTCACAGCAGGTGAACTCTCGCACATCAGCAGGTACATCTCGCACTCAGCAGGATACATACTACTTCACTCGCAGGTAACTTCCCAGGGACCTCCTTCCCCAGTCACATGAGCTGGTGCTGCTGTCACCTGAAGCTGCAGGTGTGATTGAGCTCACTTCCTCACTGAATGACAGATATCTAGTGAACAGATTTGTGTGAGAGCCTCAGGAAACACAAGCTGACACCAGACACACACAACACGACACACACATGCATATGACACACACACGTTTCCTGGAGGCCGAACCAAACCTTAACCATAGTCACTACCTAACCTAAACCAATAACCTGTATTAATCAAGATTAAATAGATTATTTTGGCCCATAAGTAAGCAGGTCTTATGATGTGAGTGTGACAGATTTGAGTCCCCAACAATGTGAAAAATACCCACTCACACACACACATACAGCCACAGAGTCATTTGACTGACATGAGCAGGGTTTCTGGAGTCAGGAGCAATTATTGTCAAATCGATTGAATTGGCTGTGGCTTCGTCCTCTTTCTAGGAAATGTGTCAACAAGGATAAATCTCAGGCTCAATTTAGGCCAATTATTCTCTTTAGTGATAAGTATGTGTTTTACGCTATAATCATAAAATACAAAAGAAAAGACAAAAAAGACCAAAAAAAAGAGAGAAGGAGAGAGAGAGAGAGAGAGAGAGAGAGAGAGAGGAGAGAGGAAGAGAGAGAGAGAGAGAAGAGAGAGAAGAGAGAAGAGAGAAGAGAGAGAGAGAGAAGAGAGAGAGAAGAGTAGGTCAAAGAGGGCGTTGGGAGCGCAGGAGAAGGTTCTGTAGACAGGAGCAGGTTCTGTAAAGCAGGAGAGGTTCTGTGTACAGGAGCAGTTCTGTATGCAGGAGCAGGTTCTGTATGCACGGAGCAGTTCTGTAGACAGGAGCAGGTTTCTGTAGACAGGAGCGGGTTCTGTAGACAGGAGCAGGTTCTGTAAGCAGAGGCAGGTTCTGTAAGCAGGAGAAGGTTCTGTAAGCAGAAGCAGCTTCTGTATGCTGGAGCAGGTTCTGTAAAGCAGGAAGAAGGTTCTGTGGAAAGCGAGCAGATTTCTGTGGACAGGAGCAGGTTCTGTATGAGAAGCAGGTTCTCTAGGCAGGAGCAGGTTCTTAGACAGGAGCAGGTTCTTGTAAGCAGGAGCAGGTTCTGTTAGGCAGGAGCAGGTTCTGTAAGCAAGTGCAGGTTCTGAATAAGCAGGAGCAGGTTCTGTAAGCAGGAGCAGGTTCTGATAGAACAGGAGTGGGTTCTGTACGCAGGAGACTGTTCTGTATGATGTTCCACTGCTCACTGCATGTTCTGTTTGTTTAGATCTATACTGGCAGAGGCACAATGCCCACAAGTCCTCCCTAGGCGTGTCAGAACCGGGCCCCTCAGCGGAGAGCACAGGTCAGTCCTGTCAGTCATAGCATTAATACGTATATATCAATCCTGTTAGGAGCATGTATCAGTCCTCTTACAGGCACCAGATCCTAATCCATGGCCTCTACAGAGAATTGACTAACCTTATTACAGCATACTCACAGGTCCGGTCACTGCTTCAGTCACCTAACTTCAGAGTCCCGGATCTGTTTCAGGCCTCTTCAGGCCTCTTCAGGCCCGGTCCTGTTCAGGCCTCCTCAGGTCCGGTCCTGTTCAGTCCTCTTCAGGCCCGGTCCTGTTCAGGCCTCCTCAGGTCCGGTCCTGTTCAGTCCTCCTCAGGCCCGGTCCTGTTCGGTCCTGGTCACTCCTGCTAAGTCCTACTCAGTCCAGTTCAGTCCTGATGCTGTGTTGAGGATCTTCACAAAGTCTTGCTCAATGTTCCAGGCTGCAATATACAACAAGGATTCACGTCTCTCGTCGCTACTTCTGTTGTGATCAGCTTCCGGATTTATCACGCTGCTAAAGGCGCTACATGCGCTAGCAAACACGGCCCATTGACTGCAGTGGACCGCCATCTAGACCAATCAGAGTGAGAGCTGCTAGAGCAAAGCAGAGCGGAGTAGAATAAGCCATTTTAATTTTCCACAGAGAAAATGTTAATGATTGGCATGACAGATTGAAATAGGCAAAAATCACCACAAAATCCAATCTTTTTTAAAGCTGTAGTTGGTCTGACAGCCGAACATGAGCAGTTTGTTTTTACAGTGCGCTTGAAATGCTTTCTGGACTGTGGGATTTTTTTGAAGGGATTTTTTCGCTTCCAATGGAGGGTTCAAAGTCAGGGACTCAGGGTTCTGACTCGGAAAAATTGAATTTGGATGTCACTGAGTCCGCTCTTAAAGAGCCTTTAAAAGAGCTGAACAGTAAGATTTGTTAATGTCTTTCAAAAAGCTTACGTTGAACGTCCTGCTTTGCTCTCTCCTCTTTTTATCTTGTTTTCCATCATCCCCGGTCCAAAAGAGACCGTAAAGGCCCAGGCTGTTGTACGATATAGACGGCATAATTACTATCTGATCTTGAAGTCATTTTCACCATATATCAAATCAAAGTAAGCTTTGTGAGCTCATTGTTTTTGCTCTGGTGATGTGTATGTCAGTCCGTGGTGCATTCACAAAGTTTTATACAGTTTTATTCAGGGCCACATGTCAAAGAAACGGCGTAATATTCAATTCAATTCAATTTATTTTTGTAACGCCCAAAATCACAACAGTAGTTGCCTCGAGGGGCCTAATATGAGGCCGCCTCTTAGCTCTCGGGCTTGTGGAGCGTTCAACTTCATTCCAGGCTGTTTCTCCACCCCGACAACACAAAGCTCCGATTAAATCATGAGTCACAGAGCTTCAGACAGTGCAGTGCCTCCAGCTAGCTTCACAGCTCATGTTGATGACATCATGAGGAAGGAGTCAATAACATACATGGGTTTTTATTTTAGATTTTCTCAATTACAAACCACAATATCAATTTGAAATGGCTTTATTATAGAAATGGGTCCACTGACTTCCTGTTCAATACTTCAGAACTGATTATCAGCTGCTGGCCCCGCCCCCCTCATAGTTCACCTTTTCATTTAGGTTATACCATCCCTGACAGAGTGAAATAGTAAAGTATAAAGTAAAGGATTTCTGAAATATTTGGATTCATGCACTGTCATGAGCTCCCTCGAGGCACTGCACCTTTCTGTGTGGGATTTGCATGTTTAGGGACTGATGGGAAGCTGGTGTGTTGTGTTGCAGTGGAGGAGCAGTGTCCTCACTGTAAGTGCACCCTGAAGAACCTGAAGACCTCCGACAGCGCCGCCAAGGTCCCCAACAGGTACTCTGTAAGTCCTCTCAGTCTCATCACTACTCTTGTGTACTACTGCTGCTACTGTTGCTACTACTACTGCAGTCTGAGTATGCCTCTGCTCTTTGTCAGTCCCTGCAGTACAAACAGCAGTGGTGAAGACTCGGTACTCCTGCTGCCCCCTACTGGCTGCTCCATGTGACTGCAGTGTTCCTGTCCTTTGGTGTATAACGTGAACATAACGTATGTTTGGGCTTTAAATACACAATGACAAATTTGAGCTTGTTTTTTTTGGCTCAGCAGATGCAGAGGGCCACACTGGCTCCCAGGGCCCTAAAACCTCAATGTCCAGTTTAGTTATTGACATTTTCACCTTTAATGCTCTAATCTTTAAGCTAGAGCATTAAAGGCGCTCCAACTTTCCAGGTGAAGGGTCTACCACACACTTGTCTCTTAGATAATGTCGCTTCACCTGGAATGGTACACGTATTTATCTCCAGGGAGACCATCAGATGACGCCACCATGTTAAGTTACAGGTCAGATTTGTGGAGCGATGAACCAGCTCATGGTATTTTATTTATTTGGGAGGGAATATGTAGTCAGACATAGTTACAAAGAAGAGTTTGCAGCTGATGCATTGCACACAAGAATAAATGTTGTCCTTTTTTACGTTTTTTTATTAAGAACACAGAACAGAAACAAATCACAAAGAGAGCGTACAAACGTTTTACATAGTCCCAAACATATAGTCTCACATGGCCATTCCATATTTGCCCCATTTCAAACTAAGTCCCAATGTATTTTTTTTCATTTTCGAATGTCAGTCCAGTCCTTGATTGTTTGTGTCATCTTTTTTTCTTAATGGCCCTTTTCCTGCAGTATCCAAAGGTATCCATTTATTGTGTTGTTTTGAGGCCCAAATACATAGTTGTTAAGTCAAGTGGAATGCCAATACTGATAAGTCTGCAGTGCCCAAGAATGAATGTTTTTCAATGTATTTCTGAGCAAATAATAATCATTTTCTGATAATTATCGAAATAAAGCTTCTGTATGGGAATAAATGCCACTGTGGAACATTTCAGGTGAAGCAATAACATCTCCAAGGAGACATCAGAAAAGTTCTATTATTATAGTATTGTAACCCAAGGTGCAGCTGATGTGAGCATTCTGATTTCTTTCTTATTCACACATGCCTGGTTTTGACAAGGAAAATGATGCAGAAAAAGTCAAACTAATGTGATAGAATGACAAACGCAACTACGAAAGAGAAAATTAAATGAAAGAGAAAAGAGTTGTTTTCAAAATACTTTGTACTTTGTCTTCCAAATACAACAGTCCAGTGGATCACTGACACTATCACCAGTTTTTTTTTACATTTCCATCATGCCGTTTATCAACTTTGACGTTAAAGCGACTTATTTGTAGCTAACTGACATTAACTGTTTGACATGTGGATGCAAGCTTTCAAGGTGCTTCTGATCAATACAAATGACAGCAATGAAACACTTTTATGAGTCTGCGTACAAGCTGAAATCTTACACTGCACATTACATGAGTAGATAATAATTTTATATTTTGTTCAATATAAACCACAATATTGATCTGAAACAGCTTAATAATAGAAACGGATCAACTGACTTCCTGTTCAAAACTGCAGACCTGATAGACCTCTTAACAATGATAAACCCCGCCTCCCTACAGAATATATCCCCTTAAATATTCTTGTAGCCAACTCCCAGAATGCATGAGTGAGGCGTGGGGATGACATCACGGGCAGGGGGGGGCGTTGACACAGTTCTGCTTCTCCTCAGTGGCAGGGCTTCCACAGTCTGCCTGCGGGGTCCCAAAGAACGTTGCATTCTCCTTCCTCAGGCCAATGGTGAGACTGCAAGAGAGAGGAGACCAGACTGAACCAGGACTGAAGTGAAGCAGGACCATTCTAGGACTAAAGCAGGAGTAAAGCAGATCTGGGGCAGGTCTGGGGCAGGTCTGGAGCAGGTCTGAGGCATGTCTGGGGCATGTCTGGAGCAGGTCTGGGGCATGTCTGGGGCATGGTCTGGGCTGGTCTGGGCAGGTCTGGGGCAGGTCTGGAGCAGGTCTGAGGCATGTCTGGGGCATGTCTGGGGCAGGTCTGGGGCAGGTCTGGAGCAGATCTGGGGCAGGTCTGGAGAAGGTCTGGAGAAGGTCTGGGGCAGGTCTGGAGAAGGTCTGGAGAAGGTCTGGAGCAGGTCTGGTCTCACCTGTAGTCTTTGTACTCTGGTGTGCACTTCCTCTTGCGTGAGCGTTGGGACTTGTCTCCACAGGGCGGCACGCACAGGCTCCAGGGCTCCCAGCCGCTCCACTGGCCTTTCACTGGGGGACACAACATGTTAGACCTGCTCTTAAGCATAAAAACTGATTTGAATCAGTCAAGGAATTGAACACAAAACCCCCTGAGACTCTAGCACTAGGCACTAGTTTGCAAACACATCAGTGAGAGCCTATCGAGATGGATTATCAAGAGTTCAACAGTTTTTTCTTCATGCTGTCTGCAATCAAATGGGACAAAGGATCATGGTCTGTTTCTATAGCTGCTGCTGAAACAAAACAATACATTTAGGAAAGAAGCTTGTAATTTTATACATTGTGGCAGCCCACGATATTAACTTGAAGGTGATGAGAAAAGTAACGTAGTGCATCTTTAAATAAAAGAACTGCTTAATGGGATACTTGACAAGCAGAAAAAGCATTTAGACTAAATACATGTGATACATACAATGTGCTATGAACAGGTTTTCTGGGACATTTAGGGCCATATTTTGCTCCTGGACTTTGCGATAATGGGAGCTTTTCTAGGGGGGCCGTTCCAGGGCGCTATTTTGCTACCTTGCCCACTTTAGCGCTGGCGTGAAGAGGCAGGACTTGGCCGCTGGAGGCTGGAGTGGGGTGGTGCAAGTCCATATATGGTGATAGTGTTTGATCCAATGACTGATAACTGTGCAATACCTGTGTAGGTCAAACATTTCCTGACATGCCTCAAATTCCGTTTGTTTCCAAAATTGAAACATTTGAATAAATAAAATTAAATTTTGAAATGCAGCCTCTGAACGTTTTTTTCTTTATTTAATTCACCTTTATTTGTTATTGCGCAATGTGGAGAACTCGCCTTCATCCCCGAGGTGCCCGTACTAAACCCACGCAGTTTGTGACGAAATGAGCTCCGTCACGCCCAAATTCATGGTAACTCCAGGGGCAAAATATGGCCCATAAAGTGTGAGTGTCACAACTACAGGTGTGATGACTGTGTGTAAACGCTCACTGACCATCACATCTGTCAACGTCGTAGCACATCCGCGACTCGGACAGCGGCCCTATGGGACACCCAGCGCCCCCTAGTGCCCTGTAGAGGCAGATGCGCTCACGTCTCTGGCTGCCAATTAAGGTTGCACAGCGGATGCTGTATTCGGGCTCAAACACATCCTGACAGAGGCCCCACTCGGACCACTCGGACCATTTTCCGTCCACTGCAGCACCAAGACAAGAACAAAAGAAGCAGTGAGACTGTTTTAGGAAAGTCTGCTTGGGTCAAAGGGACTATTGAAGATAATGCCATGTCTTTACACACATTTTAGCAGAGGGGGTAGAGTATAGCTGAGATTTGTATTCAAGTACAAATAATTGTACTTGACTAGTCAAGTATAAGTAAAAAGTAGTGACACTATTAAAATTAAAACAGATTTGAAAATACTACCAGCGGTGGAAGAAGTACTGTATTTTGTTAGTAAAAGTGATATCAAGTAAAAGTAGAGATAGAAGATTAAAAGATCTACCCAAGTAAACGTTTTGGAAGTAAAAAGTAAACTGATTCCACATTTTGAGAACAGTTAACCCTTTACTATTAAGGCCTATTTTTCCCAAAACGCATGACTAAATTGAGCCCCATTTCAAACTGAAGTTATTCTTGAACTGTTGGAGTACAAAGTACACTTGTCTGGACTCGGTATGAAACTGAGACTCTGCAGTTTTGTCCTCTGTCTGGAACATAGATTTGGTAAATATAAAGAGCAGTAAAGCTGGTGTTAGCGCATGGTCTGATTTACACTAGTTTGGGCATTTGTTGGATTTTTACTCCTCTTTGAAAATTTAAGCTAATTTGATTAATTAATTTCAACAGCTGAGAGTTTGTTTACGATTACAGAGGTCAAACATTTCCTATAGTTCTTGACGAGGTTTGCACACACTGCAGCAGGGATTTTGACCCTCTCCTCCACACAGATCTTCTCTAGATCTGTCAGGTTTCAGCGCTGTTGCTGAGCAACACGGAGTTTCAGCTCCCTCCAAAGATTTTCTTTTGGATTTAGGTCTGGAGACTGGCTTGGCCAATCCAGAACCTTGATATCCTTCTTATGGAGTCACTCCTTGGTTCTCCTGGCTGTGTGCTTCAGGCCATTGTCATGTTGGAAGACCCAGCCACGCCCCATCTTCAATGCTCTGACTGAGGGAAGGAGGTTGTTGCCCAAAATCTCGCAATACATGGCCCCATTTATTCTCTCCTTAATACGGTGCAGTCGGCCTTTCCCCTGTACAGAAAAGCCCCCCCAAAGTATGATGTTTCCACCATGCTTCACAGCAGGGATGGTGTTCTTGGGATGGTACTCATCCTTCTTCTTCCTCCAAACATGGTCGAGTGGTTTTCATGCCAAAAAGTTCTATTTTGGTCTCATCTGACCACATGACTTTCTCCCATGACCTCTCTGGATCATCCAGATGGTCATTGGCAAACTTCAGATGGGCCTGGACATGTGCCAACTTAAGCAGGGGAACCTTGCGTGCAAGCAGACGGAGGAGTATATTACCAATAGTAACCTTTGAAATTTAGCAGCTCCTCCCGTAGTTCTGGCTGATTCCTCATTTTTCTTATCATCATTGAGACCCCACGAGATGAGATCTTGCATGGAACCCCAGTTTAGCCTCTACCATTTTCGAACAATTGCTCCAACAGTTGATTTTTTTTCACCAAGCTGCTTGCCAATTGTCAGTAGCCCTTTCCAGCCTTGTGTGGAGGTCTTATATTTAGTCTCTGGTGTCTTTTGACAGCTCTTTGGCCTTGCCCATGGCAGTAGGTGGAGTCTGACTGATTGTGGGGTGGACAGGTGTCTTTATGCAGCTAACGAGTTCAAGCAGGTGCTACTAATTTAGATTCATAAGTGGAGTAGAGGTGGACTTTTTAAAGGCAGACTAACAAGTCTTTCAGAGACAAAATTCTTGGTGATTGGCAGGTATTCAAATATTTATTTTTAATATAGATTAATTTCTCTCACAGTGGAAATGCACCTTAGATGAAAAGTTCAGACCCCGCTATAATTTTAAAGTTGGAGAACTTTCAACATTGCAAGTTTTGTTTAAATACTTTTCCTTACTGTATGTATGTATGTATGTATGTATATGTATGTATGTATATACGTATTTTATATATATATATATATATATATATGTATGTATGTATGTATGTATGTATGTATGTACGTATGTATGTATGTATGTATGTATGTGTATATATATATATATAATACATCGGGCCAGAAGAGTATATATATAGTTTTTAAATATAAAATACAGAACAGAAAAACACAAAAAACAGAACACAACAAGAGAGAGCAGGAAATAATAACAAGAATCTTAAAACGACAATGAAGGCACAAATTGTCCAGAGTGCTGTTTCTCACCGGGACAGTGCTGCTGGCTGTTGCAAATCTGGGACCTACTGCTGTCTCCATGGCAACGCTGACCTCCATGTTTGGGGGTGGGGCTGTCGCAGGAGCGACTGGACACTTGGAGGCCCAATCCACAGGTGACCGGGCAGGGTGAGAAGGTCGACCAGGGCCCCCAGGAGCCATGCACTGGAGCAGACACACGCACACGCGCGCGCACACACACACACACACACACACCCGCACGCACGCACGCATAAACGTACACACACATACACAAATACACACATGCACATACACACACACCATTATACATTTCTAAAAGAGTCATTGGGCTTTTTTCATATACTTGGTATTGAACTATAAGATCATCATTTACCTCTTGTTCATTGTAAAACAAATTATTGATCTAAAAATATTGAAACTGCTCCATTGACTTCCTTGTCAAACTGCAGAACAGATAAGAGCTGCCTTTGTGCATACCAGTAAATATGGTATAGGTAGGTGGCCATATAGTTCAGGATGCTTCAAAAATATAGCTTTCAATCCATGCAGCCTTTAAGTGTGGATAATAAGTGTTAAGTGTTTAAAATGTTGTTGAGATTAAGGCTTTTGAGTGCAACTGAGAGAGACATTGTCCAAGTTACTGTAAAATTCATGTTTTTGCCCGGGACGCTCCATAAAAAATACTAATGATAATAAAAAGCAATTTCAATAGTCCCGCAGTTCCTTGTTCGGGCCTAATTACTGGTTTGAATAGTTGTGTTTATCTGTTAAATGAGTTGTATCGTAAAGTATGCACGTTATGGTGACAAACGAGACAGAAAGTAAAGCTGTAAAGCAGGGCTTCGCCTCCTGTCCATTACGTGAACATTAGCAAAGATAAAGTATAAGTAATCCCCAGTACACAGGCCCATCATGGCTCTGCGCTTTTGTGTTTTAGTTCTTTCACCACAGAAAAATGGATGTGTTTATAGCGTCCCACTTTACCAATGACTGGTGTTCCACTTACCATTAGCACATCTAAAGATCTGAATTGTGTTTGAGAAGAAAATGTCTTTCTCTGATGTGAAATACACATCTAGAGCTTTTCAAAATCTATTACATTCATTTTTCATTTCAAAAAGTGTCCCACATTACCCATATTCATCCTGCAAAACAATGTTTTATACCTCCTGAAAAAAGCAAAGTGACGGACACTTTCAGAATTTGACTTTTGGTTTTGAGAAAGGACAGAAGACATGTCTTTTCCCAGTCTCATCCCCATTTCACTCTGCACTGTCCTGTCAAATAAAGCCTACAGGCCATAACATCCTTTAAAAAAAGTAAAAAGAGGAAGGACAGAGGACTAACCCTGGCAGTATTTGAGACCAGGACAGGGTCCAGAGTTGTGCTTGGGGCCCTCACACGTGCCACTGCCACTGGGGGTGAAGCAGAAGCGGTGCCTGGTCCTGTGTGGAGCCACTCCTCCATCAGGCTCACACGTCCCAGAGCACTCGGACCATTCGGACCAGCCTGTCCAGAAGCTGGGCACTGGAAAGAACTCACAGTTTTACATCGGGTTAAGTCCTGGTCCAGACTTGGCTCTGTCCTGGTTCAGTCCAGGTTCAATCCTGGTTCACTCCTGGTTCAGTCCTGTTCAGTCCTGGCTCAGTCCTGGCTTAGTCCTGGCTCAGTCCTGGTCTAGTCCTGGTTCAGTCCTGGCTCAGTCCTGGCTCAGTCCTGGTTCAGTACTGGACTAGTCCTGGCTCAGTACTGGCCCAGTCCTGGCTCAGTACTGGCCCGTCCTGGCTCAGTCCTGGCTCAGTCCTGGCACAGTCCTGGCACAGTCCTGGTCTAGTCCTGGCTCAGTCCTGGCTCAGTCCTGGCTCAGTCCTGTCACAGTCTTGGTCTAGTCCTGGTCTAGTCCTGGCACAGTCCTGGTCTAGTCCTGGCTCAGTCCTGGCTCAGTCCTGGTCTAGTCCTGGCTCAGTCCTGGCTCAGTCCTGTTACAGTCTTGGTCTAGTCCTGGTCTAGTCCTTGTTCAGTCCTGGGTCAGTCCTGGCTCAGTCCTGGCTCAGTCCTGGCTCAGTCCTGGCTCAGTCCTGGGCCAGTCCTGGCTCAGTCCTGGCTCAGTCCTGGTTCAGACCTGGACATGGGCTCTGGCACACAGAGGTCCTGGTGCTGGGGCCCTCGCAGTATCGTCCGCCGTACTGAGGAGGGGGCTGGTCACATGACCTGAGGCTCAGTTGGAGGCCCTCCCCACATGACACGGAGCAGGGCCTGGGGTCAGACCAGGGGCCCCAGCCTCCATCCACTGTGACAGCCAATCATAGACAAACACAGTGTCAGATAGTTAAAGATTCTGTAACATACGTGACTCCCTAAATGTTTGGCATTTCATTCCAGGGCAAAACTAGCACGGTGGAATAATATATTGTCAAAAATAAACAATTACTTTACAATGGTAAGCTCCGCCCTCAGAACAGAAGACATTTAACATGGGCCTACTTCATGTTCTGGTAACACTTTCTAATGAGGGATTAGGGCTGCAGCTATCGATTATTTTAGTAATCGAGTAATCTATCGATTCTTTTCATTCGATTAATCGAAGTAATCAGTAAAACATTTTTGTACATTCAGTAAACCATTTAAACACATTTTACTCTAATTTTTTAAGATAAACGTTATAGCTCATAGTAATAAACAAATACAAAATAAGGAATTTTTCTGCTTAAAATACACATTTTATTTCTTAATTTCATATAAATTTGTCCACAAAACAGCAACATTTCACTTCAGTCCAAACTGTTTCTGTATTGTATAGAAAGAATATATATAAAGGGACTTCAATTCAACCTTTGTCAACAGAACTGTAAACAGTTACTGTAGCTCTGTCACATCACTTAAAATAAGACTGTTTGTTAAACGTTATGTTGGGTGGGACCGGTGGTCCTGGTGTTTTGAGCATTTTGCGCATTTTGCGTTTTGCCGTTTTGGCTCGTGTGCCGGTCACTTTGGGCCTCCGCGTCTCGGACTTTCTGTTTCACAACCAGATTATTCTAACATAACCGCGGTCCTCGTGCTGGTTTCCATGTGCATTGGCTGTTTAAAAGTACGACTGTGACTGGGAAAGCAGAGTTGTTGAGTGGGGAGCGCGGGGGTCCGCGGTGGGCGTGGGTCGAGGCGGCGGCGGGCTCGGGGTGGGCGGAGCTAGGTGCGGTGTTTAGAGTTTTGCAGTCTCAGGATTATTTATAATAGATCCATGAGCTCTTTTCACTCTAGAAACTTTTAAAACTCTTTTCAAACGCGCTCGCTACTCTTCCTGTTTGCGCCTTCGTCAGAGCGGAACAAGCTCCGTGTGAAACTAAAGCGCCACAAGTCGTTCCGTGCGCTCCGCGCGCCACAAGAATTCAACCTGTTTTTGATTCAATATGTAAATTAAACGAATCATCGGAAGGCAATAAAATAATAATCGAAGCTTTTTTGTAATCGAATTATTTGATTTATTCGAGTAATCGTTGCAGCTCTATGAGGGATACATACACACTATTTTTAAATTGTAGAAAAAGATTCAGTTGTAGTCATCTGGACTGTTTTAGAAAAACAAAACGTTTCGACTCCCATCCAAGAGTCATTCTCAATCTGTGAAACAAGTCTGAGAACCTAGGTTTTAAGGTCCAAAGTGATTTTCTGTATTTTTAGCAGCTCATCACCTCCAGTTGAACTATGAATACAATAGCTCAGCACAATTAAACATTTAGACCTATAGATTGTCTCACATAAGTTGCTCTATCCAGGAACTTCCTGTATGTTGGTGTGCTGAACAGATGCACTCGCACCGCTGCAGCAAAACTAGCTTTAAAATCATCATTCGATTCGCATAATCTCAAAAAACAAGTAAGTCTGGTAACCCTACAGGACCCAGGAAAACAACCCTGCTGACCTACAGCTCCATTGGAAAACAGCCCTCCTGACAAGCTATCAAGGCTAACATGGCTAGCTTCCCCCGTGGAGGGATGGGTGTCGCCGGCCCAGATAAAGATTCCACTGTGGAGGAGATGACGATTCACCAATCAGGGCTCTTTCAGTTTTGTTCAGTTTAGTTTATTAGGACAATGTGCAGTTCATTAAAACTATGTCTGCCACAGATTTAGCTTCAAGCTAATTTCCATCTGCAGTCCTCACAAAAATACATTACAACGTACAAGTATAAAGTGCAATACAAATATAAGTGCTTATCTCTAGACCTCACAATCTAAAATACAGTACAATGAAACAATAAAGTGCAAATACAAATACAATCTCCAATCCTCTCTATAAAATACAGTACAATAAAACGATAAAATGTAAACAAATACTAACTCAGTCCTCACAGTATAAAATGCAGTGCAAAATACAATAAAGTACAATACAAAAACATAAATACATTACTTTCTTACTTATAAAAGCCTCATATCCTGATTTGTACTATTGTTTTGAGGGCCATTGCCAACAGAAGATACCCACGAGGGTAACGTCTGTTGGCCGACTACCGTCCGGTATTAGTGCGAGCAGGACTGACTGCCAGGAGCTTTTTACAGCTCCAGAAAACGATAGAAAGTCAGCCATATCTTTGATGTGACTCGGGAGTCTGTTCCACTCCGTCACAGCTTTAGAAGAAAAAGCTGATTGGGAGAAGGCAGTTGTCCTTTTGGAGATCGCAGTCTCCCCTCGAAACGGACCTCAGCACTCGGCTGTGAGCCGAGCGCGAGGCTGGACGTATGTCTGTAGAGGGGGCGGGGCAGCGTCATGTAAGATTTTATGAACCAGACGAATATTGGAGTAGTTGATCAGATTTTCAAAGCTAAGCAAGCTCTTGGTGATGGTTGTCACCCAGTGTGGAGAGTTTACCGAGATGTGCTGTGCAGACTTTTGTGCTTCCTATGCCCAGCACTGCACCGCTACATAACGCACAGCTGGACACCTGAATGCTCAGTGGGATGCTTGACGTGAGGACAGAGCACACTGTGGTCAGCTCCGGAGCTGAGTGCTGGAGCCGAAAATCTGATTGAACATGCGTTTCAAGTCCTCAGTCTGTGCCAGTTTTCCGCAGAATGGGACAAGGATGATGTGATAATGTGATGTGACGGTGGGGATTTATCCAGTTTCCTAAATAGATATTCCTCTCTAAACTGAGCACGTGCATCTTGACAGACAGTGTTTCCCTGATTACTGTTAGGTAAGTAAGTTCGGCTCCGTCTGTTGGCTGAATAATTTCCCGTTCTGGTACATAGATCAAATTAATGTTGTACTTCTGCAGTAACTAAGTAACGACAAAACAATTGCCAACCATTCACTTTCTGTTGGAGTCAGCGCTCTACTGGAAAAGGCGACAGGTTTACCGTTCTATCTCTTAGGCGTCACATTGCAGTGTGAGCTTGATCGTAATGCTTATGTAACCAGGTAAAAATAGGTATCTATGTGAATGTGCATTGTATATCCTTTTGAATTTGTTTTCGCTAATGGGTTGTTGCAATACCTGTTTTGGTCACATGATGGTGCTGTTTGCCTTATGTGAGTGTTAACAGGAAATGCTTTTGCGTTTATTTTGGCCACAGGAGTTATTGCTGAACTATCTCGGTAAGGACATATCTGTTTGACTAAATGTTGTTTTTTCTGTCGATGTAATGGAGTCAACAGTGGACTGTAAATTTGTTTTTTTGTCCTCTTGCAGAAGTGCCACAGGCGTTTTTTGTACGTTTCACTGCCGTGACATATTTGTAGTTTGGGCGCTAACAACGCTGTAGTAGCACCATTTTGTTCTTGAGCGTGTTGCCAATTTCGCATGGACTGATTTGAGGGTTATACCTTTTGAACAACAACATAAAACAGTTTCAGAAATAAAGACCCCGTTTTTCATTTGAAGCAGTGGTACGTTTGATATTTTGTCTTTCAGTCTTTTGAGGGCTGTCTCATGCACCTCAGTCCACTCCCACATATTGTCCTTGTGAATCAGTTGCCTAAAATCCTCCCAGTCCTCTGACAGATGATCACATAATGTTGACAAGAAGTTCATCAAGTCTTTGTGTGCCCTTTATGTCTTTGCTCGTGGTAACTCTTATTACCCGCACCTTCTAGGGGTCAATCGGGAGAACTTCTGCTGTCATTAAATGTTCAATGTAAGGTACAGATTGTTTCTTCAACTTAAACTTGCCCACATTCAACTTAATGTTCTTTTGTTTGCATCGCTGTAGAAAAAGTCTGAAGTTCTCATTGAACTGAAGTTCTCTGACATAAAACCCTGGTAAGCCTTCTGGAACCTGTAGGAGGTTTCTTTGGAATATTTCCGAAGCTGGGCTGATACCCATTGGTATCCTGAGCTGATGGTACCACCCAAACGGAGTAGTAAACGTTGTGAGGTAACTTGACTCTTCGTCCAAGCTGACATGCCAAAAGTTATGTGTCATTAATGGTGGGAAGAGGGAAATGGCTCCTCTTCAGTGCTTTGTTCAGTGGTTTAGGGTCGCTGCAGATCCTTGGTTTTCCATTTGGTTTTATCACTGAAACCATGCTGCTTATCCAGTCTGTACTGTTGTTGTTGTTGTTGTTGTTGTTGTCGTTGTTGTTGTTGTCATTGTCGTTGTTGTTGTGTTCCTTTCAATAGAGGTTGGCAGCCAACTGAAAAGGTGCATTTACCGCCACCTACTGTAGTTGTTAGTCTTGAAGAAAGAGAAAGAAAAGAGAGAGAGAGAGAAAAGAGAGAGAAAAGAGAGATAATACCTTTGGCCTCCAGGTCTTTCAGCGCCTCTTTGAGTGGTGTGATCATCGCTACAGGCACTCTGTGCTTGGGTGTCTTTACAGACGGTACACTTTTGTCTATCTATCTTAAACTCGCCTTTCTTTCTTTCAACTGACAACAATCATGCCTTTGGTGTTGAATAACGGCAATGGCACTTTCTGATACTGGGTGTGTGAATAAGGAGCACTCACCTGCACAGTGGGGCAGCTCACTGCAATGGTGCATCTGCATGCTTTCTCCATGGCAATCATCCCCTGGTGGCAGCACTGAGGGAGCGGGGTTGGAGCAAGAGCGTTGCCGCATTTTAGCAGTAACGTTACCTTGGGGACTGATACATGAGCCTGAACACTCAGACCAAATGGACCACACTGACCATCCTCCATGGACTGGACAGAGAACAGTGTCAGTGTCAACACAGAGGATAAAGCAGGGATTCACAACTAGGACAGGACAAAAATAACTACCTTAACTAAACGATTATTTTAGTGGTCAACTAATTATTTATATTGAACATTGAGATTTTTTACAATATCTTTTTTAACTAATAAATGTTGACTTCTGGATAGAGAATATTTATGAATACAGAGTTTGATTTATGAAAATCACAAATTCTATTTTTGGTCATTATTATTTGATAATGTCGCTGTCTTTGCTATAAAAAATCTTTTGGATGTATTTTGGTGTGCATGTCCACTATAAGAAACACTGCGCCAGAGGGACATGCGGGACATTTACCTGGACAGGTGGGGAGGTCACACGCCTGTGTCTCCTCGTCTGCTCCTGTACAAGCCAATGCACACTCTCGACGCTTGGTGCACTGCCTGTTTCTTTTCATGATGCCACCGTCTCCACAACTCACTGAACAAGCTGACCAAGAAGACCACTGGTTCCACCCTTCTCCTGCAATGCAATATTATACATTCAGAAGCTGTAGTTACAGAGGGGTGATGTGTCAAACTGTAGTTACGTATGGTGATGTGTCAAGCTATCGTTACGTGTGGTGATGTGTCAAGCTGTAGTTACATGTGCTGAGGTGTCAGACTGTAGTTACACGTGGTGATGTGTCAGACTGTAGTTACATGTGGTGATGTGTCAGGGTGTAGTTACACGTGGTGATGTGTCAGACTGTAGTTACATGTGTATTGTTGTCAGTGGCTGTAGTTACACGTGGTGATGTGTCAGACTGTAGTTACATGTGGTGATGTGTCAGTGTAGTTACACGTGGTGATGTGCAGACTGTAGTTAACGTCTGTGTAGTTCAGGACTGTAGTTACACGTGCGTGATGTTGTCAGACTGTAGTTACACGTGGTGATGTGTCAGACTGTAGTTACATGTGGTGATGTGTCAGTGTAGTTACACGTGGTGATGTGTCAGACTGTAGTTACATGTGGTGATGTGTCAGTGGTGTAGTTACACGTGGTGATGTGTCAGACTGTAGTTACTGTGGTGATGTGTCAGTGTTTTGTATACCACGTGTGATCTGTTGTAACAACAAAGACGTGTTAGTTTACACTTCTGTTGTGGTATGTGTCAGACTTGTATTTACACGTGGTGATGTGTCAGACTGTAGTTACACGTGGTGATGTGTCAGACTGTAGTTACATGTGGTGATGTGTCAGACTGTAGTTACACGTGGTGATGTGTCAGACTGTAGTTACATATGGTGATGTGTCAGGCTGTAGTTACATATGGTGATGTGTCAGGCTGTAGTTACATGTGGTGATGTGTCAGGCTGTAGTTACATGTGATGATGTGTCAGACTGTGGTTAAACGTGGTGATGTGTCAGGCTGTACATGTGGTGATGTGTCAGACTGTACAGGTGGTTATGTGTCAGACTGTACATGTGATGATGTGTCAGACTGTGGTTAAACATCGTGATGTGTCAGGCTGTACAGGTGGTGATGTGTCAGACTGTACATGTGATGATGTGTCAGACTGTGGTTAAACGTGGTGATGTGTCAGGTTGTACATGTGATGATGTCTCAGACTGTTTAAACATGGTAATGTGTCAGGCTGTGCATGTGGTGATGTGTTAGGCTATAGTTACATGTGGTGATATGTCATGCTGTAGTTGCATATATTTACTTCCTGAAACTTTCTTTGCTTGCTACAGCTTGCCAAAGCTGCTTTCTTATTTGTTTAGCTTTTGAATCAGTTTTTGTCTTCCATCAATCTTCAATTATTACTTTTTTAAGTAAACCAAGTGACAGTGACCAGTGACATGTCCGGGAGAAGAAGGGACCTCAACTCTTGTGAACGCTGTTGGTAATATCAACAAGAAATTCATGAAAAGAATCTGAAAAAGGACTCTACAATACATTTCCAGTGCCATCCAGTGGTAAGATGTCCACTGTTTTACAAGAAAAACTGCTAATTTAAACTTAAACCAGAGTGACTCTGTGATGTTCCCAAGACAGTAAAGACCAGTCGGCTGCATTTTGGGACAAAGTCGGTGCAAAGCCAAAACGAAATACATAATCTAAAGTCACCCAAAATATAGATTCTGACCATTTTCAGAGACTGAAGTAAAAGAGAACATGGGAGCCACTGCTGTGGGAAAAAAGCAACAAACAGACTGCCATATGTGAAGGTCGTACCAGATACGCTTCTGATTGGAGACGGAGCTATCAGTGGTGTGAGGTATGGAAGAATGAACTATAATCATTAATGTCACTATTTTGGCCACACATCGAGGAGTTAAACAGCTGGTTGTGCGTGCGGATGCAGTGGACATACGACAGGAACAATCTGAACCCTTATACCCAGACTGAACTTATATATAGTTTTATACTTTGAGGTGCTTGATAAAGTGGAAATCAAAACATTCATCAGTGGACCTCTTCCAAACATCGACAGGAAGATAAACAAGTTTAGCGGCTGCTTCTGTTCAGTTCTTTCCCTCAGCGTCCTTATCATAGGCCTTGTACCCATCTGTGACAGGCCCGGCAGCGCCCCTGCCCTCAGAGCAGCCCTGGATCCCCCCTGCAACATCTACTCCCACTACAGAATCCTCACTCTCCGTTTCATCCCCACTTTCACCCAGGGGCCTTCCCAGCCATTTTGAATGTCTGATCAAATCAGGCATTAAGATGGTCAATATAGCAAGATCAAGAGTCCTGATGTCAACAATAATGAACTCTTCCCCGCTAAACCAACAAAAGCCCAGTACCTATCCCCCCTCGCCTTTCACCTGGTCCATCACTCTTCTGCTTCTTCTTCTTGGTGATTCAGATGTATTTGGAGGGATGGATAGTGTTCTTAGTCCTCTGTCTTCTTTTAACCTCCCATTTGTTGAAATATTTGTGTGCTGATGGACTCATCTCTTAAGCTGAACAAACAAGTCAGTGCCATGGTCAAACCAGCTTGTTTCAACTGAGGTTACTACCAAGGACTTTGAAAGAGTGATAAACTCATTTATTACATCACGCCTAGATTACTGCAACTCTCTTTATTATGGCCTCGATCTGACTTCCCTTAAACCCTTGCAGTTAGTGCAAAACGCAGCGGCCCGGCTGCTCACAGGTACAAGGCGTCACCAACACATGACTCCATTCCTGGCATCACTGCACTGGCTTCTAGTTATCCACAGAATCCAACTTAAAATGTTCATAATCATGGTTATTAAGTGTCTAAATAGTCTGGCTCCATGTTATTTGCAGGAATTATTGTACCACCATGTTCCTGCTCGTACCATACGGTACTCCTCTCAGCTTCTCCTGGATGTGCCCAGGTCAAAGCAGAGGGGACCGAGCTTTCTCTGTGGCAGCGTCCAGACTCTGTAACAGCCTGCCTCTGCACTTTAGATCTGCTCAGACACTAGAGCAATTTAAATCTTTGTTAAAAAACACCTTTTCTCTCTGGCCTTTTAACACATACTGAGCTGAGGCATTATTTTTTATTAACTTTATCTGTATTTTTAATTGATTGTATCTATGTATTATTACACTTTTCTGTACAGCACTTTGGGCTTTTAAAGTGTAAGTGTGCTTTATAAATAAACTTTGACATTAACATTGACATCACTCAAACTCCGCCCCTGCCCTCCCCCCTCACCTTTCACCTTACAATCTTGATTTTATGTTTTTAACTGAAACATGGCTTGACAAAAACACAGGAAATGTAGTTCTAATAGAATCTGTTCCACCCAACTTTAAGTTTGGATCTGAAAAATGGTGGGGGTGTCTGTGCAGTTTTTTAAACCTTTAGTCTTACTCAGCACGTTTGTGGCCCCACCCACAGCAGAGGGCACACTCTGGATCTTCTAATTACAAAGGGGATTAATATTTCAAACGTCAATGTGGTCGATGTTGCTCTGTCTGATCATTTCTGTGTCTTCTTTGACCTGTCTGTTATTCCCAAACAACCGGCCGGTCCTGCAATTGTTCGGAGGAGACACATACATGAAAGCACAGGTGCGGGTGATGTGTCAGACTGTAGTGAAACACGGTGATGTGTCAGGCTGTAGTAACTTGTGGTTGTGTGTCAGTTATGTGTAATTAGATGTTCGTACCGTCACAGCAGGTGCCGGTACACCAGCTGGCCTGATGTTTGTCTCCTTTCTTCTCACACTCCAATCGGCCAAATCCGTAGCAGCTCCGGCTTCTGAGCTTCACCCCCTCCCCACATAGGGTGGTGCATTGGGACCACTCGGACCAGCTGGACCAGGCTGGGGGTCTAACCACCACAAGCATATTCATATGATTAGTAGGGTCCTTTAAGAGACACTGTACAGCCCTCCCAGTCTTGTTTCAAGTCTGGTTTAACAATCATATTAATACAAAAAGCTTGTACACCACTGACTCAACCTTAGACCTTAGTTGCCCCTCTATTTGCAAATGGATGCACGTCAGTTCTGGTCATAGCTACAGCTTGTCTGTCCAGGGGAGTGTATCTCTCCTTAACTGTGGTTCTCCTCCAGGTTTTTATTCCTATTCTTTTTTTTCTTTTTCTTTTTTTACGTTTCACATTTATTAGTGTATGTAGACACTTGTCTGCTTATCTGTGCCTCGAGTTTTTGCGATCATTATCAGAATCAGAATCAGAAAAGGTTTATTGCCATTGTCAATGAACAAAATTCACAAACATAGGAACTTGTTTCGGCCTTAAGGTGCAACATAAAACACTTGGGAATAATAAAAACAACATATATGAAACATATATGAAATCAAATGGGCATGCATTAGGAAACTGTTAAAATTGATTATAGTATGAGATAAAACTAGATTTACTATGTACCCAACTATTTACAGTTAAATTTACAGATGTAGTGCAGTGAATGATTGATTGATTAAATTGTGGTTAAAGTGGCAGGTGTTTAAGAAGTGTTCATGAGTCCAACAGCAGAGGGAAATAAACTATTGTTGTGGCAGGAGGTTCTGGTCCGGAGTGACCGGGGTCTGTGACTTTCCTGAAGTCCACGATCATCTTCACTGTCTTCTGGGCGTTGAACTCCAGGTTGTTTCCACTGCACCAGGACATCTGCTGGTCCACCTCCCTACTGTAGACAGACTCATCCCTGTCCGAGATGAGCCTGATGAGGGTGGTGTCATTTGCAAACTTGATCAGTTTTACGGAGTCGTGGCTGGAGGTGCAGCAGTTTGTGTACAGGGAGAAGAGCAGAGGAAAAAGTACACAGCCCTGTGGAGAGCCTGTACTATAGTCCGAGTGTCTGAGACATTCTCCCCCGGCCGCACGCACTGCCCCCGATCCATCTGGAAGTCAGTGATCCACCTGCAGGTGGAGTCAGGCACGTTGAGCTGGGAAAGCTTGTCCTGGAGCAGAGCAGGGAGGATGGTGTTGAACGCAGAGCTGAAGTCCACAAACAGGATCCTGGCATAGGTTTCCGGGGAGTCCAGATGCTGCAGGATGAAGTGGAGTGCCAGGTTGATGGCGTTTCTGTAGGCGAATTGCAGGGAGTCCAGCAGGGAGGAGGTGAAGGACTTGAGGTGGGGAAAGAGCAGGTGTTCAAATGACTTCATGACTACAGACGTCAGCACCACAGGCCTGTAGTCATTAAGTCCAGTGATCCGGGGCTATAGTTCTGTTTCACTCCTGGACCGATCTTGGTTTATTCAACCTAAGTTTACATGTTAGTGGTCATCTTATTGACCTAAAGCAACTCTACTGGAGTAAGACCAAGATTATCACACATGCACACACCCACGCATACACACATTGGGTGCTTTTACTAACCCACAAGAGTAGCACTGTCCGTCCACCGTCGTGTAGCCGTACTTGGGGTTGAGGCAACAGATGTCCTCATCCACCTCGCCGATTGGCCCCTCACAGCTCAGCGAGGACACAACGAACTGCGAGAAGCACCTCACACCATCTGGATAACACAACGAAGGCCACATATCATGCAAGCAAAATATTTGATACTACTACTACAGTAGTATACCTATAAACGAAAATTATACGTGAGAAAGTCTCTTTTATAGGGATCCATTGGAGGAGAATGCTTGGATTGAGTTCCTGGCGTTTCTGAAGAGACTGCTGAGAAGTGAAACTGAACATTTTGTGAAGTTCTAAGATGGCACTTGTGTAATTGGTCGCATAGTCTCCCCACACAACCCCAAAACCGAAGAGCAGTACGCGTTGAGGGATTGGGAGTTCAAAGAAGACACCATATGATTATTACATAGTTTATTTGTTTTAAGCAATTTACTTTTTGATTTTATATGCATTTGGCCTGTGTCTAATGTAGGTCTTAAGTTTATATTGCTTGAGTAAATTCTAGGCGGTCGGGGAAGCTAACAAAAATTTTAAAAACCAAGAATGGTTATTATACAGTGAGGAAAATGAGTATTTGAACACCCTTGATTTTGCAAGTTCTCCCACTTAGAAATTATGGAGTGGTCTGAAATTGTCATCATAGTCTCATTTCCACTGTGAGAGACAGAATGTAAAAATAAAAAATCCAGAAATCACATTGTATGATTTTTTCAATAATTGATTTGTATGTTATTGCTGCAAATAAGTCTTTGAACACCTGCCTATCAGCAAGAATTCTGGCTCCCAAAGATCTGTTAGTCTGCCTTTTAAAAAGTCCACCTCTACTCCACTTATTAATCTCAATGAGTAGCACCTGTTTGAGCTCAAGAGTTGCATAAAGACACCTCACACCCCACAATCAGTCAGACTCCAACTACTACCATGGGCAAGGCCAAAGAGCTGTCAAAAGACACCAGAAACCAAATTGTAGCCCTCCACAAGGCGAGGCAATTGGCAAACAGCTTGGTGAAAAAAGTTCAACTGTTGGAGCAATTGTTAGAAAATGGAAGAGGCTAAAGCTGTCTGTAAATCTCCCTTGTGGCGTATCAATGATGATAAGAAAGGTGAGTGTTATGTTCTGTGTTTATTGTAAACACAATAAGCTCATTTCGTCACATCTGGCAGTCGGCACAATTGATGATAGGGCAGGGCGTGGAATTCTGAACAAGAGGCGTGATTATGCCAAAATATGAGGTGGAGTAAAGCAACTTGGTTGAGTGCATTCTGTGAATGGCCAGAATTGTAACCAATACACTTCAAAACTAGGGCACTGCAGTCGTGTTACAATCCCCACATGGACAAGGCAATAATAATAAAACAACCTTCATGGGCATAAATAACACAAATTATTCAATCCAATTTATTTTTGTAACTCCCAAAATCACAACAGCAGTTGCCTCGAAGAGCAGTGAAAAACGGAATAAACAATGTTCATAGGGACTTGGTAATATCCCAGCATACTGTGTCCTTAGACAGATATTCGAAGCTCCCCTGTCCTTAGACCCTCCTTGGCCAGGAAAAACTACCAAACCTCTTTGCGGGAAAGTAGAAACCTGGAGGAGTTCCACAGTGAAGGAGATATCCAACTCCCTTGGATGGAAAGGCGGACGCGCTTCAATTTGCAGATAGACAGAAGAGCTGGATCCACTCAGGAGGAGAACCAATTCTTCTAGGCAGATGAAGAACCGTTCTTATGGAGTAGAGACCGTTTCTCCAGTCAGACCGTTTCTCCAGGCAGTTGAGGAGAATCTGGATTCACAGGTGATCGATGTGCCTGTTTTACTCTCGGCGGGGAGGTGGGAGACGAAGAAGAAAAAGCGATCATCAGATTGCAAGTGAAATTAAATATTAAATATTGTTTGATAGAAAAAGTAGTCAGAAGCAGAGGATAGTGCTCAAGCTGCCATACTTCCCCCAGTATAGTTGCTCCTAGGGCAGCGTAGCTGGGAAACTGTAGGTTTTTATTTCTGTTCCTAACTGGCCTGACCATAAGCAATTTTGAAGAGGCGTATTTTAAGCCTGGTCTTAAATGAAGAGACTGTGTCGGCCTCTTTAACATGGACAGGAAGCTGATTCCACAACACAGGAGCTTGGTAGCTAAACCCTCTACCTCCTACTGTGCTTTTAGAGACTCTTGGGACCATCAGAAGTCCAGCATTTTGAGAGCAAAGTGCTTTGTTTGGATGATAAGGTACTATAGCATCTTTGAGGTAGGATTTGGCCAGGTCATTTATGGCTTTGTAAATCAGAATAATGAATACAATACAATTGTATGTGGTTATTTTTTTTCCCACTCCCGTAAACTGCGCACGGCCACCATGCCCTCAGCTCTTAAAGTTCTTTGCTTGACACTTCCACCGCGTTGGACACCTGTTACTGCGTGGTCTGGGAAAGACTGGACCGTACAGATTTATGTGCTCAGAGAGGAACGTCGATTTGCGATACACATTCACATCACATTCACCCAAAATCCTTGTCCCAGTAAAACTGGTACACTTTTTCTAATTGGTCAGATGTGCATGAAGCAGACAAACCAGCTCACACACCGGGAGATTGTGGAGAGAGGAGACAGTGGGGACTTTGCAGACCAGTTCTCTCTATTTTAAGCTTAAAAATGCTTCATGTTTTATTACAATCAGTCACATATTCAAAGAGAAACAAACTGAACCGGAGAGGGGGGGAAGAACAAGCGAGGCACCAGAGATTAGGGTTCCCTCAGAGTGGTTTGCAATCAGGTCTATAAATGTAGTTGATGATGTAATCATTGACTGAGGTTTGGGAGCGGGACCACGTCTCAACCTCCTACTCCTCCAGCAACCACGCCTACACTCTTTAACCACACCTCTAATTACCCAGAAGCCCTATTTATACAGACCTATCCCTACATCTCCTGTTGTCTCTGCTCTCAAAGACCTCAACAGCTTCAGGCCAGTGGCTCTCACATCCCATGTGATGAAGACACTGGAACGGCTGGTCCTGGACCACCTCCGCTCCACCATGAGTTCAGCCATGGACCCGCTGCAGTTTGCATTCTGGCCTGGCATCGGAGTGGAGGACGCCGTCATCTCCCTGCCGCTCTCTCTCTTACCTGGAGAAGCCTAGCAGCGCTGTGAGGATTCTATTTTTTTTTTTTATCTCTCCAGCGCCTTCAACACCATCCAGCCGCTGCTCCTGAGGGACAAGCTGGAGACGGTGGGTGTGGATTACGACCTGGCGGAGTGGATCCTGGACTTACCTCACAAACCGAGAGCACGGGACTGTGTCTGACACTCGGACCTGCAGTGTGGGGGTGCCGTCCTCGCACCGTCCTCGCGCCCTTTCTCTTCACCCTCTACACTGCAGACCACAGACACAACACGGACAGCTTTGTCCTGCAGAAGTTCTCTGATGACTCTGCCATCATTGGACTCATCACGGGCGACGACGATGCAGAGTACAGAGGACTCGCGGAGGACTTTGTGGACTGGTGTGAGCAGAACCACCTCCTCATCAACGCGGGGAAGACCAAGGAGATGGTGGTGGACTTCCGCAGACGCCACTCTGCTGCGCCTGCACCAGTGAACATCCAGGGAAGGGACATTGAGAGAGTGGACTCATACAAGTACCAGGATGTTCATCTGAACCACAAACTGGACTGGACTCATAACACAGACGCACTATACAGGAAGAACCAGAGTCGACTCTACCTCCTGAGGAGACTCCTGTACTTTGGAGTGACACGGCCACTCCAGAGGACCTTCTACGACTCGTTGGTGGCATCAGCCCTCCTGTACGGTGTGGTCTGCTGGAGCAGCAGCATCACAGAGAGAGAGAGGAAGAAGCTGGACAAAGTCATCAAGAAGTCCAGCTCCGTCCTGGGCTGTTGCTCTGGACTCGGTGCAGGAGGTGGGGGACAGAAGGGTCCTGGCTAAACTCACGTCTACGCTGGACCACGAGTCTCACCCCCTGTAGGACACTCTGTCCGCTCTGGAGAGCAGCTTCAGTGACAGACTGATCCACCCTCGCTGTGTGAAGGAGGTTTCACAGGTCTTTCCTTCTGCTGCTGTCAGACTTTACAACAAACACTGTTAGTCCTGAACGTGTCATTCAGCTTTCATAATCCTGTTCAATACTGTTATACTCCTGTGCAATACTGTTATACTCCTGCAATACTGTGACAAGTTGTCAATCATCCCTGGTGCAATATTTTCTGTCCTTATGACAGCCGTAAATAAGAGTGTTATTATTATTAAGATTATAAGAGTTTTCTTTTTCTAAGTTATCTGTTCCTATTATTATACTGTGCATAATCTGTTTCTGTACCCTTTGTTGCAACACTGGAATTTCCCCCTTTGGGTCAAATAAAGGTGATCCTATCTTATCTTTGAAAATTTCAGTATTGTCTCCCTCCTCGCTCTCTGGGACCCCCACAAGACTGAGAATGTTCCTACGTAATCTGGAGTCCAAGTCGAGGATCTTTTCATATTCATATTATTTTTCTCCGTCTACAGCAACACCACCATGGCCATGGCGTCACCATCTCGGTACACAGCGCTACCATCTTGGCCCTCAGTGTCTGCAGCTCATCCATATTGTCTGAAATACACTGCATGCGCCGTTTCCTCCCTCTACTTTTAACTCCCTTATGTCGAATTGGTCAATATTTTGGGAACGTGACAGGCAGTTATCGGGGACAGGGAAGTGTCAGTAAAAAAAAGATATATGCGTTTATACATGATAATTTTTTTAAACAAATGTGCACAGAACAAAATTACATTTCTATTTTGTTCTATTTTTATTTTTGTTTTATTTTTGGACTTTTGGCGCTAACATCTTACTAACACACATGTTTGTGTGAGTGTGAATGAATGAAAATGTCTTGTCTATGTTTGAATTCTCAAATAACATTGGGGCATGTTTATCGTAATTTTAAATTTGCAGGTTTCAACAGATAATTTAATGTGGATACGGAGAGTGGATCAATATAAATAATGGAAGCAAGAATTACAAATTACAATTCCAAGAAAAGAGTTGTTCTTTGTGTATGTGTTGTTTTTATCCTCAATGGATAAAGACAAAAAAATGACCACTTGAAGAGAACTAAAACAATATGGATACAAAAATCAAACTATAATGGAGAATTTATACTTAAACTAAACTAAAAAAAACCAAGAGCGAGGCCAAGAGAGGGGCCATACGATATGATTCTTGATATGATTATTGATATGATTATTCTTTTACGACGCTCTCTTCTGCTACATGTTGTCCCAGATTAAAACGGCATTTAAATACTTTCAAACACAACTGGCACAACTCACTTTGGGAAAATGAGCCCTTGAATTTAATGTTGACTACAAAAAAAACCCTGAATAAAATTAAATCCAGAGTGATGCCTTTTCTCTCCCACAGACCAGACCAGACCAAGCATGAAATGACAAAGAGGAAAGCACTTTTTCTTTCTTCTATTTCAGTGCAGGCAAAAGCATCTCTACCAAGGCAGCACGAGGGAGAGATTATTTCTGATTGTACAACAGAATTAAACAATTTACCTTTGAGAAAAGACAACTCTGCTCTATTGTTTTAATTTATTTCTTGATAATCGTTAGAAGAGAAATTCCGCGACAATGTACATATACCTTCCCATTCATCATCAGCCAGAACAAGGTGACCCTCTCTTTCCCATTTACCCTTAATGTAATCAGTAGAGTGACTGTCCAGATTGATAATACGTTTGTATAATTTAGATAAAATTCTCCTTGAAAGTTCAGATTTATAAACTTTATAAATGTTTCCGTCAAAATTCTATGTTGGTCATCATTTGTTCTGATTTCTTAAAAGGATTCTCAAAGGATTCTTTCAACTCATCAGAGCTCTTCAAATGATTCTTCTTAACAATCTGGTAAAAGACCTTTACCTGAACCAAGATGGCGCCACAGACGGATGCCCTGGTGTTTTGGTACGCGCACAGGACTGGTGACAGAGAGCGCTACAAAGATGCAAAGTACGGATTTAGCAAAGAGGTGTCTCGAGCCAGATCACACTACAGTACGCGTCTGAAGGAGTAGTTTTCTGAAAACAACCCAGCCTCTGTGTGGAGGGAGCTCCGGCTTCTCACCAGTCATAAGCCCCGAGCCCCCTATGCGGCAAATGACCAAAAACTGAGCAAGTTTTGAGCAAAAAATTGAGCAATTTAACACCTTCTACTCCAGGTTTGAGGTGACCACCCCCTCCCCTGTGGTGGCAACCTCTGGTGCCCCCAACCTCCCCCACTATTCTCTCAGTTCAGGAACAGGATGTTAACCGACTATTTCGGAAATCCGACCCCCACAAAGATGCTGGACCAGATGGTGTTTCTCCCGCCACCTTAAGACACTCTGTGCAGGAGTGCTGTCCCCCATCTTCACAGACATTTTTAACACCTCCCTAGAGTCATGCCACGTCCCAGCCTGCTTCAAGTCTGCCATCATTGTCCCTGTCTCCAAGAAGCCCCGGATTCAATGGATTTAATGACTACAGGCCTGTGGCCCTGACGTCTGTAGTCATGAAGTAATTTGAGCGCCTGGTCTTGCCCCACCTCAAGTCCTTCACCTCCTCTCTGCTGGACCCATGCAGTTCGCCTACAGAGCCAACAGGTCTGTAGACGACGCCATCAACCTAATATTCCACTTCATCCTGCAGCATCTGGACTCCCCGGGAACCTACGCCAGGATCCTGTTTGTGGACTTCAGCGCTGCGTTCAACACCATCCTCCCTGCTCTGCTCCAGGACAAGCTCACTGACTTCCTGACGGATCAAAGGCAGTGGGTGCGGCTGGGGAAGTCTCAGACACTCGGACCAAGGCAAGGCAAGGCAAGTTTATTTGTGGAGCACAATTTGTACACAAAGGCAATTCAAAGGGCTTCACACAACAGGAAAAAAATCCATTAAAATCACAAAGACATGACAGAATAGTTGAAGACATAAAAGAGAAGAGTGCAAATAAATTCATTTCAGTCATATGCACGACTAAACAAAATAGTTTTTAGCTTGGATTTGAACAATGCCAGAGTAGAGGCCTGTGTCACAACGTCAGTAATTACTTTCGAAGAGTGCAGACGCTTTCCTGCTTGCCCCTGTTTGCTATAGTTGCTTTTTTCTTATTTATTTTGCTTTTTAATCAGTTTTTTCGTCTTCCAAACATTTTTTAGTATGACTTTTTTAAGTAAACCAAGGATTTTTAGGAAAATGTTTCGAGTTTTAATAAACAAATCTGACGAGCCAGTGACATGTCGGGAGAAGGAAAACAAACTATTGTGAACGCTGTTGGAAATATCAACAAGAAATTCATGAGCTACAAGCACGGATATTTGCTCTGGAATCTGAAAAAGAACTGCACGATACAATCCCTGTGTCATCCAGTGGTAAGAAGTCCACATTTTTTACAAGAAAAACAGCTACTTTTAACCTAACAGACTCTGTATCGTTCCCAAAACTTTCTAAAGACCAGACCTGGCACAATCTCGGTGCAAAGCGGTCACCTAAAATACAGCTTACAAACAGATTTTTACCACTTTCAGAGACTGAAGTAAATGAACAAAGGAAAAATGGGAGACATGACGTGGCGAAAAGGCAGACAGAGACAGCGGAAGAATCTGTGCCAAATGGCAAGGTCATCTTGATTGGGGATGGTGCGATAAGTCACATGATGCATGGAAAAATTAAAACGCATTCTTTTCCCAGCACCACAATCACTGAGATTACGTCACGCATTTCTGATGTTTTGGCCACATATCAAGGAGTTAAACAGCTGATTGTGCACGTGGGAGCAGTGGACATACGACGAGAGACTTCTTGGAGTTATTCGAAGTGCTTGATAAAATGGAAATCAAAACATTCATAAGTGGACCTCTTCCAAACATCGACAGGAAGATAAACAAGTTTAGTCGGCTGCTTCAGCTGAACACATGGCTGTCCAAAGAGTGTGTACCTAGAGGATTGCACTACATTGAGAACTTCTATTTATTCTGGAAACGAGAGGACCTGTTTAAGAGAAATGGCCCACACCTATGGAGAGGTGGAGTGAGGGTGCTGACAAAGAACCTCCTCCACGCTCTGAGGCATTGGACTGGGCCTGGACAGGGTCCTGAGTAGATAGTTAGAGAAGAGAGGAATGAGAGAAGAATTCCTGCTACATCAGCCAGAGACCGAGCCAATGTTTCAACATCAGCAGCACCACAACCACAACCTCCACCAAAGGATTTATTAGCAGCCGCTCCACCACCACCAGCAAAGGATCCAACTGCAGCTGCTCCACGATCACCTCCACCACCTTCAGTGAAGGACTCATCAGCAGCAGCACCACAACAATCTTAACTGCGGCCAGCACAAGAGTAATTTCAGTTCTTTCCTGCATGGTCCTCATCAAAGACCTTGGACCCATCTGTGGCGGGCCCGGCAGCATCCCTGCCATCGCCCCTGCCCTCAGAGCAGCCCTGGATCCCCCCTGCAACATCAACTCCCACTACAGATTCCTCACTCTCCTTTCATTCTCCACTCTCACTGAGGGGCCTTCCCAGCCATCTTGAACATCTGATCAAATCAGGCATTAAGATGGCTCCACTCACGCCCAATATAATAAGATCAAGAGTTCTAACGATGATGAACTCTCCCCTGACTGCTGCTATACAGACAAAAACCGCCCCACCTAAACCGCCCCGCCTTTCACCTGGTTCCAAACTCTCACCGGCTCCCGCTACACCAACAAAAGTCCCCCCACCTATCCCCCCTCGCCTTTCACTTGGTATCTCCCATAGCTAGGATGCACTGGGTCTCAGCATTGCCGGGACTTATAGTTATAATAAGAATCAAACCAAAACAGCATCCCTAGTGCTATATCTGTTGTCAAATCACAAAGACGGGAAAACAAAATGCGAGTCAGGCTGCCCAATCTGAGAAATTTGATTCTCACTGAAACTAGTCTGAAACTTGCTGTGCTAAATGCCAGACCTTTATGTAACAAATCATTCCTAATTAATAATTGTATTTCTTCTTATAATCTTGATCTTATGTTTTTAACTGAAACATGGCTTGACAAAAACACAGGAAATTTAGTTCTTATAGAATCTGAAGTTTGAATCTGAATACGAGAAAACAAAAAGGGAGTGTTTTCCTTTGTTAGAGATGAGTTACCGACAGGTTGTCCTTTGGGGTGTTTTCAACCTTTAAAATTGAGCTAAAACAATCTCTATCCATTCTCTTCATTGTTTTATACAAGCCTCCTCAGCACTGCCAAAGTTGTATTGATAATCTTACTGAGATGCGTTCAGTTGTATGCACAGACTTTGATGGTTTGGTCATAACAGGTCATTTCAATGTTCATGTTGATAATATTTTTGACAGAAATGCTATAGAGCTTCATGCTGTCCTTGAAACTTTCGGTCTTACTCAGCATGTGAGTGGCCCCACCCACAGCAGAGGGCACACTCTAGATCTTCTATTTACAAAAGGGGTCAATATTTCAAACGTCAATGTGGTCGATGTTGCTCTGTCTGATCACTTCTGTTTCTTCTTTGACCTGTCTGTTTTTTCCAAACTGCTGGTCCTGCAATTGTTTGGAGGAGACACATAAATGACAGCACTGGGAAACTGTTTGTGGAAATGATGAACTTTGAAAATGTCTCATGTTCTAATGTAGGGCTGCAGCTATCGATTATTTTAGTAATTGAGTAATCTATCGATTCCTTTCTTCGATTAATCGAGTAAGCGGTACATTTTTTTGTACATTCCGTAAACCATTTAAAAGCATATGAAATAATTTTTAAAATAAAGGTTATAGTTCATAGTCATAACCAAATACAAAATAAGTCGTTTCTGTTTAAAAATAACTCATTTTATTCTTAATTTCACATAAGTGTGTCCCCAAAACGGCAACATTTCACTTCAGTCTGTTTTTATATAAACAATACATATAAAAGACTAATTACCTTGTCACAGACTGTTTGTAAACAGTTACAGTAGCTATGAATTAATTAGCGTTTATGTCACATCACTTTAAAATAAGAAATTTGTTTGTAAAACTTTATGTTGCGTGGACCAGTTATCCTGGTGTTTGGAGCTCTGCATTTTACATTCTGTCAAGCTTTGCGGCTTTGGCCCGTGTGTCGTTCACTTTGGTCTCCGAGTTGTCGTCGTGAACTTTCCGTTTCACAACAGATTATTATTACACGGTCGTGGTCCTCCGTGCTGTTTCCATGTGTATTGGCTGTTTAAAAGTACGATTGTGACTGGGAGGCAGAGTTGTTGTGTGTTGTGTGCGCTTTTGTCTGACCGGAACCAGCGCCGTGTGAAACAAAAGCGCCACAAGTCGTTCCGTACACTCCGCGCGCCACTCATTCATGTGTTTTCAATTGAATATGTAAATAAAACGAATCATCGAGGCTCTAGGTTCAAAAGGAGATTTACAGAGAGAAGTTGTACATGTACAACCTCATAAACAACTCATATAAAAGACTAATTAGGGGAGGATATTTTTCTGAAATAAGTGGAAGCTGTAGTAACAACTCGCGTGTCCTGTTTGCCACAGTAAACAGATTAACAAACCCTCCAGCTCAGCTGCCGTTAGAACTCATTTCCACATCCAAGTGTAATGAGTTTGTATTATTCTTTAATGACAAAGTTAAGGCTATAAAAAATGCTATAAATAATCTACAATGCAAAAAATAACCATAAAACCACCTACACACTACACACTAGAGCTGACTCACTTTGCACCTGTAAACTGACAAAACTGTCCAGGAGATCATCACCAGCCTGAGTTCATCTACATGCTGCCTCGATGTGTTACCTCCAGATTTCTAAAGTCTGTGCTGAACAGTTTGTTAGCACCACTCACTCACATAGGTAACATGTCGCTTCAACCTGGAACATTCTAAATGTCTTTGAAAACTGCGGGTTGTTGAAAAGGTTGTTTACCAACAGCTCACTGATTTCCTCTTATAATAACAACTCATTTGATGTTTTCCAGTCAGGTTTTAGACCTCATCACAGCACTGAGACCGCTGTTGTCAAGGTGACAAATAACATCCACCTGAACACTGACGCGGGCAAAAGCCTCAGTCTTAATTCTGTTAGATCTGAGTGCTGCTTTTGACACTGTCGATCATGGGACCCTCTTACAGAGACTAGAGGACTGGGTGGGCATCACTGGCACTGTGATGCCCTACCTGCCAACCTTTTCAAGGACTTTGCCCTAAAATGGCAGATTAGAGATGGGCCGGTAATTACTCAATACTGCGGCATCAAGACTGCTCTTCTTTAGGAGAGGCTTTATGACCGCAGTTTTCAAATTTTCCTCATCAGTGCAACGGTCTCTTTTATCTGAGGAACGTCTCAGAGCCAAGGAGAACGCAGATCCCTGAACCTGATCCATTGCTTCTTCAGCCTAGCCTGATAGGCCCTGCCCAGCGTGTGGACCGAGCTGCAAGTCTCTCCCATCGTGACCCCTGAGTGAACCCTTGAGGACACACAGGCTCTCGGACATACAGAGGCCCAGCTCCTCAGGATCACAGCTTCTTTTAATTCTTGTTGTATAAATGCATTTCACAATCTGGCTGATAAAATCATTTTAGAATTAACCCACACACAACTAGCTAGATCAAGTACAATCATGTCTAGCGTCTCCATCTATTATCAACTAATTTGCATATTCCATATTCATATTTATCTGTTTAATTGTTTTCTCAATAAATCTTCATAAACCACATTTGGTAAAGTGTTCATTCATTTCCAGAAAAGGGGTCAATGTCACGGTTACGTTCTCACCAACCTTCAGATTAACGAGCAAAATTTTTAACAAATTCATTAATTTAGATATTTTATTCTAGATTTGTTAAATGCCTAATCAATGGCTGGTGTTCCAAATTACTCTTAAAATATGATAACTAACATACCCACACTTATGCAGTGTGTCATGTTTGAAATCTCGATACAATTCTTTAATCAATATCAACTTTGAATGTCACCCCCGTCATAAGGACATGAATAACATTACTTGTACCAATAAAATCCCCTACAGAACAGTGAATGTTAATGAACATACATGAAACACATGCTGTAAACACTCTGGATTTTATCCATTGTCCCGCATTAACTCAGACAACACACTCTCATTCATACACATGTTTTTCAGGGTTAGGGGGAACTGGAGTACCCGGAGGAAACCTACGCAGGGGAGAACATGCAAACTCCACAAAGAAAGGCACTGCACTACTCGGGAATCAATCCAAGGACCTTCTTGCTGTGAAGCGAGAGTGCTAACCACTGTGCTACCGTGTTGCTTGCCTGTGTAGGCAGTGTTGGTACTGGACCATCTCGGTTGTGAATGTTGCGCCCAAGATAGCGTAATGAGACTTTAGATTGTACCAGGCCTCCCCTTTTTTACCTACTTATTTCACCTGTAATGTGAGTGTGACATCTCGGCACCATGGTAAACTCTGGTAAAAGTTCTACCTGCTCCTCGACCCACGGGCACTTGGTCCAGAGGAAGGCCTATAAAGACCATGTGGATTGTCAATCAAGTACACAAGCATCCTTAGTAAGCTTGTGAGGACAGTGGGACTTCTATATGAAATGTTAATGAATTGTAATGGAAATGTTTATTATTTTTCTTAATGTAATAAAATGGATTCATAAGTACTTAATCGGTCTCATGTCCAACCAAATCCGTCCAGTGTGGAATTAATGTTCTGGGTCCCTGAACCCTTATTCAGGGTGGCATTGTTGATAAAGTGATTGTATTTGGGGTTGGTATGTATGAGCCGATTGCATAAATCCATCACCCATATTGCCACATCTGGAACAATATAGACAAAACTGATTTTCACTCATTTATTCAAATATACGTGAAACAAACAATACTCCCAATATCTTTGTCCTTTATAACATGATTAAGTAGATTTGACTGAAAATAGAACTTAAGGGTCAGATGGAGGCTGTGGTGATGCAAACAGCTGTGATGGGAAACAGATGCTGGTTACAACACAAGCCCTTTCCCGGACTCTCTCTGCAAATCCAGGACAACTCCACAAAAAACATTCATTTCACACACAAACAAACAATTTGTCATAGATTTGAACCCTTTAAAGCTGTGGTACCTGATTTCGGCAACCGTAAATATTAAAATCTAAAGTTAAGGTTAAGGTACACTTTATTGTCCCCGAAGGGAATTTGGTCATCTGCATTTGACCCATCCTTCAATGCCACCCATGCAACCTGTTATGGGTAGTGGGCACCAAAGTGCAGTGCCCGGGGAGGCGAGAGTGCTTGCCATTGTGTACTCACATTTATTTATTTTAAGGTGAACAGCACAGCAAATAGAGCCCTTACTTCTGGGTTGAAATAAAATGCTTTTTTATTAGCCACAGATAACAATCAGTGGTCCAATTGTGATCCAAGAGATCCAAGACTATTTACAACAACAAAAAGCCAGGTACCCCAGCTTTAACTGTTTTCTCAAGCATATTTTCATGCACTGTGTTTCAGTGAATCTAAAACATTTAATATTAGATGTTTTAGATTCACTGAATGTTTTAGATTCACTGACTTTAGCACAGCTGAGACCACAGTTTTGTCCTAATCATATTGGCACCTCAATTTTGATTTGCCATCCACACCACCATTGCACTACTGCTTGCTTTTCTCAGAGAGAGCTCATCACCCCCGCCACCATACCATTAAAGCTCTCAGCAGCCTTTCACCAGCCTTCTCCCCTTGGTCTTGTACTGACCTGTGGTGTGTAGGTACAGCAGCAGCTGCAGTAGTAGTAGTAGTTGTTTTCCCCTGAACACTTCCATGGCTGTTTGAGCTCTGTCTACACTGCACTCCCAGAAGTATCTACTCCCCTTCCTGTTACAAGCCCCCCTAGTGCTCTCCCCTCCCTCTTCTCCTCCCTCAGTACAACACACAAGGTGTCCTTACTCACTTTAAGATTGCATGTCTTATCTGATTTTTTTTTTTTTTACGTGGGAGCAGACATATGAAGAAACTGGACACTTATTTTAAGAAAATCAGTTTTCAAACTGAATCACTTCCGGTCTGCGTTTAGGTTGCTCGAAAAATGGAGCTCCCCAAACTGTCAATTTGATACTTTTTAAGAATATGTATTATATTAAATACAGCCTATAACAGTGTTTTATTACATTTTTATCTGGATTAACTACTTTTAACCACTGGATGTCTGGATTTGAATGTTTTAAACTACTAAGACACTGACCGGCTACTTCAAGCTAGGAAGCCGTCGCTCACCTCCTCGGCTGGCTTTGAGAGTTGTGCGGGACTGAGCCAGAGGGTGGCCGAGCTGGAGCAAAGGCCCTTTTACAATACTCAAGAACCAAAGAATATACTCGTGTTCTCGGCAAGTACTTTCTTGCTGGGAACACGAGAAGTGCAACCTTTTGGGAGAACAGGAGCACGAAGCCCGAGTACGGAGATTTGGAACATACGTGCTTGATGCAAATGAGCAGCTAGCCCAGCTAGTAGCCACGGCTCAGCTCTTCTTCTTCTTCTTCTAATTATTTCCGGCAGGCTGTACGCTACGAGTCACAATGCTGCCCTCCACCGTTATTAATAGATGCCGTCGTATTCTTGAATACAAGTCAGAACGCCAAAGAAAAATAGTGAGAGCCGCCTTTTCAACTTGCTTGGCATACCAGAAAAACATGGCTTATATGAAAAAACATTTACTCCAAGGTCAGTGAGCTCCTTAAAGAGCTTTCTTCTCTCTCTGCTGTATTTGCTGCATGACAACACAACATGATTTACAGTTTCAGGATTCACACTTACAAAGCCCATTAGGACGTTTGCCCACTCTAAACAAGCTGCAAGATAGCAGTGCCCGAGTCTCATCACTTTATCTGCATGTTTGTTTTAAAAAACATCTTAATATAGCTGTGACAGACTTTTACCACTAATAATTAAGTGACACCCATAAAAACCTTTTAAAGCAAGCCTAAACTAATATAGGAAAAAAAAAACTAAAATAGGAATCGTTTTTAGTATAAAATAGTGGACACGTTTATTAGTTAATTACCTATAATGGACACTTTCTTGCTTGCTCCAGCTGCTTTCCTTATCTATTTGACCTTTTAATCAGTTTTTGTGTTCCAAACATTTGTAATTATGACTTTTTTAAGTGAACCAGTGTCAATTCCAGTGTCATCCAATGGTAAGAAGTCCACATTTTTTACAAGAAAAACAGCTACTTTCAACCTAAACTGGACTGACTCCGTGTCATTACTAAACTGTCGAAAAACTAGGTTGTATCTTGGAACAAACTCGGTGCAAAGCCTAAGCGATACAAAGATAATGTAACGTCACCTAAAATACAGTTTACAAACAGATTTTTACCACTTTCAGAGACTGAAGTAAATGAGCCAAGGAAAAATGTAATACATGACGTGGCCAAAAAGCAACAGATAGAGAGAGAATCTGTGTCAAATGTCGAGGTAACAGAGTTTGTCTTGATAGGGGATGGCGCGATAACTCGTGTGATGCATGAAAAAATGAAAACACATTATTTTCCCAGCAGGAAGTACTTTGTTGAAATTGGTAACTGTGTCTCAGACCGCATGCCCCTGACCTGTGGGGTGCCCCAAGGGTCAATCCTGGGACCCCTTCTGTTCAACCTCTACATGCTGCCCTTAGGTCAGTTGATACACAGCGAGAATGTGTCCTATCACAATTATGGCAGACGACACTCAGATCTATGTTTCACTGACGGCAGGTGAATATGGACCAGTGGATTCACTCTGTCACTGCATCCAACAGATCAGTGTGTGGATGCAAAACAACTTTCTCCAGCTGAACTCAGACAAGACTGAAATCATCGTCTTTGGCCCACAGAAACAAAGAGAAAGTGTTAGCAGTCACCTCCAGAGCCTCGCTCTAAAACCGAAAAATCAAGTTAGATTTTGGGGTAATAATGGACTCAGACTAGAATTTTAACAGCCACGTCAGATCAATCACATCAGCAGCTTTTTACCATCTAAAAAACATAGCCAAAACCAAAAGTATAGTGTCTAAACCAGACCTGGAGAGACTTATCCATGCGTTTGTCTCTAGTAGATTAGACTACTGTAACGGCCTGCTCACTGGCCTCTCCAAACGAGCTGTAAAACAAAACAGCTGCAGTACATCCAGAACGCTGCTGCTCGGGTCCTGACTAGAACCAGGAAGTACGATCACATTAGTCCTGTGCTCAGGTCTCTGCACTGGCTCCCTGTGGCTCAGAGGATAGATTTTAAAGCAGCTCTCTCTGCTTTTATAAAAGTCTCTCCATGGCCTAGCACCAAAGTACATCTCGGACATTTTAGTGCCATATGAACCATCTCGGACTCTGGGGACCTCAGGGACCGGCCTCCTGCAGGTTCCCAGTCAGGACTAAACATGGGGAATCTGCGTTTCAGTTTTTTTGTAGCTTAAATCTGGAACAGTCTTCCTGAGGATGTGAGACAGGCCTCTATTCAGGCAAAATCCAAATCTAAGCTAAAAACTGTTTTGTTTGGCTGTGCATATGACTGAAATGATTTTCTTTGCACTCTTTTCTTTTATGTCTTGAACTATTTGAGGGATAGCCTGAAATTGGCACCTTTAAATTTCTTTAAATTAAAAGGTTTTTTTTTTAGAGAAATTCTTTCCCATGCTAAAACTACTATTTAGACACAATTACAACTGAACATGTAAATAATTCCACTCGGTACAATAGCCCACTGTTCCGGTGTCCAAGTGCAGCCGCATAGCAGGTGTCTGGGGAGAGGGTTAGAGCACACGCTGGTTAGATTGTCAGTCGGCCCTAAGGCCAAGCATCCCGTGTCCTTAGACCAGGGGTCGCCAACCTTTTTGAGGCTGAGGTCTACTTCATGGACTAGTATGGAGGGCACAGAACTCGTTTGCCACAAACTTCCTAAATAACAAAACTGCATGTATAACTAACGTTATAATAATGATATTTAAATAGTAGTAGTTATTAAAGTAGTTGATATTGAAGTTTTCGTGGCTGGTTTTGAAGTGCCTCCCCACGTTGTGCCGCTTTGGTACTGCAACAGTCATCCCGCAAATAAGGCACAGGCATTTCTCTAAACGGCGTAAAAAAGAACTCTTCTTCCCAATCATCTTTAAAAAAGTACGTCCTTTTTCGCTTTTCTGCCATGATTTTGGGGCAAAAGCACAAGCAGGCTAACTCCTCATCATCACCTCACTTGGTCAACGGTCAGGAAAGAGGTGTGGCAGCCGCGCACGCGCAACCTTTGACTTAGAAAGAGGCAAGTTCGATATGAAATATTTCGACTTGATTTTTCAAATTTTATATAAATATACATATATGTAAAAAAAAGTTTGGACACCCCTGCTTTACATCATAACGTTGTTGCGCCGCGCGGACGTATATATCTGAACTAGAGCTCCTTAAGTCATCACGTTGTTGCATCGTGTGTCAGTCAGTCGCATAATGGTGCGCCGCCAATCGGCGGCACATAAACCCGGAAGTTAGCTGCGGCTAGCCACAGGCCAGTTGGGAATTCGGGTTGTTGCTACAGGTGGGTTAAATGGTCACGTACCTATTTTGTTATATTGGTTCAATGTACTAAATGCATTTACTGTTCGAACCTTAGGAGCCGACTACCGGGCTCTTGTAGCTTAATTTAGCATCTTAATTACTCTCTGTATCCTTATTTACTTCCGAGCAACGCATTTAGAATGTTTCTGTACTAGCCCAACAACAATTATAACCATCATTATTACGGCATTGCTACCAGTGTTAATCCACTTTAAACGCCACCTCAACTCCACCACAAGTGACACCTAGGACCTGTTTGCCTTGGGAGACCCTACCAGAGGCTTAAAGCCCCTGACAAAATAACTCCTGGGATCATTCGGGCGTTCAAACCCCTCCACCACATTAAGGTGGCGGTTCAAGGAGGAGACCATCATAACCCTGTGATTGAATCATTTGTTAACGCTTAGAAATCAAAACTTTAAAAAATGTATAAATGTATTGATGACTCAGGCAGCCACTCTACTTATTATAATAAAAATTAATGGGAAAGAGAGGTTCATTTTAATTTGACTGATGAAGAATGGGAAAATATATGTACAGCTCAGTGGACGACCACAAAATCACATGTTAAGAGAGAATTGAGTTGATCATGTTTTTTCATAACCCCATGTCAAAGTGCCCATTATTCACAAGAAAATGCTTACTGTTGAAGAACCTGTGGCAGCCAGGAGGCAAACCACTGTCACGGGTTTTAGGACTGCTCTGTCACACAATAATATTGGACTGAAATTAAGAATCCACTATTTTTGACATGGCCATTCCCCTGTACTTGGGCCGCAAAAAACCTGCCATGGACACAATCAACGGATACCTTTGGAATATACTTATGGCGGCAGGATAAAGGCCATCACAAAGAACGATCAAAGACTGGACTGACATTGTGACATCAAACAAATGGAAAAAATGACATCCAGACTTCATTTGGAAATTGACAAATTTGACCGAATTTGGATAAAATGGGACCTTTTATTTTAATCAGGAATCAGGATATATTTATTGCCATTGTCAGTGAACAAAATTCACAACAGTTTCAGCCATAAGCATGACAATGATCAGTGATTTTAGATCCGACATAATTTATTTATTTACATTTATTGTATTTTTTTTCTCTTCAAAATAACATAACATAACATAACATAACATAAAACACAGACCGGACACAAAACAGGACCAGAGAGATAAGATAAGAGAACCTTTATTTGTCTCACAATGAGGAAATTCCACAGTTGCAACACAGATTAGGTACAGAAACACAGATTAGGAACAGAGTGAAATCAAAAATAAAATTACAAATAGACATAAACTAGAAAACAATGGAAACACAATCATGACACAGATCAATTCAAATGTGAGTCCAATTGAGTCCAAAGTCGGTCAAATTTGTCCATTTCCAAATTTAGTCCGAACGGTAGTTTTTCCATTTTTCTGATGTCCATTACTATGTCAGTCCAGTCCTCAATCGTTGGTGATGTTTGTATCATGCATTTTTTTGTGATGGCCTTTTTTCTACTTCCAAAGTGTATTCCAAAGGTATCCATTAATTGTGTCCATGGCAGGAGTTTTGAGGCCTAAGTACATGGTTTTAAAGTTCAGAGGGATGGCAATTCCAAAAACAGTCTGCAGGCATTGTGAACTTCAGTCCAATATTTTTGAGAAATGGGACAGTCCCAAAACACGTGACAGTACTTTGCCTCCACAGTTTCTCCAACAGTCTGCATTTCCTTGTGAATAATGAGCACTTTGACATGGTGTTATGAAATAACGTGACACATCTTTCCAGCAAAATTCCCGCCATGTGATTTTGTGGACCTCCACTGAGATGTACACACATTTTCCCACTCTTCATCTGTCAAAACAATATTATCTTCTCTTTCCCCATTTGTTTTAAATATATTTTGTAGAGTAGATGTCCAGATTAGATTATTATTGGTAAAAAGTCAAACAGTTTAAGATTTTAACATATTTGTTTCGTTTGTATGTTTTGATCAGCTCCTTCCATGTTGTAAGCACAGATTTTACCCAGGGATTCTTAACTTCCTCTAAATGACTAAACCGTTTTTCATCTGCTAGTAAGGCCTGTACAGTTATCACATTATACTCAATATTTAAAATTGTTTTCATTCTGGATCACACCAGTACAGCAACGCTCCAATTTGCGTTGAAATAAAGTAATTTTTCAGACAAGACAAACCGCAACCTTCTTTATCTTTTTATCAGTTTTAAATCGGAATGGAGGTTTTTTGCCTTGCGATACAAATCTTGAGATTGTTTTATTCCTCAAACAGCCGGTTGGGGATGGAAATTGGGAGAATCCGGAACAGATAGAGAAATCTGGACAAAACATTCATTTTTATAGTTTCCTTTGAGTTAGACTTAAGTATGTGATAAGAGTCAATTTTTCAAGATCCTTCTTTATAGTGGAGAAAATAAGAGCCTCGTTTTCCCTGAGAGTGTTGACAGTTCTTTATGGAGGACCATCTTTATGGATTCTGTTTGCCATTCTTAAGGACAGAGGGGGCGCCAGTAAGGGAAAATTTCAGTTTTTTATACATTCAGTTTGTATCCAGACATTGGACCAATATCATGAAGGAAATGCATCACAATAGGAAGGGAAATTTCTGGTCTGGTTAAATATAGTAAGACATAATCTGCATAGCAGGCAACTTTATGCTCTGTCCTATCAATTGAGACGATTGTCTAATATATTGAGCCAATTGTTCCAAGTACCCTCACCTATGGTCATGAGCTTTGGGTAATGACCGAAAAGACAAGGTCGCGAATACAAGCGGTCGAAATGAGTTTCCTCCGCAGGGTGGCTGGGCGCTCCCTTAGAGATTGGGTGAGGAGGTCAGTCACACGAGAGGGGCTTGGAGTAGAGCCGCTGCTCCTCCACATTGACAGGAGCCAGCTGAGGTGGCTTGCACATCTGTTCCGGATGCGTCCTGGACGCTTCCCTGGGGAGGTGTTCTGGGCATGTCCCACCAGGAAGAGGCCCTGGGGAATACCCAGGACATCCTGGAGGGACTATGTCTCTCGGCTGGCCTGGGAGCATCTTGGGATCTTGTGAACTTGTTGGGAGGTTGAGCGGTACCTACTAGATATCACCTCCATGCAAATTTTGGGCACTGGAACCAATCTGAACCCGAGTGGTGTTCAGTTATTGGACATCTTTGCTAGCCACGGACTGTCCATAACAAACACCATGTTCAAGCACAAGGGGGTCCATCAGTGTTCGTGGCACCAGGACACCCTAGGCAGGAGATCAATGATCGACAACTTTGTTGTCGTGTCATCTGACCTCAGGCCTTATGTCTAGCACGCTCGGGTGAAGAGAGGGGCAGAGCTGTTAACCGATCATCACCTGGTGGTGAATTGGATCCGCTGGCAGAGTACTGTACTGTACTGTACAGTACTCTGCCAGGACTGATGTACATCAGTACTAGTGTTCATGACGTCAGCTTCAGCTTGTCTGAGAAGGAAACGTTTCCAGCTCCTAAACCAGACCATGTTCTTCCAACCAATCATAACAGCATTTCACATTTTACTCTTTCAAATGTCTTAAAGCGAGACACTGCATCAAATATTGCATATATTTGGAACATATAAATCTGAAAAATGGACAGAGCCAGGTTTGAATTTCTTGCTTCCTTTTTTTATACATATTAGATACAAAACATATACTGAGGAAATGTTGGATATCTCATGTAGTTTTATAGTAAACTAGAACTTGTGTAATAATTGGGGTAAACATTTTAATTTTGCCACGTTTGAGAGTTAGAATTAGATATGAGCAGATCATTCTTCACAATCCATCACTAATCTTGTTGAGTCCCAGATTGTAAAGTTTGGTGCCTGAAAGTTCTACTTCAAGAGCTGAAAAATGCATTAGGAGAAAACAGCGTTTGAAATTACGATGTGCTAGAGAAATCTATGGATGAACTGGATTCAATGGAAGAATAAAACATTTTTATTAAAGCGTTTATGTTGTGAAAGCAAATAAAGACGTTGTAGTGTAGTGTAGAGACATTATCAAGGCCCGATGAACATTATTTATTCTGTTTTTCACTGTCGCCGCTCGAGGAAACCGCTGTAGTGATTTTGGGCATTACAAAAATCAATTCTTGCCTTAATGTTGTAATTTGCACTTTCCACTGAGACTGCTTGAATCAGGTGTGCGGGACCCTCTGCTGGCAACAGGGGTGTAAAGCCTATTGAAATGTGAAAAAGACATGGTAATTTTAGACCATGTTCACACTTGCACACACAACATAAAAACTGTGACTTAACTGAGACTTAAGTTGAACTAGACCTCTGTAATCAGCACCATAGCAACTGGTCAAAGCCTGATCTCATCAGATCTTAGAAGCTAAGCAGGGTTGGGCCTAGTTAGTACTTGGATGGGAGAGCTCTGGAATACCAGGTGCCACAGATGGGCAGTAGTGCACACTATCATTGTGTCCTTGGGCAAGACACGTCACCCACCTCCCCTCCGGTGTGCATGTATGCTGGTGTATGAAAGACAGTGAATGTGGGATAATGGCTGCAAATGAGCTCATGGCTACAATTTTAACATGCATTGTCCCGACCAAATAATAAAAGCTGACAAGTGATTGCATTCTACTGTGTCACAATACTAACATTTCAAACAGAGTTTTTGATACTAAGGAATAGCTCAATACTCCATACCAGTTTCAATACAATTAGTGTAGTAGTCAAGACCGCACTGACCGAGACAAGACCCAGAACTCTGAGTGTAGAGACCAAGACAGCGACTTTTGAGGGTCCAGACTGGTACAAGACCATTTTAATTGTGCTCAGGACAAGACCAAAACATATTTTAAATAAAAACTAAATGTGTAGTATAAACAAATAAAAAATGTATTATTCATTAATTGGACCAAATGCTATCATGAACGTATAACATTCCTTAGGGTTATTCCATTAACTATCACCATCTAAAATGGGCTTGCTTTATCCTCCAATCACAGTGGTATTCTTTAAAACGCAGATACTTTCTCTAGTGGTCTACAACTAATCAAATGGTAAAGTACTAAACAGCTGAGAGCCGAGACAAGTCCAAGGCATGTTACCTTCAAGTAAGTGAAACGACCAAACGACCACAAATGCGCACGCGTCTGACACAAGACCAAGACCTTTAAAAAATGGTCTTGATTACTACTACACTAATCACAATAATAAAAAATATATTTTTTTAGACAGTAGAATGTAATTTTACTACAAAATATTACCACCTTCTTTATGCTACTATGGGGTCGTAAACGAGTTCCGAGAAAGCTCAGGATCTTTGTAAAACTGTTCAGGAAAGGTCACATTTTTATGTGATTGTCCTATTTATGAGATTTTATGTTTAGTGTTGATACTTGTTCTAGTATAGAGTAGTATCTGATTTTTGATACTTCTGACAACCTTAATGCATTCTAAAAGTCAGTCGAACCAGCTTGTACAAAAGAAACAATAAGGAATGCAGACAGAACCTCTACAGCTCCACGGACGTCGACAATCTCTGGAACCACTGGACTCCGACAACTGAGAATCCTCACACACATTCAAAATGAAATCATCTCCATTCACTTGTAAAAAACAAATCCAGTAGCTCACTCAGACTCACTTCCGAGCCTGGTCTTATTTGACTTAAAGGAGACATATTATGCTTCCTTTCAGCAAATTATTATTCAACTATAACATAAGTAGATCATCATTATACATTTTATTTATTGAAAACCACAATATTGATCTAAATTGTATTAGTAATAGCAGAACTTTTAAGCTCCTCCTCTTTATAGTGACATTTCACCAAAACAAGTAGCTGATTGACATTTACATGTTTTTATTTTCAAAAAGGGGCTACGTGACATTTTAGAGCTCTACATGTGTCACTCTGGGCCTTCGTTTTTCAAATAATCATAGTACAGGGAAGTGGGTGGGGATAGGGGGTAGGTAAAAACAGAGATTTTCTGAGGGCTCAGTTGCAGGACAATATAGGATGAACTCAAACATGCAGGAATCAATCAAAATACAACTTTAAACACTGTAGTAACAAGGTTAAAAGATCATTAAAGTTGATTTTGCAGAATATGTCCCCTTTAATGATATAAGAGAAAATATTATTCTGTATAATTTAAGATAATAAATATGTATGATAACTTACAAACAATTCATGAACATAATAAAAAACTGTAGAGCAAAGACAATAAATTAAAAAATACATTAAATTCAAACAACAGTCAAATACTATAAATACAAAATAATGCTCGAAGATTTGGTCGTATTTTGGTCTCTAATGGAATGGGGTCTTAGCTACAGAAAAGAGCGTCGCTAACCATCCACAACAACCACGTCTTTATCAGTAGGCATCTGAGCTGGGCAGAACAGACTCCCGATTGGTCGGTGGCAGACAGCTGAGCCTGGCGATTGAAGGTGCCTGTGGCGTGGGCGGGGCTAGAGTGGTCAGTCCTCTGCCTCGGTGATGTGCACCAGTTCGTTGACCACGTCCAGCAGGTTGTAGCTGTGTTTTAGTAGCAGTTGCTGGTTCAGAGGGCGGTCTCTGAAGCCCATCTCCTGAAGCACAGAGATCATGGCGTCCAGCGACGAGGCGTCCTCCGGGGGCTAAGCACACGCACACACACACACACACACACACACACATTATACTGACATAAAATCTTAAACATACTTACCTGCCCAGCCTAAACCGAAACCAAAACCGTAACCTATTTTAACCCATATCTGAACAACAAAGGACTTGAGTCATAGACCTGATTTTTGTCCCAATAAGGAAGATAGAACACTTTGGACAATTCTTTTATGGGGCTGAATGTGTCTCCATGTTCAGGTCCTGAGCTTTGCAACGTGAGCAACTGACATCACCCAAATGTAACTCATGATTTCTTAATAAATAAAGCCTAAATTGTACCTGAATAATACAAAGACAATCTCAACAATTCAGAAAAAGACGTCAAGTTTAAATATCCCTAGTTTGTCTGTCTGTGAGAAGTGGTCAAAGCTAGAGTACACAGGACCACTTCTGGTTTATGCTCCGATTTTTCTGCATTTATTACACTTCTCTGCACCTCGACGCCACGTTTTAACGTCTTTATGTAAAACAATGATGCTGAACAATGGTCCCTCTAATGTGTCTGAGCAAACACGCAAACTCCCTGAGCGGCCCATAGGACCACTGTGAGCCACATCAGACACGCCAGTATCACATCTGTCCAAGTTACATGCTTTGTTAAAACAATTACGGCAGCCATTTCAGTTAGATTACTTTGAATTAAGTGATTTAATCCATTTACAATGAAAAAGACAAAATTCTTGTTCATAACCTGTGTAGCAGGGGCGAACAAAGTGGCCTGGGAGTTGAAGTAATGTACTTCATGTACATGAGGTATGTGTGTGTGTGTGTGTGTTTTTAAATCTATTTATTTTATAGACTCAGTTGGCCATAGTTGTATGATATCCTACTATATAATGTAAGCTTGATTCAATAGGTTTGTTATGTAAACAGAGCTGAATATTGATTGAATTTAAAAAGATTTTTGTATTAATTTCATGATCAGTTGAGGCAATAAAAGCTCCTTTAACCAGATAAATGAAAGAAAGATGAGTTTATATCATACTGTGGGCCTATAACCTACTCTCTGTCTACACTGCTTTAAAACAACTTTAACATATGCTAATAGAGTACAGCTTCAAATAGGCCCAGTATTTGAGAGCTATAGCCCATTCCGGACCGTTGCAGCTCATATTACTGCAATGAGACAGTCCGTGAATGGCCCACCAAAAAGCTCATTCACAAACTGCTGTGGTCCGGCTACCAGACACTCGCTGTCACCCACCCCAGGCCTGGCTCTATGGTAATGCCAATCCAGGCGATGTAACTGGCCTTGTTAGTAAACCCATTAGGGTGTAATCATGTGATTCTTCAATGGTACAATGCACATTTTACACAGGTCTTGATCCATCTTGATATCAAATTGAGAAATGCATGGGGGGAAAAAAACATTAAAACAGCACCACATCTCTACCAGCATGTGGACGGATGCAAGCATCAAATTACTATCTACTATCATTCTTGCGTGCAAGTGACCTGCTCGACGGCGCTTTGACAACAGGCAGAGTCACAATCTATTCTCCACGCATCTTGTTTCTATTTAAAACACTAATGTTAACCAGCACTTGTAGACTCGACTTGAAACTGAAAGACAATGTTTTGGATGGCTCAAGCCATCTGATACCCTAAGCTAAAACGGAAGTATCAGGGATGCCGATCCGGTTGCAAACACAAGGTCTGAAGGTCAGATCTTCACGGCTTTTACACCGTTTGAGCCGACCGGGATCCTGTTTCCAGCAGGAAGAGCAAAGGTGGCGGTCTTATAGAGTATGCTAACCAGAGATGGTGCCATCCTAACCATCTGACTGTTAAAACTTTCGTATGATGCACTGATGTGGAACTACTAGCGGTTAGCATCAGACTCTACCACGTATCACATGAGTTCTCCCACGTCATCGTGCTTTTTATCACAAGTTTACGTTCAACCGAGGGCAGATGCCGAGGAAAACCATCTACAACACTGTCACAGGATTAAAATCTCAGCATCTTTATGCACTTTACATAATCTCAGGTGACTTTAATCAACTGACATTGGATTTTACCATGACATCTTTCAGCAATGTGTTGACTGTCCCACAGGGAAGATATAGGACAATAGACCTGTTTTATGTTCACACTAAGGAAAAATACTCAGCCTCCTCCCTTCCTCCTCAGGGTAAATCTGATCACAACCGTGTCCACGTGCAGCCTTCCTACATCCCCTTGCTAAGAGGCAAGCTATTAAAAGTAGGCATGTCAGGAGTGGTGGTCCCCAGGTGCAGAGGACGCACTGAGAGACTGCTTTGCCACAATGGATTGGAGTGTATTCGTAAACTCGCACGATGAAAACATTGAGGGGGCTGTGGCGGTTATGACTGACGATTTGAACTTTTGTGTGGATGTGGTAGTGCCTCTCAACTGAAGTGTGTTACCAACAAAAAAACATGGATCACTTGCCTCAGACGTCTATTCGCGACTCTTTAAAGCCTGCGCAGAAGAACTGGGAGAACTTCTACGTCTTCAATCTGAGTATGTGGCAGGAAACAGCCTGCTTTGTTCCAGTTCCAAAGAAGAATCGTTATAGTCAGCTGAATTACTACAGGCCAGTCGCACTCACTTCCCACGTGATGGTACTGCTCCTGCAGCTCATGCAACCACAGGGGCAGGGTGTGAGCGACACCTCTCCAGCTTGCCTACCAGGAGAAGGTAGGTGCTGAGGACGCAGTACTCTACCTTCTACACCGCGCTCTCTATTACCTGGATGGAGGGGAGTGTGATGTAAGAATGCTTTTTTATATTTCTCTTGCGCCTTCAACACAATCCAGTCCTTCCTACTCCAGGAGAAGCTGAACATTATGGCTGTGGACCCCCATTTGGTGAGCTGGATGACGGATTATCTCATCAACAGGCCACAGTTCATATGGAAAGGGGGCTTAAAGTCTTCCACTCTGACTTGCAGAATTGGAACACCCCAGGGCACTGTGTTATTGCCCCTCCTCTTCACCTTCTACACAACCGACTTTCAACACAACTTGGATACATGCCAAGTGCAGAAGTTCTCAGATGACACTACAGTTGTGGCATGTATAAAGGAGGGTGCAGAGGGAGAGTACAGGAACCTGGTGAGGAACTTTGAGGGCTGGTTTTAGCTGAACAAGCTCCAGCTAAACATCTCTAAAACCAAGGAGATGATGCCTTATTTTCGCCAGGCTCCCTCCTCCCTACGACCCATCACTATTGATGGAGCAGAGGTGGAGGTTGTCCCCTCTAAAATGTACTAGGGACTTCAGTTGGACACCAAATTGAACATGGACATAATGTACAAAAAGGGTGTATGTCTGCTCTATGCTGCTGAACACGTTCCACCAGTCTATTGTGTCCAGTGTCCTTTTCTGTGCAGTTATGTGTTGGGGGGGAAGGAAATAAAAGACATTGAGAAGGTGAATTGGCTCGTAGGGAAAGCCGGCTCTGTGGTTGGACTGGGCTAGGACTCTGTGGAGAAGGTGTGTGTGTTGTTTTTTTTTAGATTTCATGGATGTTTTTGGATGAGTGCTGGGATGAAGAACCTAAATGTTTCCAGTTGATTATAAATTAAACCATCTCCCTATACATCGGTCTAATATTTCCCATGCATCATATTATTCACCTGAGGGGGGCCCTGTCCGGTGAACAGAGCCTTGTACGCAGACGCGGCCACAGACAGCGCTCCTTTGACCAGTCCACCGGTCAGCCCCGCATGCCTGCAAGTGACAACACAAGTATATATATATATATATATATATATATATATACACATATATATATACACACATGAACGCGTGCACACACACACATTTATCTATGTGTATATATATATATATATATATATATATACACACACACACACACACACACACACACACACACACACACACACATTAGACTAAAGGCCTATATGTTTATTATTTTGTTTATTGATGTTTCTTTTACATTTAAGTTTATTATCTAACAGAAAATTCAATGCAGAGTAGACAAGTCTTTATATTACCACTTGGGGCCGCCACAAAAAAGTTATAGACAGAGATGAAGTTTCTCTGACATGAACAGCACAAACTCAGAGCAGGTGCAGCGGAGTGAACTAACGGTCACAAGACAAATTTTTGCATTTGGGTTTTGGGTTTATGCAGCTGTGGTTTTAGAGGTGGATCTTAACAAGGGAAAACCGGAATCATAATGAAGCTATGGAGTTGTGCCAACGCATGCCCATGTGTAAGAAGTCTATAGGATAAGTTACTTTGTGTGTCAAGGTCAATATTCATGAATCAAGATGCGATATAATGCCGTGTAACAGTCGGAGCAGCAACTTTTTCTGCAGAAACTGTCCGGGTCTTGTTGGTGTTTTGTCATCTCTCACCAATAAAGACTATTTTGCACTGAAACTTCTCAAGTCTGGAGTTCGGTTATTCTTCACAAAGAGTTTGAATCAACAAGAGGGACAAGAGCTGCAGCAGAAGCAGGGAGGGCAACTGCTCCTCTTGTTTTCTCTTTGCACCGGAAACTGCTGTCACACGCTAAATTCACTAAACGCTGCTCAAATCACAGCATCTGCGCTCCTCACACAGCCTCGTGTTGTGTTTCTCCTTTTGTAAATAATCTGGTAAAATTCAAATCTAAAGCCCCCAAGGAGTTGATTTTTGAACACTTTTTATGAACCGGGACACCCAGCGCTCAGCGTAGGTTGACGCATGTCAGATGACACGCTCCAGTGTGCGTTGGCCTTAGGTGTGTGAGATGTGTTTCAGAGACCTGGGATCTTCTGGGGGCTCCTGGACTGGCTCTGCAGAAGGTACTCCTCTGTCGGCCTGGTCCTGCTCATTATTGGTGTCTGTGGAGGCAGAGACATAGGTCAGATCTCTGCACACTGGGAGGATCAGAGGTGTTCCGTACCCTGGGGAGTGTCCGGTACATCACAGCCCTCCACGTCCACGTTTGCAGCAGCACTTTGAGGCTCACTCGCACCAGGACTCCCCGACCTAGTATAGGAAATACAATGTCCTCAGTGTTACAACTTCTCTCGACCACAACATCACTATTATGACGTCACACAACGACATGAAAATGACAACCTCACTATGCAGAGGTGGGTAATACTCAGTGTAGGGTATTTCTCTCGTTTCCTCCTCACACAGTGGCACCAATAGGTAATGTCGGTATAATCCCTCATTCGTCCAGGAGTGTTCCATTGTAGAAAAAGATTCAGTTGTATCATCTGTACTCTTGTTTTAGAAAAACAAAACGTTTCGACTCTCATCCAAGAGTCATTCTCTGTGAAACAAGTCTGAGAACTCAGGTTTATATCCTACTCTGTGAGAGCCCTGACCACAGGGCGGGACCTCCTGATAATGGGCCATTGAAACTAAAGGCGTCTCCAAGGTTTCAACAAACCATTATAGACAACTGGAAGGTTGAATCTTAAACCTCCATTACGATTTAAGGAAGGATTCTCTTTTTTAACAAAGATGGTCTCCTTAACTCCTCTTTCAAACCATCTTTTCTCCTGCTCAGAATCTCCACCTCACTGTCTTCAATAGAGTGGTTTGTGGCTTTGAGTTCAGGACCCCAAAGCGCCGCACATCTTCATCTCCAGAGGAGTTAAGGAGGCAATCTTTTAAATATAGTTTCCATCCATCAGAACAAGAGGATTTTGTTACAGTGGACATTTCCACTTCTCCACAGGGGAGTCCTCTGTTCTTTATCAGAGGTGTGACCCAAAGGGCAAAGGGGAGGGTCTGGTGAAGATAGTGTTGCTGGTCCATGGGGGATGGGTAACATTCCTCGATCCATCCAAAATTTTGCTTTGCTTTCTGCCACAATGTCTTGAATAATGAGAAGGTACTGTCATTGAAAGGTCTTTTTGGGACATATACAGTATGTCCCTACATCAGTTACATTTACTTTAGTAACCTATTATGACACCTTACAATACAATATACATACTTATTGAGTGACTGCAATTGTTCCTGTGTTTTTTATTGCATTACGGCGCGTCACTATTTGTTCTAGTAGTTCTTTATTGAGTGACGGCGGTGTTACCGGTTTATAAACCCGAGTTCTCAGACTTGCTTCACAGATTGAGAATGACTCTTGGATGAGAGTCAAAACGTTTTGTTTGTCTAAAACAGAGTCCAGATGATACAACTGAATCTTTTTCTACAATGGAACACTCCTGGACGAATGAGGGATTACAACGACATGAGAGTGAATGGTTGTCTGAGCGTCTATGTCTCTGTGTTAACCCTGCGGCAAGCTGGACCCTGTCCAGGGTGTACCCCGCCTAAAGCCCAAAGGCACTGGGATAGGCTCCAGTCACCCGCGACCCCTAACGGAAACAAGCGGTAGAATTTTTTTTTTTAATTAATGAATGTCATTTTTTTAGAATTTGTCGTCAAAGTTGCAATTTTCCCGTTGTTTTGAATGGCAGGATTTGTGGTTTTCCAGGTTCAGCGTGTTATCGGCTCTTTAAAGCTTTGGAGTAGTTTGGAAGTATTTTTTCAGGACTTTTAAGGTTTGTAGTGTTGTAGATCTTTCCCTTACTTTTAGAATTCTAGTAATTCTAGTACTTGTAGTACTTGCAATATTTGTAGTATTACGTTATAGTAGTACTACGTTATAGTACTACATTGTTGTAGTACATTTTTGTACTTTTAGAATCCTAGTTTTAAGGGGTGCTTTTTCAAGAATTTTTTACTTGCAGTGCATTCAGTATTTTCAGTACTATATTATAGTACTTGTTGCAGTACTACTTTGTAGTACTACGTTGCAGTACTACATTGTAGCACTTTTTTGCACTTTTAGAATTTTAGTAATTGTGAGTTTTAAGGGGTGTATTTTTTTAGAATTTATTTCTCAGGTTTGTTGTTTTGTTGATTTTCTTTGTACTTTTAGAATTCTAGTAATCCTAGTACTTGCAGTATTTTAGTACTACATTGTAGTACCTTTGTAGTACTTTTAGAATTCTAGTAATTAGTAAGTTTTTTCCCCAGGTTTTCTTTCCAGTTTGGAGTTTTGTAGATTTGATTTCATACTTTTAGAGTTTGAGTAGTTCTAGTACTTGTAGTGTATGCAGTAATTTGTAGTATATGGAGTATTTCATATAGAACAGTAATTGTTGTAGCACTACGTTGCAGTACTACTTTTAGAATATTTTTGTACTTTTAGAATTGTAGTAATCCTAGTACTTGCAGTGCACTCTGTATTTTCATTACTATGTTGTAGTACTTGCTGTAGTACCACGTTATATTACTTTGTTGCAGTACTACATTGTTGTACTTTTTTGTGCTTTTAGAATTATAATAATTGTGAGTTTCTAGGGGTGTTTTTTTTAGGTTTTCTTTCTCCGGTTTGTCTTTTTGTAGATTTCTTTTTGTACTTTTAGAGTTCTACGTAGTAGTACATTTTTAGTACTATATAGTACTTTGTTGTAGTACTTGTAGTACTAGTACTACGTTGTAGTACTTGTCGTACTGGTACAGCGCTGTAGTACATTTTGTACGTTGAGAATTCTAGTAATCCTAGTACCAAGTCCAAAAGTAGTCTAGACCAGAGCCCCAGGTCTCAGGACCCAAGTATTGCAGTAATGCAGTAGAAGTACATCGTACTAACTTCAAAATAAAAGCAAATTGAACAATCAATGCACTTTAATACAGATACAGTCAAATTGAGGCACCTTTTGAGAAATGATTCCACTGTAGTCAACACAATGCTCCAACATCTCCAGTCCCTCACAGTGCTACTACAGTAGACAGTAGTGCAGTAGAAGCACACTGAGAACTACCTTCAAAATAAAAGCATTGCAAATCAATGAATTTGGGTTTTACACAATAAAAGCACAGTCAAAATATGTTTTGGGATTTTCAAAATAAAAGTAAAAATATGTTTTGGGGATTTTCACAATAAAAGCACTGTAAAATTATGTTTTCGGGATTTTCACACTAAAGCATTGTAAAACAATGAATTTGGGTTTTACACAATTAAAAGCACTGTCAAAATATGTTTTTGGGATTTTCACAATAAAAGCACAGTAAAAATATGTCTTGGGGATTTTCACAATAAAAGCACTGTGAAATTATGTTTTGGGGATTTTCACACTAAAAGCATTGTAAAACAATGAATTTGGGTTTTACACAATTAAAAGCACTGTCAAAATATGTTTTTGGGATTTTCACAATAAAAGCATTGTAAAACAATGAATTTTAGTCCAAGTCCTTTACAGTGCTACTATAGCCAAAACTATGTTTTTGGGATTTTCACAATAAAAGCATTGTAAAACAACTGTTTTGTGATTTTCACAGTAAAAGCACTGTAAAATAATGTTTGGGGCATTCTCACGGTAAAAGCACTGTACTTGTGAACGTGTGGTTTGTATTGCCGCTATGCACTATTGCAGTATTGCAGTAGAAGTAAATCGAGTACTACTTTCAAAATAAAAGCACTGTAAAAAAAAAAAAGGAATGAGTTTTTCTAAATGAAACCACGGCAAAACAACACATTTGGGGTTTCACACAATAAAAGCACTGTAAAACCTTGTTTTTGGGGTCCAGTCCTTCACAGTGCTACTTTAGCCTACTACAATAATGCAGTAGAAGTACATTGAGTACTACCTTGAAAATAAAAGCAGTGTAAATCAAAGAATTTGGGTTTTACACAATAAAAGCACTGTAAAACAATCTTTTTTGGAGTCCAGTCCTTCACAGTGCTACAATAGGCTAATATAGCAATGCAATAGAAGTACAGCGAGTACTACCTTCAAAATAAAAGCACCGCAAAAAAATGAATGTGGGTTTTTTCATTATAAAAGCACTGTAAAACGACGAATTGGGGTTTTTCCAACAAAAAAGCACTGCAAAATAATGAATTTGGGTTTTACACAATAAAAGCGCTGTAAAACCATGTTTTTGGGTTACAGTCCTTCCCATTGCTCCAACAGTAATGCGGTAGAAGTACATCGAGTACTACGTTCAAAATAGAAGCACAGTAAAATAAAGGATTTGGGTTTTCGACAATAAAAGCAATGTGAAACAGCAAATTTGGGGTTTTCAACATAAAAGCACTACAAAGCAACAAATTTGGGTTTTTCAACATAAAAGCATTGCAAAACAATGAATTTTGTTTTTTCAAAATAAAAGCACTGCAAAACAACGAATTTGGGTTGTACACAATAAAAGCGCTGTAAAACCATGTTTTTGGGTTACAGTCCTCCACATTGCTACAACGGTAATGCAGTAGAAGTACATTGAGTACTACGTTCAAAATAGAAGCACGGTAAAATAAAGGACTTGGGTTTTCGACAATAAAAGCACCTTAAAAGCATGTTTTTTGGGTTCCAGTCCTTCACAGTGGTACTATAGGCTATTGCAGTAATGCACTAGAAGTACAGCAAGTACTACCTTCAAAATAGAAGCACGGTAAAATAAAGGACTTGGGTTTCAGACAATAAAAGCATTTTGAAATCATGTGTTTTGGATTCCAGTCCTTCACAGTGCTACTATAGGCTATTGCAGTAAAGGAGTAGAGGTAAAAATAAAAGCACTGTAAAACAAGCCATTTGAGTTTTTCAACAATAAAAGTTAAACTACGGAATAGGGTTTTTTTTTAGTAAAAAAAAAACACTTTCAAACACAATTTCTGGGATTTTCAATTCTTTCTTTTTTCCAAATATTTTCAGTTTTCCACAGGCAGCAATTTTTCATTTTCTACTTTCTCATTCTAAAATTTAGATACTTTTTCCACAAATCTTCTTCCAAAGGTTCTGCAGTCTGTCCAATGGCTGTTTCTAGTTACTTATTATGACATTACTTGAGTAATATTTTGTTTTGAATATCTTACCTTCAGATAGGATATTTTCTGTGTGTGCCTGTTCATTTACTGTGACGGAGCCAGTCCGTCAGAGGTTCTAGTCGCCGTTTGTACAAGTGCGGAGCCCGTTCATGCCCGCGCGCACAGACCAACACACACTCGTTCATTCCCCGCTTTCCCCCCCCTGTTTCATTCATTCGCACCACACGCATCATTCACATACTTCCCCGTACTCCTCTGACACTAATTCGCCAAGGGTGCACACTTGCGCGTGTTAGAATAATTCTTAATCATACACGCCAGCTCTTACCCATGTTGATTTGCAGCCTCGCTCCTCCGATGCGGCGCGTTGGACCGAAACCGAGCCAGTACTTCCTGGTAGGTTAAATAGGCGCTGTTCACGCCGTGGTGCTGACCATGTGACATGCATGATGCAAGCAGGGTTTTACGCCTTTCTTTTGTGTTATTTTGAACATGAGTATGTAATTAACAAGCTCTTGCGTCGTAGGAAGTTGCCACACATGTTTGTTATACATTTATTTTGGGTTTTCATTATCGTTGTATTTTGCTCAGTGGGAGGGGCAAGTGACAAATAAAGGGAGCCGCTTTTGGCCTGGGAGTCAGTCGGGCACCGGTTACAGTGCAGGTAAACAAGGGTGCTGAGTGAGAGAAAGAGAGTTGATAGGTAAAGTTAAAGCTGAACTTTACGTTTGAACCTTGTAACGCTGTATATATGTATTTTTGGACACTGCTCTTTTTCACTGTAAATATTTGCACGATTGTTGCACTTGGAGATTGGAACAATAAATAGCACCTAAGCACTTGGAAATTCGACTTCGCCTATTTTTGAAGAGAGTCCCGCCACATTTACATTAACTCATAAAACAATTTTTAAACACATTTTATGTCCAGTCTGTTTCTCAGTTAAGTGATAATTTGAGTCATGACTTTTTACTGGAAGTAGTACTCACTTTTGTTACTTAAGTAAAAATACCAATACATGTCTGGTGAGTATGCTGGCCATGCAAGAACTGGGATGTTTTCAGCTTCCAGGAATTGTGTACAGATCGTTGCAACACAAGGCCATGCATTATCATGCTGCAACGTGAGGTGATGGCTGTGGATAAATGGCACAACACGACAGCATATTCCAGTTACTGTCAATATCAAATAACTTCAGCAGGCATTTTGGTGGTCACATCAGCTACTGACTGGTGGTCACATCACCTATAGGGCAAAACCAAGCATCTCAGAGTGGCCTTTTATTGTGGCAAATTTAAGGCACACCAATGCAATTTCATGTCGTCTCATCAGCATCGTGATATGCCACACCCATATCACGATGCTGATGCAAGGGAGGCGATGCTTTGGGAACTAAACAATCAAAACTGAAGGACTATAACCTCGGGGGAAAACCGATGTCCCATCAAGCAAACAATGCTAATGCTTGTGCAGCTCCTGAGGGCTGCTCCTCACGACACAGCCGACAGGAGAAAGGACATATATTTACAACAGGTTGCCCCTGTATTGCGTGAAGAGCACTGTGACATTACGTCATTTAGAGATAAAGTCAGAGAACAATCAGCCCTGATACGCCAGAATTGAAGCCGAGATACAGGAACTGAAAGCGGGAGGTGGCACACAGGTCACTGAGGCCACGCAGCATAGCTCGGACATTGTGGATCAGGTACGGGAGATGAAAGCTTAGGTGGTTGAACTCCGGGTAGATAACAAGAATAGGAAAAAAAAGATCCTGGATTTGGAGTCCAGGTTCCGCAGAAACAAAGACTCGTGGGGTTCTAGGGGGAAAGGAGGGGGACAACACTTTCTCCAGAAGACATAATTCCAGATCTTATGTCTGTTCGATTCTTAGTCCTTTCCATCACTATAGAAAAAACACATTGCCTGGGCTGGGGAAGACCCGAAGCTGAAAAACCATGAGGCCTGATAATGAGGTTTCTCCAGATCAGATTCAGCTGTGGAGGAAACTCGGAGCGGAATAAACAGGGTTATTATGGCAGCCTTACGGGAGATTACTGAATTAGATTAGAAATACAGTGGATTCAAAGATAGGCGTGGCCCTGGCGGAAGAATGGCGAGCTGGACACCTGAGACACAGAGGCCGAGGAGGAGGTCTCTGACCTGAGGGACACCATCTCTACTTTACAAACCAAAGATAGACCGTGCACATCGCTCCCTGGCACCCAAGCCAGCCCCGAACCAGCGTCCAAGACCTATTATACTGACGTTCTATAATTTCGGTGACAAACAGCGTGTCATGGCTGCATCCAGACGTCTTGCCGGAGGGCCTTTGTTACCTAGAAATGTTTTTTACTCCACCCACTGATCTCTTTTTGGATCTGTGAGCTCTTTGTATAATCTTTGTAAACATGAACTCTTTATTTTTGCAGTTTGTTCTATTGTGTTCGGTTGTTGTAGTTCCTACATTTGTGTGTTGTGTTGGACCAGAGAGCAAAAGTAGAAATACAAGAATGATTTCAACATTGTTCATACAATGGCATCTGAAATGTTATGAATAGCATCTTTTAATGTTAATGGCATACTGGGTCCAATAAAGTGGTCAAATATATTAACAAAGAATAATAGAGAACATTTATATTATATACTTACAAGAAACTCATTTAAATGACTTAGAACATCAAAAGTCTACTATTCCTCATACAAGGGCAAACATAAAAGGGGAGTCGCCATTATGATCTCAAGCATAATAGCTTGAGATGGCAGATTCCTACTGGTCAAAGGTACTATTAATGGAAGTGTGTTTACTTTGATAAATATATATGCTCCACCGGGAAGTTACCTCACTTTCTATACTGAAGTTGTGGATCTGATTGCAAACCACTTGGATCCCTTCCAAGATGGCGCCGCAGACGGATGCCCTGGCCTTTCTGTGCTCTTTGTTATGTCTGATTTTGTTCGTAAATTGTGTGTCTGCGTGCTCTTACACCCGTGAAGAGCTCTTGTCCTTCCCGAACAACAAAACTCCTACGGACCTAGTTCAAGTTTTTTTAGTTTCTGCTGCTGAATTAGCCCTTCTTTTGGCTAAAAGAGTGAGACGCCGCAGGCGGAGGAAAAACGTGCCGGGGTCCTCGTACGGGCTCAGAGACGGCGGTACACGGACGCCGACCATGGGATTTCCCTGCCAACGTTCCCGTTCTCACTCTCCAACAAAATGGACGAACTGGCGCTGCTGATGAGACGAAACAGAGACTCCCTTTCTTCATCTCCTGTTTGTGTGTTCACGGAGACGTGGCTCAGTGACGCCGATCCGGACGCGCCGTACAGCTCGAGTGGTTTTGCCTCTTTCGTCGCCGGATCGTCATAAGGGTCTTTCCGGGGGTATACACACGCGCGGAGGAGTCTGTTTTACATCAACGAACGCCTGGTCTTCAGATGTGACTGTGATCTCCAAACACTGCCCTCTCCTGATCTGGAATGATCTCTTCATTAACTGCAAAACCATTCTACTCGCCACGTGAGTTCGCCTCATTCAATTCTGGCTGTTGTTTTACATATCCCAGCCGAGCGCAAACGTGCCACGTCCGCACCAGCGACAAGCGCTCGCGGACCAGATTGTGGAGCGGACCTTCCCGGACTCCTTGTGTATTATCCTGGGCGATTTTTCTAAACAAGGGGGAATCTGCAGCCACGAACTACCAAAGTACAGACAGTTTATTAACAGTCCCGGACCAGAGAGCAAGAACACGCTGGATCACTGTTACACAACAGTCAGGAACGCCTTTCCGCGCCATGGCTGCGCTGCTCTCGGCTTGTTCCGATCACGCCATTGGTTCACCTGATCCCCACATTTACAGACAGAGGCTGAAGCTCTCCAAACTGCAGTGAGGACCTCTAAGAAGTGGACCACATGAGCGCGCGGAGGAGCTACGTGCTTGTTTGGACATTACAGACTGGGAGGTCTTCAGAGCTGCCACAGAGAGTTTGGATGAGTACACGGACACTGTGACGTCATAACATTCGATTCTGTGAGGACAGCATGCATACCAACACAAACCAAAGTCACTTTTCAAAACAATGGACAAACCCTGGCTTCACTCCAAAACTGAGGCAGTTAAGGCAGCAGAAGGAGGGCAGCGCACAGGGCTGGTGAAAACAGGGGCGCTACAAAGACGCAAAGGTATAGGATTTAGCCAAAGAGGTTTCTCGCAGCGATGATCACAGTACAATACGCCGTCTGAAGCAGCCAGTTCTCTGACAAACAACCCGCGGCTCCGTGTGGAGGGGGCTCCGGCTCCCTCACCCAACCACAAAGCCCGAGCCCCCCCTGCTGCAAGAAAATCGAAAACTGGCTGAGCAACTTAACACCTTCTACTCCAGGTTTGATGTGACCACCCCCATCCCGCCACGGTGGCCACCTCCGCCAACCCAAACCTGCGCTGTCACCCCCATCTCCCCCACCACCCTCTCAGTTCAGAACCAGGATGTTCACAGGCTATTTCGGAAATCCAAACCCCAAAAAGCTGCTGGAACCAAGACGGCGTCTCTGCCGCCTACATTTAGACATTGCGCTGGAGAGTTACCCCCTCTTCACAAGACATTTTTAACACCTCCCTGGGGTCATGCCATGTCCCAGCCTGCTTCAAGTCGCCATCATTGTCCCTGTCCCCAAGAAGCCGCCTTGAAGATCACTGGATCTTCGATGAGCATACAGGCCTGTCTAGGCAATGCGACTCTGTATTTAATAAACATTTAGAACGCCTGGTCCTGCTTGCTCTCACGCTGCAAAGATCCTTTCACCTCCTCCCTGCTGGGACCCCCTGCAGTTCGCCCTACAGAGCCAAACAGGTCTGTAGACGAGCGACCATCAACCTGGCACTCCACTTCAATCCTGATAAGACATCTTGGACTCCCGGGAACCTACGCCAGGTCTCTGTTCGTGGACTTCAGTCTGTGCTTCCAACACCATCTTGCCCTGCTCTCTCCAGCCAAAGCTCTCCACTCAACCCCCGTGAGCGTCCACCTGAGTGGATGCACTGACTTCCTGACGGGATCGGAGCAGATGGCGTATGCGCGCTAGGGGAAGAAAGTTCTCTGAGTGTAGAACGGCTTGATTACTTTAGAACTCGGACCTTCAGCATACTCGAAAGAGCTATCGTCTCTATGGCATGAACTTCGTAGACATTTTCCCCTCTGACGTACTATCTTCCACTGATACACAAACCACTTGCACATCCATCCCACCCATGTGACTGCCGTCTGAGTGAAAACCCTATCAAATGTTTGCTGAACGGACACCACCGCTACATCGGACTATCTACTACGGAATAGTTGACTACGTACAGAGGGAGAAAGAATTGGAAGAGCGCTGACTAGTTCTTCACTGTTAAATTTTTCCAGCTAGACCGGAAAAAGAGAATTTAGCCATTCCGTCGAAGTCTGTGCCTTGAGCATCCCGGATTTGGCACAGGCCAATGAGAGGGTAACAAACCAGATTGCAGTTGTCAACGTCACAGATAGACACGGTGAGAGTACAATATGCATCATTGGTAGCTTCAGGAAACCACGAGCTACCCAACTTACCGCGACGGCTAGACAATCATACTGCACAAGACCCCCGCAGTCTCTTACCACGCAATGAACTCCTCTATCGCAGGCTTTCACTAGGGCTAAAGACAACCATCTCACCATCAGCCAGTCGATCTCATCAAATGGAGCCCTCAAATCAGAACGTCCCTCAGTCAAGTTAAGGCGTGTGGGCCCGTACCCCAGTCAGCAGATGTCACTTTCCTTGCAAGCATCTGACGGATCCACAAGCCCAAGGCATGCTCAGAGCACCACTCCGATCGTTGTCTCCTGACAGAGTTGACATAACAACAACGGCCATCAATACAGACGGCCATCCCACTCCTCCACACGTTGTACGCGTAGCCATCACAGCCAGGACAAACGAGAGACTAGCGCATATATGCGTTCTGCTGAAGAAGGTGAGTAGGCTGCAGACTTCCAATCTCTGCAGGACCTGTACGTCTCCAGGCTTCTGGGAACGAGCAAGGTCGATCACAGCTGACCCTTCTCACCCTGGACATGCGTCTGTTTGAACCACTCCCCTCAGGCAGGAGGCGCTACGGTCCATCCGGACCAGAACCTCCCGCCACAAGAATAGTTTCTTTCCCTCTGCTGTTGGACTCATGAACACTTCAAAACACCTGTCACTTAACTGCAAATATTCAACCACTCACTGCACTGTCACTTTCTGCACTCAAACTGTCTAATCTAACTATAACTCTTGTGTACATTAGAAATGCCTATTTTTATTTTTATTGTACTCGTAATTTTAAATTGTTTCTTAATGCATGCCCTTTTTTGATTGAATATATGTTGTTTTATTATTGCTCAGTGTTTTATGTTGCACCTTAAGGCCGAGACAAGTTCCTACGTTTTTGAATTTTGTTCATTGACAATGGCAATAAACTCTTACTGATTCTGATTCTGATTCTGATTCTGATTCTGATTCTGATTCTGATTCTGATTCTGGAGAAACCATTTTATGTTTGTGGCGATTTAGTATTTTCAATAAAGGTAGGTCCAAAAGATTATAGAGGTGGACATAGGAACAATAGATTTGAGTGAACATGATCCTATTTACATCACTGTGGATCTGGATCAGAAAAAACAAGATGGCGCCGCAGACAGATGCCCTGGAGTTTCGGTTCACTTTATTTTGTCAGTTTTCTTGCGTAAATCGTGTGTCAGCGTGCGTTTACCCCCGTGAAGAGCTCTGCAACATCAGAACAACTCCTACGGATCCAGTCCCAGTTTTTTTTTAGCATCTGCTGAAGAATTAGTTCTTTTTTTTGGCCAAAAGAGTGGGACGCAACAGACGACGAAAGTGAGTGTGTTTTCTGAGACACTGTGAGCGTCTGGCCATAACTGGAGATCTGCTTCCTAAACAATCCAACGTTTCACGTTGCGCGTCACTAACCAACAAAACAGATGAACTGGCGCTGCTGATTAGATGAAACAGAGACTTTTCTTCATCTCCTGCTTTGTGCTTCACAGAGACGTGGCTTAGTGAGTCGGTCCCGGACTCACTGGAGGGTTTCCAGCTGGAGAGGGCTTTCACTGGTGGGTGCAACTGGAGGGCTTCCAGCTGCTCCGCGCTAACAGACAAAGTGATATCTCGGGGTGTTCCGATGTGACTGATCTCCAAACACTGCTTTCCTGCTCTGGAATATATCTTCATTAACTGCAAACCATTCTAATCTCCATGTGAGTTTGCCTCATTCATTCTGGCCGCTGTTGACATTCCACCACCGAGAGTAATGTCGTGGAACGTGGGACAGGAGGCACAGTGTGCCACTCACGGACCAGATTCTGGGTAATTATTACAGCATTAATGCATACAGGTTGATGTACATTTCATCAGATGATCAGTATGAAAATCATACACTACACACTGTATTGTATCACTTACTCACAGCCAGCTGGACCCACAGATCAGACACACACACTTGTTGAATAAACTACTGGTTCCGCTCTTAGGCATGCTGTGAATAAAAAAATCAGATTCCCGCTTCTTCTTGAAAACGGCACATGGTTGGCTCGGTTCTTTACAGCTCGTGCTGCTGCTGCACACAAGGTGCTGTGCAGAATGCTGCAGGTCACAGTCGCCGGTAGCAACGTAACCAAGCTTGGCTGAGAGACAGCAGCACAATTATTTAAATTGAGGATGAGCAACAATGGATTTGATAGGGTGAATGCTTGTAATGTGTGATTAGAAAGTGATAAACTCAAAGTCGACTGTGTGTAAATTTAGCCCTCGTGCTATCTTCTGGTTCGCTTAAATTTGTGTTTTTTTCTGTTTGTTTTATGTTTGTTTTTGTTGCTTTCGTCTTTATGTGTAAAACATTTGTTTTTATGAAAATTTTTAACCTGCACACTATCTTTGAGAGGGCTAGCACAAGGGCTAAGTATGTTTTGGAAAGCCCTTCACAAGCTACTCAAAATGAGGCTGTGAGCTACCGGTGGCTATAGTTTGGAGACCACTGATAAACAAAGCAAAATATAGGCTTCTGTCTTTGTATATAGGAACCTGCTTAAAATGTAGTATGGACTTCAACAAACATGTTCTGAAATACAAAGCATGCTTGGATTACGAGATTAGCATTCGAGATTTCAAATGATTTCTTCTCTCAGATTAAATTAAAATTTCCTGTGAAGAGTTCGTCTTAGTGTCATTCTCACCTGTTGAGGTTTGTATTCTACAGATCGATACCACAGCATGAATGAGAGGTGATGCTGACCTTGTGTGCTATAGGGGGAGCCACCACCACTTCTGGAGTCAGCGGCTCCTGGTCCAGGGTCTGGGAGGTGCACAGCATGTCGTTGGCACTGCTGGGTGAGGAGCCTCTCTCACAGGCCTCGCTGACATTAGCAGTGGGACCCAGAGTTAGCAGCAGGGTCAGCAGCAGGTCAGAGGCGAGTCAGAGGCGGAGGTCATGGGTGGGGGATAGAAGAAGGGTCAGCGGGCGTCCTAGCAGGAACATCTCCAGGCTGTGACGAGCAGAACTGTAGGACAAACACAGAAATCTTTAAGAGGCAATTGACCTTGAAGACTGCATCATAACCCATTGTGAGAGCCAATCAGCAGTCTGCTAAAACTATCCTGGTTGTGTTTCACATGACATCACAACATTCTAGAATATGTACAGTTTTAAACTGAGCTGAGACAAGTCAGAATTCTCAGTAGATTTCACTGTCTAACTGTCAGATTTGACCTGGTTTATGGTTCATATCGCTGTAATTACTGGGGCTAACCACATGAAATAAAAACTGGCACAAAGTTAAAGATCTTCTCTGTCAGCAGAAACATATAAAAGTAATAGTTCATAATAGCGTCAGAAAGTGGTGCCGTTATTCATCACAAATGACGTGATTGGCGTCTGTTGAAAGGACTTTAGATTAGATTAGATTAGATTCTCAACTTTATTGTCATTACACAAGTACAAGTACAGAGCAACGAAATGCAGTTTAGCATCCAACCAGAAGTGCAATAATAGTAAGTACAATACAGTACAGTAAATAGCTGCCTGATAGTAAAATAGGTGATAGCTAAAATAAGGAGCTATAGTATATAAAACAAATATACAGATTGATTGAGGTAAAGTGCATATTATATATATTGTGCATTAACTGTATGTAGACTATAAACAGGGACTATAGACCATAATTTACAAAAGCAAATGGGCATATGATAAATTAAGGGAGTAGTACAGATTGAGTGAACATTAAATAGTGCATAATAATAAACAGTAGCTGCCTAACATTACTAGACTAGTGCAATGTAAGATTACAGTACGATCTTCAGTGCAACCAGAATCTAGGCAAAGTGTGGGGGAGTGGTGAGTGCAGGACGGGGAGGTCCAGTAGTAGTTTAAACCCAGAGATCAATGACAAGTTGTGGAGCCAAAACAAAAATAACAAATACTCTGAGAAGGAGAAACATTTGTGGATCATATATTTCTTTCAAAAACAGTGGATCTCCCTTAGAATTACGGAAACCCCCGCCCTCATTCTGAAATGATGACAAATCAAATTGAACGTGAGCTCAACCTACTGATACCTTTTATGTGATGTCATCAACATTAGCTGTGGGTGTGAAGTTTACGTGAGGCTCTGCTCAACTTGAAGTTCTGATACTTAAATTAGACTTTAATCTGAGCTGTGTTATCTTACACAATACGACCACAAAACACTGATTTAGATGAAAGAGTTGGACTGATTTTGTGTTGTCAAAGACCCGCTCAAAGAACATTCCAGAAAGTGAATCCGACTTTGTGTAAGTCACATTCACCGAACCCTTTTTTGTTGAAAACCACCAGGATCAGGATCATGAACGCCGGCATAAATAACAGACTCCAGAAAAGCCATGGTTTTTTCAGACCATCTCAAAGCTTCTCCGATACTGTTTCTAATGTGTGCGTTGAGTGTCTCCCTCCTGTAGCAGTATGAAAGGCCCCACACACCTGTACATAGAGTCTCCCAGGGGCCGGCTGGTGTCGAAGCAATCAGCAGCAGGATGATGATGTAGTCCTCTGAGGAGGTAGAGGAAGAGCGGCTCCGGGGCCTCTCGCTGTGATGAGGCCCCTGTGTGGGTGCCACACACAAACTCTTCATAGTGCACTGCCCCCCCTCATCTGAGACACACATAAGGACATGCAAAATATAATATTATAGAATAAGAGTGATTTAAATATAATATATGTACAACAACAGGATCAGAACCATTGTGCAAACTGGCAGTGCAAAAACAGTGGACAGGAGGAATTACATGAATATTAAATGACAGTGTTATTAAAGTGTCTGTAGGGCAAGAAAACTATTCTTGTGGTGGGAGGTTTCTGGTCCAGATGGACCGTAGCCTCCTGCCGAGGGGAGTGGTTCAAATAGTCCATGTCCCAGGGTGAGAGGGGTCAGCTGTGATCCGACCTGCTCGTCCCAGAGCCCTGGAGACGTACAGGTCCTGCAGAGATGGAAGTCTGCAGCCGATCACCTTCTCAGCAGAACGCACAATGCGCTGTAGTCTCTGTTTGAGTATAGGGATAATATATAAATATAGGGATTTGTAATATAGGGAATAAAAATTCGATAGGGCAGAACTGGCTTTTCAAAGTGGCCCATGTGCAGTTCGCCTCAGCGCTTCTCTGTTCTGTTCCTCACAGCTCCCTTTGCACACATCCTTTCCCACAAACCACCACCAGTTCAGCTCAGATTACAGAAAAAGAAAGATTCAACTCAATCAGCCTATTATAGAAGGCTATTATAGAAGGCTATAGAAAGCTTAGGCCCATATGATTCCATGGTGAGCTCTTGCTCTCCGTTCCTTTCGCCCGCACAGAGCTGGGGAAGAAAGCCTTTGTTCACTCAGCTCCTTTTGCTTGGGACATGTTGCAGAAAGACGAGAAATTGAGTAGAGTCTTTTCGTGCTTGTAGCTCATGAAGTTGAGGTTTGTTTCCCTTCTTCTCCAGGACATGTCGCTGGCTCCTCAGATATGTTGTTAAAACTGTAAAACGTTCTTAAAATCCTTGGTTTACTTAAGAAGTCATCATTCAAAATGCATGGAAGCTAAATAAATAAGGAAGTAACTGCAGCAAGCTGGAGAAAGCAAGAAAAGCGTGTGCACTCTTCAGAAGCAGGAAGAAGAACTACTGTACACTGAAATGAATAAGAGAAAGAAAGGCTGATGGACAGGCTGAGGAGTCGCAACATGGAAGCTGTTAGGCTGGAGAACGACAGATGCGAGATGATTGCTTCACCGCAGGAATGGGGACAAATAGGAACACTTATAACAGGTACTGTACATAAGTAGAATATACACCCGAAGAATTGAATAGGGTTTACTCCCCAAAAAGGGGAGCTTCAAGGTTCCTGCCATGGAATGAGCTGGAGGAGAGCGATGGTGCTTTTGGGCACTGACACAGTCGGGTGTGAATGTTTCCTCCTTCATCCTCAGTCTGCCTCCTCTCTCTGGAGAGCCTCCTCTCGCTCCTCTGATTAGAATGAACTGAAAATTTCCACCTTAAAAATCAAACAGTTTCTTTGATAGTCAGACATTTCAGTCAAATGTGGAGAACATGATTCGATCGAAGATTTGACTAAATATTTGGCCTATTCATCCTCAGTTTGACCATTGTGTTGTGTTTATAATGCTGAGGCCAGAAGCCGGTTTAGTCGATTTTAGCTGTTAGATTTAGATTTGGGAACAGGTCCTTTGGTCGAGTTCGGGGTTTTGGGGCAGGTATGCTTACCGGGTCTCAGCAAAACTGTGTTGTGGAAAAAAAAGCATTTTGGATGGCATGTCACTGGTTGATGAAATAGAAAGAGAGATTCTGTTTTAGAGCTCTACTTCCTGTGATTTTTATTTTTCACAATTTCTTCCCAAACTGCCACTTGAGTGATATAAAACTACGATTTATATTTACCACAGGTTCTAGCCCACCCAATGAAGCCCCCATTGTGGCACAAACAAAGGTTCTTATCTGCTTCATACCTGCAGCTGTGGGCGAGGTCTGTAGATGTGTGGGGACAGAGCGAGGCCCCTGAGCAGAGGAGGGGCCCGCAGTAGGAGTGGGGGCCTCAGACAAGGCCTGCAGTGGGCTCGGCGGTTTAGACAGGCTGGTCCCAGGGCTCTTCAGACTCTTCACAGCTGAAGAGGAGGCCCTTATCTGAGCTGACGGACACACAGCAACAGTAACACAAGAGTCAAACAGGGAACACACATGAGGGGCCCAGCAGGCAGGAGAGGACTCACCACTGTCTTTGGTTCCTGCGGCTCCTGTTCGGGGCTCTTGGACAGGCCTGGGTTCAGGGGCCTCCTCGAGCGCCATGGAGCGGATAACGGCCTCGCAGACAAACTGAGAGCTGCTGAGATCCTCTTGGCCCTCCTCCTGCGCTGGGACCCCTGAGGCTGCTTCGTGTGTGATGTCTGGGGCCACAGAGTAGAGGATGGGAGAGTAAACCAACACTACAGAGCCTGGCCATTTTCTGTGTAGATACTTTTATATAAGTAATTATTTATGGTTGATTTCCTTATTTAGTGTCATGCACCATTAGAAACGTGCCCAGCATCATGGGCTTATAAGACACACAAAACTAACAATGAGCAGACAGATTTCACACTCCTGCATCAAACATATAGTGTCCTCTGAGCCTTCTCAACTTTAACGCAAACTTGGCCAGCTTAAATATACAATAAACAGATACGCCAGTCTTTCTTCATCTGAAATGGCAAACAGACAAATCAGAAAACAATTTGCACAAGGGACAATAGTAAAAAAAAAAGTATTTCATTTCCAATATCATTTAAGTCCCACAGAGCTCTTACTCTGGAACCGAGTGGAAACGTCCCGTCTCCAGAGGCAGAGCCAGTTCTACACCTCAGCGGGGTGAGCTCTGGTCAGATTCAGAGTGACAAACATACGGATTTGTCTAATATTGCAGGAAATAAGTGACATTTGTACGGCCCTTTTTACAGACAGAAGTCACAAAGTGCTCCACTGTTAGGGTGTTTTCACTTGTTAGTGCGCAGAGTGGAGCGGCCTCAGGGTGCCCTTTTGGGTCAGTCCTCCTTCTCCCCAAACCCCCGCACCATGAGACTGTCTGTGTCTGAGCGGCACAGCCTTAACCTGCTGCGCTGATTAAAAAAAAGTTGATCCAATTGGCCTTGTCAGACGCAGGTCACAAAAGGCAGCTCTGAGAAGCCCATTCACACAAATGCCAGTAATCCAATCGCTTTTTAAAAATCAAATTCCAAGCGTTTTCGTTGTCACCGTCGACTGTATGGTGAAAGGTCGGCCCGAGGTCGTCCGATTTTCACGCATTTATTGACGAACAAATAAATGCACTCCAAACTGTTGACACTTGGACAAACGCACCGCTCTCGGGTCCAAAGCTTGGAACACTTCTGATGCCATTGGGTTGATTGTATTGATCTTACTGAAAAAAGCCTTAGTCCTAGTGGCCCTGAGCCTATGGGGGCAGGAACACTTGCTCAAGAAGTACAGTTTTGGTGAGGATTGTGCATTAGTTAAAGATTGGGGATGTTTATGAGTTTTATCAGTTTTCCCAAAGGATAAATGACCAATATGTCTCTGTGGGTTTCACATGGAGCCTAGCACACTGTGGACGAGAACTGACCCGCACACTGTGGACGAGGACTGACCCGCACACTGTGGACGAGGACTGACCCGCACACGGAGCACACTGTGGACGAGGACTGACCCGCACACAGGGCAGATGGACCCGCACACTGTGGACGAGGACTGACCCGCACACTGTGGACGAGGACTGACCCGCACACTGTGGACGAGGACTGACCCGCACACGAGCACACTGTGGACGAGGACTGACCCGCACCACGGAGCACACTGTGGACGAGGACTGACCCGCACAGGAGCACACTGTGGACGAGGACTGACCCGCACACTGTGGACGAGGACTGACCCGCACACTGTGGACGAGGACTGACCCGCACACGGAGCACACTGTGGACAGGACTGACCCGCACACGGAGCAGAGAGGACAGTTGTGACCGTCAGAGGTTCTTTGTGTTCTTAGCCCCGTCACATGTGTGTGACACTGCTTAGATACAAATAACTAGTTGCCTCACCAAATGCAAAGGTCGAACTCTTGCTTCTCATTAACAACATTGCGGTTTAAATGTACGGATAAAAGGCCTGTTTGTCAATATTATATTTTGTGGCCTATAGAGGCCTATGGTCTTGGGTAATGTCGCGTGCCTTGATTTGAGGGACGGCGGATTCGAAAAAGATATTGACGTCCAGACAGTCTAAGTTGACTGATTGCAACCCCTAATGTAAACTAGCTTCCTGAGCTAGTGATAACAAGGCTGTTACTACTGCCCCAGACGGGCCCCAGACGGGCCCCAGACGGGCCCCAGACAAGCCCAAGACGGGCCCCAGACAAGCCCCAGGCAAGCCCAAGACGGGCCCCAGACAAGCCCCAGGCAAGCCCAAGACGGGCCCCAGACAAGCCCCAGACGGGCCCGAACAGCACAGGGCGGCGGAGTTGACGGGCCAAGGGACGCAAAGCTAGACCAATGAATGGCCCTATTGAGTTAAATGAGGGGTGAGCAGCGTCTCGCCGTAAGAGGTCAACTCAAGCTGACAAAATGGAGACGACCATGGGAGTTCTGAGGAAGGAGCTGGGCTGATGTGAAGGGCGAGTTGCAGAGACTGAGCACCACATTATGGACAATACAAAAGAGTTAAAAGAAGAAACAGAGGCACAACAGGTGGGTCTGGGGGGTCTAGGGGTCGACCCTCAGAAAACATAGAAGTAACCATAAGCCGATTAAGATCAAATAAAAGACATTCAGCATTACTCACAGCCAGCTGGACCCACAGATCAGATGTCGTTGACATTTGTGAATAAAAAAATCTGATTTCCACTTCATGAAAACGGCACGTGTTTGGCTTCTTTACAGCCCGTGCTGCTGCACACATGGATGGCTGCTAATAAAATGGGGCAGTGAGCTACCGGTAGCTATATGGCTGGAGACCTCTGGTATATACAAATATCAAACAAGACATCTACTACAACATTTTTTTCTTTTTTCTTTTCAAAGACCAGGTCGAGAGAGTTTCACCATGTTTCTGAGGAGCACAAGAGGGGGACCCTTCAACATGGGTTTGATTTTCAAGCCACTCTATAGGGGACTTACAAGGCTGAAGGCTGTTATCACTTAGTCACAGTTTAACTCAAGACATAACAGAGCATAGATGTCCTTCTGCTCAGACCATAAGCTCATATGGGTTGCAATTTCCTCCAACGATGGTTTAATGTACCGTCATTATTTCCAAAGGTGCATGCACCCTAAACATACTATTAACACTATATAATAGGCCTATATAGTGCCTAATAATATTTTATTATGTATAGACGTGTAATATAAAGCAGGGGAGAGAAAATCTGTTCATTAACTTGACTCGAACCCATTCATACAGATGACTATTGTGAAAATAAAATAATAAGCTTGAGCTTATAATCACCTCAATTGAAGCTCTTTTTAACTATAATATTAGTTCTTATAATAAGACAAGCTCCATGGTAACGCTGGGAGGAGGGGCTTGAGACGTGTTGTCGGCTCGCGCCGCGGTGTGCTCCTTCTGAAACTCACTGAGAAAGCGGACAAAAACACAACTGTAGACTGTATCTGTGTAGTGATACACATTGTCTTTTGACCCGTGAGTCAGGCCTGGCCAAGAAAGTTTCATTTCAGTGAGGCTGATTGCGCGCTCCGTGTGTCTTTGCATTCTGCGCGTCTACATTC